>CM077115.1:143457773-144025273 GCA_039619475.1 Icerya purchasi
AAGCGTGTGGAGCGATTTGCTTTAAGTCGAATCTGTATCGCATTGTTGCTTTATTTTTATAATGTACCTGCTCATTATACATAGGGCATCCCCTGTTTTTTCCACATTTATTAGTCTCATGTCTCCCAGCGCACTTCACACAGCGGGAGGGTAAATTACAGTAATTAGCTGTGTGTCCAAAAAGTTGGCAACGCTTGCACTGCACCTAAATTCTTCCTAGGCTCTTCAAAGACTATTGCTGTATTTAGTAAATTTGTTATTTTGAATATGTCTTCGCTTTTTGTGGATAATTTAATGTTCACCTAAAAAACCATTGGAAGGAGTAATTTTGTCTTACGTTTTAATATGTTTACTATTCGTACAACTTCGAACCCGTTTTCCTGTATCGCATTTTTTATATCTGTTATGTCGTTTCTTAAAACAACTCTAAATGGTTTGTTGTCTTCCGATAGTGAATATGTGTAATAGAAGTATCCGTTATCCTTTAGTGCTTTTAAGATATTTCTATAGCTAGTTACATTTTCAACAGTGATTCCTGTCAACGTAGATTTCAAGGAAAAATTGGAATCGGGTTAAAAGAAAAGTTCTGGAAATATTGAAGCTTGAAATGTTTTTAATCATTATTGGTGGAGGTTTAGAATTTCTGATTTCTAGAAAATCGCGATTAAATTGTCGAGTATTTTTATTTATATTTACAGAGGACTTATCATTGTCCTTAGTCTGAGTAGGGTTATTATCCAATTAAGAGATTTTGATAAATTTCATGTATATCATTCTATAAATATTGAATGGGGTTTGTCACCGGATTTCATAAAGGAAAATGCAGTTGGCAACTGATAAATGACGTTTTACAAAGTGTTTTTGTTGCAAAGGTCTCTTTATAGTTATATACACATTTGAGAATTATTATTGTACGTCGACAAAAGCAGAGAATGTGTTCTAACTTAATTAATAAATAAAGATTTGTGTTTTTCTACTTATTCGTAAAATATTTGAATTACGTACCAGTTTTGGGCTAAATATTCCTCTTTTCTGAATTTTTAGAATTTACTTTATTATTCAGAGAATTAATGTTTTATTATATTTCGTTGTATTTTATACAGTAATTTTATTAATAACAATAACGGAATCTTTTTCTGTTCACTTTTCCTAGATTTATGTTTCTAATTTTTGAGAAAACGACCTTAAAAGTAAGAAAAAATCAAAAATAAAACAAAAGATTAACATTTTCAAAATATGGTGCATTTAATATGCAGTCTTCCTGAATATGAATTCTAAGTTACACAAAACTATTATCCATTAATGATTCAAACCAGATTTTGCCAGTTGCATGCTGAGCTAGTGTGTGACATAGCAGGTGAAGCAATGGTGTAATTGGTTCAATTTTTAAGAAGTTTTTTGAGTTGTACAACGTATAGTCCAGCATTTTCATTGCGAAAAATTTATGTTCTTTTTGTTGGTCAATGCCAAATGCAGTCATTTAGAGATTTCTGAAAACATAATGAACAATAAGTAAACATTGCTAACAAATATATGTGTATGTGTACATATATGTCAGTAGTGAATGCTTAGAGGTACTTTTAGTCATGGCTGTGAAGTACCAAAATAAACTGAATAAGAAATAAGTATTCCACTGCTTCCATAAGAGCAGAGACTAATTTGACTAAAGAGACAATTTTTAGCTGAATTATAATTTGATGATTTGCTCAATATCGCATTATTCGTTGACGGCTACGAGTACTTCTCCGACATTAGTACATCGTTAATAGCGCATTCAGAAGCTTACACAAATACAACAGCGCGCACGGGTAATCAAATCGAGCTGTTTACCGGTATTTCTCTACTTTAACTAAATGAGCCAACATTGTACACTGCACATTCTGCATATTTTTCGCTGTGAAACTGTGACCACGCTATTGCTATTTTATAATAGCAAAATGTCGTTCACACGGTTAATTTATAAATATGGTTGGCAAAAATCTGTTGAAATGAAAAGCGGTACAAAAGCGATAGTGCAGTGACCTAGCGAAATTAGATTAATATTTTAGAAATGCTTAATTATTGTGAGCAGACGTATTCACTTTTAAATAGAATTCTTAATGCGGGTGGAATTATCTTCAAAATAATATGTGTTCGTGCATCTAACTGGGTCCCACTTTGTCGGTATGGAGTTAAGCCCAGTGCAGTATACTAGACAAAATTTCCGATCGATTGAGACCTCACGGAGTCTTCTAAGTACAAAACTCGTCGAGATATTTTCGTTTGAAGTTGAAATTTGAAAAAACATACTTTTGAGAAAAACGAGTATAAAGTTTTGCATAGCAACCAGGCGACAGGCGAGGCTCATTCGGGTTTTTGGCCATAGAACACGAACGCGAGGTCGGATCACATTGCGATTTGCGGCATTGGAACGAGCACAGTGTTCACTTCCTATCAGAAACACTAACAATCCCGAAAAAAACATTTTTAACCTAACATCCGAAAAATTCCTGCTGTTCCGTAAATAATTTCAACAAAGTGGGACCTAGTTAGATGTACGTACACATTCTTCATTTTTTTTTTATTATAAAACATTTCACTTTATAATTTTAAAGTTATGCTACTTAATAATCCTTTTTATTTATTTATTTATTGTTGAATTCATTTGGAATTATTCCTTTTTGCCATCATAAATTATTTCTTTTATCGAATATTAATTTTTTATTTCTTAAGATTAGAAAAAAAAAAATGACTTCTTAAATTGGATTTTGTTTGTGCAGTAACGTGTGCGATTATATGCCGAGTTAATTCCATTTCAACATTTTTGTGAGGTACCGGGGGAAAAAATCAGGATTCGTTACTGACATACATGTATAAATTAGCTGTTGCCGCAGCATTGGTTGCAAATTAATACTTGTTTAAATCTTTGGTTTTTCTCTCTTTTTATATAACTAACTATAGTTCTACTAAAAACCCTTTTTCTTCGATTACTGTGTGTACTTTCTTAATTTTTTCTATTCCATTTTGCTTTCTTTCGAGTATGATACTACTAAATAATTGCAACAAACTCGGCAACAAATCAATTGTCAAAGATTTAAAATGTCTACGTATTGAAACTCCTGTTTCAGGGTTCTTTAATCATTTCTTTGTAATTTAAATTTTTAAATTATCCTAATAAAATAAAAATATCTTTTTTACAAATCAAATTTTTGTCATAAAATTGTCTCTCATGAATCAAAAAAAAAAAAATATATATATATATAAAAAGAAGTGTGCATATGCAACCGACAGATACGGATGATATCCGAGAGCCTAAAACCAATTACTTTATGAGGACGTTACACGCCCACGCACACACATACATGTATATATGTGTGCTGTAAGATAATATTAGCCTGGCTTGTTCGACAATAGTGTTATCTGGAACGGTAGGTTTCCAGAGTACTGCCTCGCATGTACACGCATCACTTATATATTTTTTATAATGAAAATGCAAAATTATTTGCAATCTTGAAATTTTGTTAAGTTTTCTGATCTATTTTTACTAATAAATTTAATAGATTAAATAATACAAAATGTCGATAAACTAAATTTCAGCACCTTAAAAATGAATGAATTGTTCCAGCTTTGAACTAATTTATCAGCTCTTAAATCTTTCCAGCTAATAAAATTATGATACGGCTTCATCGTTCTTCTATTCCATGTAATAAATGTTCCTCTCTGAGAAGAAATTCCAAAAGAGACAATTTTATTTATTGGAATATCACTCGCTAAAAAAGGTTCAATGAAATATCCATTAAATACTTGAAATCATTTATTATCAACACGCGTTTTAACGATTAATATTTAAGTTTATATCATGAAACAGTTCATGAAAAATTCGTTCCACGGGTTTTTAAACTATTAAATCGCGTCAAATAGCGCAAAACAAAAATATAAACAGCGGTAGAAAAATTCAATGATAGTGCGTCAAAATTTCAACGAGAAAATAAATTTTGCCCTAATTATTATCAGCGCAATTGTATTAAGGAACTGCTAAGCCCGCGAAATTCTTTCGGTGTATTTAATGTAATTAACAATAAATAAACAAATATATTTATACGAAAATTAAATAGTTTTATTATTTTATGCGGTTTCCATAAATGGTAAAAGTAATTTTTAGAATATTTACTTTTTAAATTTACGCTGGTACACATTTGTCTCTTACCGCTGCGATCGCGGCAAGAAGGCTTTTTCAAGTTTTAGAAGCCCAAACATGCTACGGGACGGAACACAACTGAACAACGCAAACTAAGATTGATTTTAAGTTTAGAAAAATGTTACGCACAAAAGACAAATAAGAAAAAATTAATTTATTTCTCCTACATGCAACAATAACGAATTTACGCTACTGGACCAAAATTATGAATAGACTGAATTTAGGAAACAATATGTTAAATTTACAAGCTTTATATGAAAATCTCGTAATGAAATTATGTAATTAAAATTAATCGTTGAAAATTATCTACAGTACTATTACTAGCCCTCTTTTGAATGGTGGCATTTAGGGTAAAGATACAATAGTTTAATCTCAAGGCTTTAGATAATTTCTAGCTGAATTTTTTAACGGGTTTTTGTTAATTAATTACAATTTTTACATATACTGATAAATTGTTCAACAAGTTAAAAAAAAAGAAAAAAAAAATATCAATATATATATCATTGCTGTTAAAACGAAATTGATACGTCTAAAATTACATTTTTTCATCCAACGGAGAAATTATAATACTCTGCAGGAAAATTTGCAATACACAATGCGGTTATCCTGTTGTAAAATAAAAAAAAAAAATTGCAACGAAAGTAAAATATTAAAGCCGTTTTTAAAAGATTATTGTTTGAAATTGATTCGTGTTTTAGCAAAATAGCAAAAAATTTTGAATTTTTCGTATTTTTAAATGGTGAGCAAATTTATTTCGTATAAACAGTAATTCGCTATAAGTTTATTTTTGAAAAAGCAAGTTGAATCTCTTTATAAAACAATTTTGGATATCATTAACCAAATATGCAACTAACATTTCATAGTGAACGTAAGAAATATATGGCAGTATGTGAAAACTTATCCAATCGATTAAAATTATTTCATCGAAAATTAAATGAACGGCATTTTTAGGCTGAAACTCTCACTGTCTGCAGATCTAATTCTTAATTCGTTATTTCTAGAATTTTGAACTATTAAATGAAGATAAAAAAGTATCCCTTTATAAGAAAGTTTTATATAACTTCTTAATTTTTATAATACTTCCAGAACTTTAAATTTTGACTCATTTATGAAGAAAATTTTTACAATACTACATTATGACTAAATAAGAATGTGTACGGGAAGCATATATTTGAACTCTGCCAAAGTCCACTTTTTACGACTCACATTGATGATTATAACAAAAATTACAACTATAGGAAATTAACAATCTGCTTGCAATGGTGCTAGTTGCATGTAATTTAATTTGTAGAATAAAAACAAATTTTCTGCATAATTTTATTTGCGATACTAGAAATTTAGAGAGAAAGAAATATAATTAATATTTATGACTTTAGCTTTTTTTTAGTTCATAATTTTAAAAAGAAAGCAAAGTAAATCTAGCATGATTGTTAAGTTAAAAATAACCACAATTTACCATTACACAGTACTCTAGATTCAAAACAAAGTATTCAATTTTGAATTTGTAATAGTGTATGTATTTTTCACCCAGTGTTTCCTAAACATGTACATATATATATATGTATGTATATATAAGGGCTCAGAATTTTTTTCTCTCATTATTGCATTTCTTCGAAATATTTTAAAATCTAAGAGGATCTGTTAGGAATCAAAGTATCGTTTCACAACCTTCGCACTTATTTTATAAAATTATAATAAAAAAATGATGTACCTCATGTTATAATACGATGAGTTTAATTTAACAAAATTAAAAAATGTATACAGTGAAAATCGGTTATAATGACATTAAAATGAGTGCATAATTTGGTTGTTGAAAGTAGTTCACTTTTATATTCGGTATAAAATAAAGCATTATAATTTCGTAGTGTTTAAAATTTACTGTTACTGAACACTTGCTTCGTTATGAAATATTTTACAGAACAACTTTCATTAGACAAATATTCATTTATTTGTAATCACAGCTATCCATATTATTATTTATTTTGTAGTATCAATCTTTCGATTGGTTTACTAATAGAAGCGAAACGATTAAAAATTAAAGTTTAGATGACTGCAGCCTGACGGAGACTAGGGGCCATACTTGTCTCTGCTTCTATTTCTTACCTCGGAAATATACTGCGGTAGTTTCCCCTTGCCTTCCGCAGGATATGTTTTTAGTAAATTCGAAAGAAGAGAAACAGTTTTTTTTTTTTTTTTGATATAAAAATATGAAATTCTAATGTAAAGCAAAAATTAAAAGAAAAACAAGTAGTTCCTTACATAAAAATGACAGTAGTTTAGTTTTTTCTTACTTCTGAAGAAACTTATAATTTTTGATTTTTTATCATAATGAGACGAGTAGCATTTTATAATATTTTTTTCAATAACCTGTAGGTTTTCATCGATTTTGTTAAGTTTACAATAAGCATTTAATATATCACGCTAACTGCATAGCTGGAATATATTTGCTCCATTTAAACAGATTATATTTTTTCACGTGATAAAATCAGGGACGATACCCCCCTTTCTTTAATTTTAATCTGGAAAAACCTTTAGTAAAAAGTTGAATTTTGTACCGTTATGTCGTTATAAATGATAATTTTTTATGTGTACCAAAATTTTGGTTGTAATAACTAATAATAGGCAGGCCCGGATATTAAGTGTATAATAGGCCTGGGGCTACGGAAATATTAGGGGCCCTTTTCGGAAGTGATAAAATTATCAGTTTTATAGAATAACTAAATTTTCTATAATTTAATTTAATTATATTATTTTGAATTCACGAATTAACACGTAATTATTAATGTAAACAAAACTAAATATCATATAGATAATGAGTAGAATTTTCGATGCCAAAAAAAAAATACATATATATATATATATATATATAATTTTAAACAATGAATTTTTCAGCAAATTTTAACCAGAGATTTACGTAAAAGGATAATGTGTGTGCGTGTGTTGCGCGCGTGTACACACGCGTACACATTCATAGAGACTTTTCCTAAAAACGTAGATTCCGACTCGTTATATCTTTAAAAAGAAATTTCTGGTACGTTTTTACGAAACTTGAAATTTCACTATTACGAAGTTTCTTCTCCTCTAGGAGGAAATAAAAATGGATACAAAATTATTAACAGATAAATGTATTAAAAAATGCACTTGCTCTTGTAAAGTTAATTCTATTTATTTAAAAAAAAAAAAGTTGATGTATATAACAAATGATACGATTAATTTTTTATTACATGTCGGAAGTGGATGTCACTTGGGGACCCCTTTATAAGGCGGGGGCCGGGGCTACAGCCCCCCTTAAAACCAGGCCTGATAATAGGCGCAGTGTTCGGAAAAAATCAGCCTATTACGCTTGGTGATGCAGACGACGTTAATGAGACAAGAGACCTTCAGTGGTTGACAATTTTTGTTTTACTCAAAAAAAAATTGTGATAGGTTTTTTTTTAGTCACGTCATGGCAAACCTTGAGGATATGGGGGCACCACTGTACAAACGTCACATGACGTCAACTAGACATCTTGGGGTGTCCCGATTGCCTCGTCATCATATGCCTTTTTTCGGTCAGCAGAGATGATAACGTCATATCTATTCTATGAAATACAAGTTTTTCATTTAAATTATTATATTTCCATATTTCTTATATTGAAATTACTGTTTATATAATACTACTAAATAATAATGAATATAATACAAATTTTAAATGATGATAACGCTCGATGTTTATTATGTCATTAAAAAAATAAAGACCCAATCTTCTCTTTAGTTCATAATCGTCGTTTTGGGTCGAAAGGAGCTTTTTTTTAAAGCCGATCCAGCCTGTCGAAAGTTATTTAACCATTTGTAAATTGTATTTGGCAAGGGCAGCGATTTGTATAGGGATTTTTAGGTTTCTTTTAACCTCCCGCTACGTCACAACAAGCGACTGGTCACATTTAAAATACATCTCAATCACGAATGTACGACGCTCGGAGCAACCACTCTGTCACCGTGAACGAATGTTACTAATGAAGAAATGGGACGGCAGATTCTTCTACTCGGCAACGTTAAATTCGTTTCTCTATCTCTTTTTTTGTGCAAGTTACAATTTTTCAAAACATATCGGTTTTATTCTTTCCGCCCTATACATGAAAACAGATACGCATTTGTTATCTTTTAAATGTTTGATTTTATAACAAGAAATTGAAACGTGGCAGCTCATTATTGGATATCCTGGACGCGTTCAAGTAATAAAATTATTAGCCTAATGAATTAGTGAAATTTATTATCAAATTGAATAAATAAATTAAATAAATTCTCCCCGTACTCCATTTGCAATATCGAAATTATCATATCCCATGTTCTCCTTTATTGTCTTACATAAAACACTCTTCGCTCTGCTCTTAACTTTCCAACCACAATTAATGAACTACTCCTGCTAATCATAAAAATTTCCTAACTTGTCTTTGACAATCACAGTTTATATCACGATTGTAATAGTTTTAACTTAAACCGTATGTTCAAAAGTTTTACCACCGTTAATAAAGTACACTAATTTAGCTTAACCGCGCGTTCAAATGTTGTACTAGTTCTAGAAATAGATGCACATATGAAACAGCTAAGTGTCTGTTTAAACCTTAATAATGATCGAACATTTTTAATTCATTCGATGCTTATAATTCACTTCGTTTACAATGTAACGCTAAAAATATTTTACTTGTTTTTTTTTTATTTAACTGAAATATATACTGCATATACATTTTACCTCTTATAGCATTATCTACGACGTTTATAACACTTTGCCATAATTCTTCCGGATCAATTTCACAATAATTTCTTTCGGGACATATTGTCTTAATCTGTTACAAATAAATATTTGATCAGTATCGCTAACGCTAATAAAAATGTTGGTGGAAATTTCCTGAGCCATGGTAAAAATCGTTTGCATAGGTATGCGCCGGTTGAACGAAAAATTCGTTCCAACGAAAAGAAATTAATTAAAAAAATAATAATACCGATAAATTTGAATATTTTTAAGATTAATGCACTATAAACGCAATTTATTGTTCCATAGGAATATGGCGGCGGATATTCTTTAGTATATAGAAGAATGTGAGGTGTATTTTTTTTATCATTCACCGTTTTTTTGTTTCTTTTTATATTTGTTTACTCTTAACCTTTTACCGTGCGAATTGAGATTCAAATGATTCTTCATTTATTTGAAAGCGACACGATACCGCGGATAAGTATAAATTTAAAAAAAAAGAAAAAAAAACTTCCTTGAAAAATATTTTTTTGAACTGAATATAAAGTGAAACACGAAATGGTTGAAGAATTTTTGAAAATGTCTACAGCTCGTTTTGCAGTAAAAAAGAATCTATTGAAAAAAGGAAAACATTTTTTTTTTTGATAAAAGATTACTTATTACGATCATTCTTAAACAAGATGACCTTTTTTTTTTGGAGCTAGCACAAAATTCAGTTTGCAATAATAATTGAATTGTATTGCAATTATAATTAAATATTTCTGATATTTTTAATACTTGACTTATAAAAAATGAGTGACTGTATACACCCCCATTAAATAGTTCCTAATTATTATTGCAATTTAAATCTGTAGCCGACCCTACAAAGTTCAACGTTGTTCAAAAATAAGCATAATATTTTCATGTACATTACTCAAAAATATATTATCTTTATCGAGTAAATATTTTTTATTTCTTACCGCATTTTTTAGTAATTTTGAGGAAATTTTGAAAGCGATGTATTTTTGTTTTTTTTTTAATTATTTTATTTCATAATTTTTAGTAAAAATATTGTTTAATGAAAATATGGACAAACCTAAAAATTCTACCTTCCGTACTGCAATAAAGTTAAGCATCGCTTTAAAAAAATGAAATTAAGACGTAATATTTCGGTCAGTAATGAGTTTCTAATTATTATGTTACGGAGCTTTTAAATTCGTTTCCTTTTATTGAGTATACGTTTCCATAGTTACTATCATTGAAAACTTTTCAATTCATTCACGCTGATCGTCCTTTAATTTTAAAATGTTAGTCCTTCAATATTAAAATTTTATAGGTTCATATTTTTTTTCTGTTTTTTACTGCTGGAAAAACATAAATAAATAAAAAAAAATGTATTCAACTGCTACAGAACAGATTGTATAGTAGACTTTCAAAAATTTTTTAACTAATTTTTGTCTGTTTATACTAAAAATTCGTTTTATTTATTCCAATCTACGTTCGCGGAATTGATATTTAAGTTAATCGCATTTGTTATATTGAAAATTTTTCTAAAGAAACTGATTTTTCAAGTGTTATGTGATGATTACTCTCACTGATACTCATCAGTACTATACTAAATTATCCGTGACTACTGGTACACTGGAATCATTAAAATCGGTCCTCGAGGGGAAACAATTGAAAAAAAAAACCTCGCGACGAACATCGAACATAAAACTTTCTCGTTTTGAAGGCGGTAAAAATGTGAACTCCCGAAAATTTTTAAATTTAAAGAACGGTGAACGCGAGTGACTTGAAATATTATCAATGGCAATAATCATGGAAATGTAAATTCAAAGGAAGAAAACGACTTTAAAAGTTCCGCAACGCATTTTTTACAAACTCATCACTGACGGAAGTATTAAAATTATTTGGTGGAGAAAAACAAGATACCGATCAAAATAGTTCTGATGCATTTCGCGTGAATACTATGTGTCATTGTCGATGAATTATCTGCCGAGCTTGAAAAAGGACATAAAACCTATAAATATATAATAAACATTTTCGGTTTTTTAATAAAATTACCATTTATCAATGAAATACGACTCAAAGGAAAAAACTTAGTAGTCGACGTTTATTCCGAAGATTTAGAAATAAATTTTGTTACACGAGTATCTATATTAATTGATATTTTTCCAAATATTTACATAGCTTATAGATTGTTAGTAACTATTTCGATTGCGAATAATGAGTCTAAACGACCTTTTTCTATACTTAAAAATGATCAAAAATATGTACAGATCATTAATGCTACAAGATCGACTTTCAGCTTTGTCGATCATGTGTATAGAAAAAGACTTATATAAAGGTCTTTAGTTCTACTGACTTAATAGGTTTGCTAAAAAAAAAAAAAAACGAGGAAAACATCGTTTAATCGAATATTTTATTGTATTATCTACAATTTTAATATTTTGATTTATTATTACAATCATATTATATTTATATATCTAGGCGTAAATTTATCTATTACACAATTTACACAAAATCAATAACCTTATTAGTTTCTTAAATTTTTAAACTAAAAATATAATAAATGAAAAGCGTAATTTACTACATCACGTGATCTCTTATAACGAAATTAAATAAATATACCTCTCTAATAAGAGAGACATAGATCGGTTTGCGTGAAAATGGTAAAATATATTCTTCTACTGCCTATTTCAACGAGTTCGCTGGGATGCGGTCGAATTGGTTCCCGTAATAAACTGAAATTACTACATTAGCTGATCGAACTGGTTCCCACTATTACTAGAATGATTGATGAATTGGGTTTATGTACTTTATTAAAGCGTGATATTTGACTAAAAAATTTTTGATAGTAGTGGTGAGTTTTGCATAAGAAATGGCACGTTAAGTAAAATTAATTTACCCCTGATTGCAATTGATTTTTTTTTTTTTTTTTCTTTTTGGAACATATAGACAAGAAATATAAATCGTGAACACAGAAGTGTTGAGCTGTGTGAACACTGCATTCATTGGTAAAGTATTATAAAAGTGGTGCTAAATGTAGTTTTATTTATTTTCCATTTATAGTTCAGATTTTTTAAAAACAGATAATAATAATACACAAATTGAAGACAGCTTGCAACATAGATGTGCGATATCGCTTGCAAAGTAAGGGAAGAAAAGCGTTTTAAATATATCCATAGTTAAAAGTAATAAAAAAAATTATAATACATAATGTATATATTGATGGAAAGGATTATAAATTATACAAAAAGTAAAGGAAAATGTACAATCAATATGCCTTTCAGAATTTGAAATCACGACGAAAGTTCATGTAGCAGGCATGAACCTAAAGCTTACTTATTTAAAACTTCAACTCGTGTTATCTGTTCCCGCTGATGATATTCCGTCATAGCTCTCTGGTTACAAATTGTTTTTTTTGTTTATTCCCATTTATGCTGCGGAGCTTTATATACGTTTTACATTGAATGTTTTTTGTAGAGTACTTGCATAAAATAAAAAATATTGCGATGAGCGCTGTTAAATGATTAATTTCGTTTGGCATGAAACGATTCGCAGCAGTTTGTAGAGTTCCATCGCACGCACCAAAAAAATTGGCCCACATATCTATATCCGGTGGAAAATTACAGCCGGGTGCTATGTAGGTATCATGAACATAATCAAAAAATCGATCAGTTCTTTCGCTTACAGGTTTTAGAGCCATCAGGTCACTATAAAAACAAGCATCTACACATCAGTAGCAAATAGAAAAGGTAATCAAAAAAAAACAACAATTTTAACAACTGTCCAATTTCGGAATTATCGTGTCTTTTTAAATTCATTTGTAAGTCCAATTTTTTGAATAGCACTCCACCATGACGCTGAGATAAATAAAATCTGCAGCCGCGAATTGTGGCCATTCTGAAGGAAGTGCATCTACACTAGAGGTGTGTAACTCAGTAACTCAGTAACTCTTTTGACTCACTAATTCAGTAGTCTACAGAATTAAAACAAATTACTCTGTGATCTATGATTGTAACAGATGTTTAATTTACAAAGAAATTTTAATTTACAAAACAACGCAACTAACAAGAATTTTTTAAGTGCTTTAATAATTACTACTTTGCTGTATTAGTCTCAAAACAACTGAACAAATTTAGAATTTGTTGTTAAAACAATTTAATAACAGGCTGTTAATTAGCTTGTAATTCCAAATATGAAGTTGTTTAACTTCATTTGTTCAGTTGTTTTGAGACTAATACAGCAAAGTAGTAATTATTAAAGCACTTAAAAAATTCTTATTAGTTGCGTTGTTTTGTAAATTAAAATTTCTTTGTAAATTAAACATCTGTTACAATCATAGATCACAGGGTAATTTGTTTTAATTCTGTAGACTACTGAATTAGTGAGTCAAAAGAGTTACTGAGTTACTGAGTTACACACCTCTAATGTATAGATTTTTCGAAATCAACAAACCCTGCGTCTGCGCTGTCAAAGAACCGGCGAGTTTGTTTAAAACTATTTCATTATAGCTTCTATCCTTCTTACCAGGTAGTAGTAAATACTACCGGTGGTGGTACGTAAACATTTCCCGATTTTATAAATACCTTAAAGACTCGATAGAAACACATTTCGGAAAACTTTTGTACCTGTATCGGTTTTTTTTCATCTTCTCCAAATTATGAAAATATGGATGATATTATTTAGAAAATTATTATGGAAAACGAAATTTTCACCGCCAAATTCATTCTTGTTGACCGAATCTCGTGTAAGCTGAGTTTTTTGGTAACGTCGTAGGCATTTCTCTTTGTTTAGCTGCACGCAGATTTCTCATCGTAACTAATTCAAATCATGCGCATTCAGTAACCCACCATTGCCGTTGGAAACAATTTCGCTGCGAATAATTTTCGATGGTTTTTCACACTAAGAAGTTTTCGATATCCGTATTTTCCCCATTTTAGAGTGAATTACTCAGTTTCTGAAGCGTTAAAGTATCATTTTCTATTCCATAATTTTGATACTAGAAAATTCTTCGCTGATAATATTTTGTTCATGTAGTTTTACGAAAGCGTTGCATCCTCGTCCGGTACAATTCCATCTTCCTAATCCATCGGCCAATTTTTTTTTTGGTAACCGAATTTATAATCGTGTATCGCAAGTAGTTTTCTCTCTTTCTCGCTAAACATAAATTCCATTATAAATCGGAGTAAATAAGTAATATTTTGATAACTAATGCAACACAAACCCAAGACATGCTAAGCCCTTCACCACGCATAAACTTATTAAAAAAGCATATCGCGAATGAAATTACTAAAATCTAGACAGGTCGCAAAACCTACACACTTCTTCCCTAACGTAAAAAATAAACTTAAAATTAAAAATTTAGATATTACATTTTTCAATGCCCAGTTACTCTTAGGTCGTGGCAACTTTGGAGAATATCTCCACAGATTCAACAATAACAGATACACCAAACTGTCTGTTATGTGCACCAAATAATGTAGATAATATCCAACACACAATCTTCACCCGCAATATTTTCAATCATTTAAAGAACCAATTTAATATTAGCCCAAATATGTCCCTAAACATTAATAAAACGAATACTTCCAAACTATTGCCCTACTTCCACGCCTTAATGAAAGAAAAACTAACCCTGAAACCGAGTGATCAATCTCCATGATTACTTTTATAAATATGTATAGTTTAACACCTACCTAGTCTGTAATAGAAATAATGTTCACCACATAAATTACATTAGAATTATCTAATAATATACAATAATATTTATGTTAATTATTATACATAAGATGTAATATATTTAAGTGTATTATGCTCATAATCCAACAGGTACATTTATACACATACTATAATTTACATATTTATATTACTATATTTTACTAATTATAGTGGTGTCTAAGTAACCACATCACCGCTGCATTTACAATATTGTTTATTATATCTTTACTCTAATAGTTTGTGTTAGATTTTAAATACCCACCACACTCACCACACAAAGTTAAAGATTGTCAAAGCTTACTATGTTTTATACATTAAGTACACTGAATAATATGGTTGTACACAGAATGTAATAATAAACTTGCTCCATCGGTAACGTCCGAACTGGGGAACCAAAAACTAACAGTGTATAACCACTTTATATCATCAAAAGACAGAATACTAACTCAAATAAAATCGGAAAACAATCTGACCCGCATACAAATGAGAAACAGTCGTTCTATTATGACTCATACGGCCCCATATGCGAAGAATAAGAACGGTAGTAATAAAATTAACAACAAACATCAATAACAACAGCGATAAAAGACTTGGTCAGTTTCATCTCAGGTTAAAAAAAGGACAGATCTGACATATCAATAGAACCGGAATCAATTCAGCTAACTTCAAAATCAAGTTTATCTACGGGAACCAATTCGACCAGCAAAATCTTACCCCTGAACCAATTCGACCAGCAAAATCTTACCCGCGAACCAATTCGACAACTACCTTCGCTGGGCGGGAAAATGTAGTTTGTGATGTTAAATTAATTTTTCTTTCTTTAATATACGTTGTTCAATATTATCATTTGTTACTAAATATATGTGCGGGTAATAAATGCAATTGAATTTATTCGATATTTAAGTTTTTCCAAAATTTTATTTTACTTCTATTGGTCGCACCTACACGAAATATTTTTATTATATGAAAATTTATATAATTATCAACAACATTAGTAGTTAATTTCGTCGCTTTCGAATACTTAATCGAAACAAATAAAATAATATGACTTAAAGCAAATAAAAAATAAATAATGAGTAAATAAGGAAATCTGAATAGCATAAAAGACAACTGAATGTTTAAAAAAGTTTTAATACAAAACACGGAAATGCGTAAGATGAGTTCTTTAAAAAAAAAAAAAAAAATTGCTCGTTAAGTGAAACAAGGCAGGATTTGCTCGCTCATTTCTTTCGACTATTTGGCCTTGCCATTAATTTACAGTTTACATATAATTACATTGAACATTATTACGCAATTACAAAACATACTCTTTACAATGCTCGCAAGCAATTTTTAGAATAAAAATTAATTAGAATAAAGTATTATTTATGACACGATTTTAATTTTTACTTTTATGTAATGAAATTTTTTAACTTCTTTTCAATCGTACAAAAGGGATTTCCTGATAGATTTTATTCAAATGTGTATTTTTTATAGAGGTGGTGTTTAGTTTTTACATGTCGGACAATTTACAAAGTTGGAAAAGACAGTGTAGAAAACGAATCCCATCGATCTGAACTCTTAAAAAAAAAAAAAACAAAACAAAGATTGGCCCCAGAAACACAATCTATGCTTGCCATTACAAGTACAAGACCAAGGAGAACCAACTTATACGTAACTTTTATAAGTAATCAATTAGCCCATCGGAACTTTCTAGAAAACGTAGAAAAAATCAGCAAAATAATATTGTTATATTGAGAAAAAATCGATGATAACGAATAGCCCAAAAAAACTACGCCGATATTCAAGCACAAAAATCGACTTAAACAAACTCGGGAATCGTAAATTAGAAAAATGTTTTCTAGTATCGTAAAAAGTTTTCACAAAAACAGTGCCATACGTAAACGACTCATATGCAATATAAGTAAAGATGCTCTTTATTTGATACCGTTTGATTAATCTTTAGTAGAGAAAAATAGAACACTAGCATGAAGAATTGGTAGCATGCATGAAGGGTAGAAGACTTTTCACATTTTAGATTTTGCAATATAAATTTAATTTCAAGACATTTCACTTAAAAGAGAAAAAAACATCGGTACAAATAGACATAGAAGGAATCCTGTTACCTCTTACCTTACAAAAACTTCACCTACACATATAGTTTTAAGTTTTTAAATATGACAAAAGAATGCCGAAATAATTCGCAATAGTACGCCATGTGAAAAAAGCGTTAAATGGCTAATATAAAAGTTTATTTCCATTTTTTCTTTTTTTTTTTATTCAGAACTATTTTAAATTATAATAATATTATCGATCTAGATGAAGGATGGTTTTCGTGATTGCTAAAATTATTCACACGTCTATGTGTTCGGGGTAAAAACCTCAACAATTTATATTCCAATTCTAACGTTTCCAAACAAATTACATGAATTGTTTCGACACGATTTCTACCCAAAATAGGCTTGTGGATAATAAGTATTGTTTTCAAAAAGTTAAAACGTGAAATTTTTGCATGAAATTAAAAAATCAAAAATGTACGTTGTTATCGAACGCTTCAAACTTAAATTAGTGTTCCGTTATTATGTAGTATTCATATCAGGGAGAAATTCAAGAAAAACTAATTTTGACCGCCAAAATTCTGCAAAAGCAAGAATACACGATTTAGTTATCATTAATTTGGATAATGAAAATTTGAATATTTTTCAACGTATTCCACTGATAAGGTTTCGAATAAACAGTACATTTGTCAGGAAGTGTAAACGCTTCAGTGAAATACAAAACACATTCATATCTAGAGCCACATCGCCACATTATCAATCCGTTCGTTAGTGATACAAACTTCAAAACTTATTACGCATTTAACTTATTTCAAATAATACCGCTATACTTTTTGACATCTCACAAACGCGCGGATGTTTAGAATCAAATAGTGACGATTCCACAAAAAAAAAAAGATTTCAAATAATTTGAAAAACATGTTGCATATATTAAAATATCTCGACTGTAGAAAGGACATTAATAGAATTTTGTTTTCCAAGTGCTGTCTTATGTATAGAAGTGCTCTTCATACCGGAAAAAACTAAAAAATCAAATTTCATGAATTTAGATGCTTATGCTGTTATGAAAGTTTCGTACGAATCATGGCGAAAATATCGTCAGATAATCCTAATATTCTACGTTGTTTTACAATTATTTAAAATTATCGACCCTCTATCGTACTATTTACGAACGGAGCGTTTGAATATTTAAGAACGAAATACCGAATAATAAAATCAATATTAGCAGAGTTAAACAACAAACAAATTTACTATCATATATGAGAAACTACAAAGAAATTTGTGACCGATTCGATTAATAACACTGAAACACAGTTCTGATATAGTTACCAAAATGTCTATCACAAATATAACCATATAAGGGCGGTGCGGTGTAGAAGCTGAAATGTTCGTTGCTGAACAACCGATTGACAAAAATAATAGATACAGGAACACATTTAGTATAATTCTCACCATAATTTTTGTATGTAGTAACGAAAAAACGCTTCACAGCAAATTTCATTGTATATGTAAGAATTTACATCTACGGATTTTAATAATTAATATTTAATACGATTTTCTAGTAAAACTATTAATGTTATGTTTTTATTCTATTTTAAACACAACTATCTTCGATCTTTTACCTTTTTTATTTATTTCTAATTTTCATTTTGTAATTTAAATGAAAATAGTTCAATGAGAAATATATATATATTTAAACTTGCTCACGGACAAAGAATTCGTATTGGATTATTAACAAAAATAAAAAAGAAATAAAGTCTAATTAAATTCTTTCTAGTAATTTACTATTAAAATTCTAAACTACCATTTTTTAGGTGCAATTTTATAATTTCGTTTTATTTTTCACCTTTAAAAATAAAACAAAAGTTAAATTAAAAATTGTAACAACTATGTATTTTTAAAACATCTGTAAATTTCTAAAGAGGCCGGCTATTTGATTTTCTTTATGAAACAAGGGGTATTTCTCAAATCTACAGCCTACCGTAGAAGATTTTACGTAATTATATAATTTTCCTCCCCAAAAAGGCTCTCTGGATTGAACCCGTGATTTAACTGATTTATATTCTAAGAAAATGTTAACGAAATAAAAGGAAAATTTATTTAAAAACAATCTACAGACACTTACGGATGAATTATTCAAAATAGATGTTACTATGAAAATCTTACAATTACAACAGCTCTATTTGAGACTCTTTAGAATTAGATATACGAAATTACTACAAAAAAGATAACATCTTCGAAGAATAAAATTAAACAAATACACGAAGCTCCATCCACCTTCGTTACTGTATTGAACAAA
Organism: Icerya purchasi; assembly: GCA_039619475.1. NCBI lineage: Eukaryota > Metazoa > Arthropoda > Insecta > Hemiptera > Monophlebidae > Icerya > Icerya purchasi. Next base: position 143,476,721 of record CM077115.1, read on the forward strand.
ACGATGTAATAACAAGCGTTTATTCTTCATAATATCATATAAAACTGATAATCCCTAACTTACCCGATCCATCGAATTTCCTACAACTTGCAGTCGATTATCATAAATGAAACATTTTATATTTGTCGAGCCCACATCTAAAACAGCAATGAACTTTTTCATATTCGCAATCTTTTAATATCATCAACAGGTCAACTGTACAACCTACTTCTCATCATTGCCGGTTAATATTATGGATATAAACAAAACAAAAGCGAAACTGTAGAAATGATAACAACAAAATTTTATTTGCAATGATGAACGATTTCACGGACTTTTTCCTCTTTACTGCAATATTAGTGGTTTCAATTGTTGCATGTTTTTGTGAAAATTATTTTTCAAAATTATTACGCACTTTTTGAAATTACGTTTAACAGTAAATAATGAAAGGTAAACAAAATATTCAAACTACGAAATTAGCAAATTATTGAAAATGAATGTAAATTACGGTATAATGATTATTTTTGTAGAAAAATGGCAAACTTTAATAAAACGAATTTGTATTTATAATCTAATCGAATTTTATGTATGTTACACATTTCAAGAATGTTTTAATATGAATTTTGTTTGCACTCAATTACAGCCTTTTTTAAAAATTTCAATTTGTAAAACTTTTTTAAAATTGCTTCATAAATTCTAATTCATAAAATGTCTGAATATAATATATTTTTACTGCTTGTCTACGTCTACTACCACTATTTTATACAAAATATAACTTTAGAATAGTTTTATTTTTACATTTAATAAAAAAAATACAAAATTTGTAATGGCTAGTCCTCGTGTCTGCCATTAGTCATTTACTAGATATATGTTGCTAGTAATATTTATTTGTTTATATATATTATTTTTGTACAATTTTTGTTTAATGTTTTTTTTTAATGGCGATAAATTTACTTAATACTGTTTATTTAGAAAAATTTAGCCATAAATTATTAGTATTCAATAATATCACTTAAAACAAATATTCTGTTGTACTAGAATTCTTGTGAAAACATTAAAAATAATTTTATATTTAAAAAAGATTTCATAAAAACTAATATTTTACAGGAACAACGTAGTAAGGACTAAGGATGTAAAGTTCACAAGTGTTAATTTACAATTATAATCTTAAGGAATTTAAGCAGTAAAATATTAGTTTGTATTTATTTATTGAAATATTCAAATTTTTATAGCGACTGATAACCATTTTTTTTAAAATTGTAATGTGACAAATAAATGCCAAAGCAAACGACTTATAGCTTTATTTTTTATGTTATGAAAATAATCCTTTCAAAATTGAACACATAAACAAGCTCAAACAGATCTTTTTTTTCCAACTAATTGTGATTGTAGCTGACAGCAGCACACTATTATGGCAGCAAAATTGTTAAACAACGTAGAATAAATCGGATGCATAGAAATACTGAACTGTATTTGTAACATTAGAAGAGTGTTAGGTAGTGATAATTGTAGACACGTGATGTGGGATTATTAAGGTAGTAGGATTAAGAGAACAGAAGTGACATGTATGAAAAGAGCGAGGTTGAGTAAGAAAAAATTATGGATTAGAGAAATGTGACCAATACATTGTACCGTTCCAATTTTTTGGTACAAGTGCCGCTAAAACTGATACCAATCGATATTTTATTATACATTATTACTAGTAATTTACAGTTTAAGTAAACAGGGAGAGAGATACCTGTAGCATGATAGAAAATATAATTCAGTGTGGAAAAATGGTGCTTTTTTAATTTATAGGCATATGAAGAACCATTTTTTAGGATTTGATTTTACGAGAAATACGAATATTATAAATTAATGATTCATTTTGAATATATAATATTCTTTTTGATCAAAAAGTATTAATAATTTATACGTGCTATTGCAAAGGAGGAGATGCTTCATTTATACTAGGCAGACGCCGAAAACTTTAACGATAATCTTAATAAGGCGTTGTATCTTCTTCCTGGTCGTGTTATTCGATTTCAAATGTTTCGCGACTACCCATTCGCACATTCTCGTTGGACAGATACGAATAGTGCTCCTGACGATGTACTCTCCTATGTATTTAAGCCTATATTTAGACTGTGTTTGATTTATCATAATACGAGTATGGTCTAATCGTGTATGCCTGCGTATCGATATCCACATATGTCGTGCATGCTAGATTTTCAAATCACTTACTCTTGATAATATTTATGTGCCGCCACCAGATCTGAGAACTTCGGACCTAAATTTGGTAATTCGATTGTTTTCAGATCTCGGCTCTCGCGACTACAATTGGTCTTATTTAAGACTGAAATAAAAAATAAATAAATAAAAATCGGATTATTAGTAAAAATAGAGCATAGTTTACGATGAATATAATGTACATAGGTTGTCCAAAAAATTTTAAGACTGAGCTGATATATCTGGAACCACGCACCTAGCGACAAGCAGTAAAATACGTCGAGTAGCCAAACATGTTTACCGCAACATATTCAAAAATCAAACTCCTAGGTGCAGTAGAACGCGCGCACTGTGTAAGAAGTGGCCTTACCGATTTTTGAAGAGAAAAAAAGACATAAGAAAAACGAAAAAAATTCATTTACATAGGGTATAAAACAATCATTTTTTTTTTTTTTTTTGAAATAACGTCCCTCATTTTCGAGACATCTGTCCAACCTTTCGCGCCATTTTTCGGTAACGGTTTTGGCAAATTCGGCCGGAGGGATCGCCTTGAAGACGATTTGACAAGCAGTGGTCACATCTTCATTGCTCTCAAACTTACGTCCGCGTAGGCGGCTTTTCAAGAGGGGAAACAGCCAGAAATCGCATGGAGCGAGATCTGGACTGTATGGCGGATGGGGTAGAACTTCAACGTTTCGCTTCGTGAGAAAGTCGACAGTCGCATGGGCGGTGTGCGGTCTCGCATTGTCTTGGTGCAAACACCAAGATTTTCCGATTTCAGGACACTTCCGAGAAACGTTATTTTAATAAATTTCGCGCAATAATAAATTCTGAAGACCTTCCTTATTTACATCAAATACACACTGTCGATGATAAGCCTTCTTAGTTAGTAGTCACAAAGAAACTGTATCCCTTTTTTATGTTTTGGTGTCTATTTTTTCGCCTAAAGCACAACTTTTTTCTTAGAACAACAGATCTATTTTGGGTTATGAAATTAGTTCACCTTGCCGAAATCTTTACAATGAAAAGCAACAACCATGTTTACTGCAGGAGACAAAATAACAACTCCAAAGAGGAAATTAAATTTCCGGATTTCTTGCATGGAAACAAACAATGTTGAATGTTTTCCACTTTTAAATGAAATTCTACAAGAATACATGATAGAATTACCAACTGAAATTTAAAACTTCATTAGTGAACATTTGGCGAACCTGTTAAAATCTTTGTCAAAATACTTCCCAATTACCAATGATGACATCGACCGGGTACAAAATCCGTTTATCAATAAAGATAAATCTGAAACTTTATCAGTGCTGGAATATGAATCACTTGTTGATATTCACAGAGTTCTACTGCTTTAAAATACACATTTAAATCAGTGTTACTCAACGAGTTTTGGGTTAAAATTAAAAATGAATACCCTCAAGGAGCCAAGAAGGCTATTTTAACTGTGCTCTCTTTTATAACTACGTATAGATGCCAAACCGGCTTTTCAGATGATACATAAACGAAAAATAAATTTAGGAGCAAATTGGATGCTATTCCGGATGTACGCATTTAATTTGTCGGATATTAAACTAAGTTTTAAAACCATTATTTGTAAAACAGTGAAACAGTTACATTCTTCACATTAACTTGTTTAAAAATTTTTATTAAATAACTTTTATTTACATATTTGAAATTGCGATACTTTTATTATAAGTTAATAGAATGTGGAATTGTAGCAAAAGTTGTAAGTAAAAAGAAAACAATCAAATTTTGTTTACATATCAACAATTACTTGTTAAGAGTTTTCATTTGGCATTAAGGGTTCTATAAAATAAAATTTATTTTGTGAGGGTTCCGCGATCATAAAAGTTTGGGAGCAAAATTGAGTCCAATATTTCAATTTAATTCAGAAATTTTCTTTTTGAAATCTCTAGTGTGCCTAATAATTAACAAGGTCAATCAAGCATAATGTTTCATGCGCTAAAGTTTCCGTAAGTTTTTTTTTTTATGGGTACGTTAACGAAGAGCAACGCCCAATCAACCAAGCTCAAAAGAAGAATAACATATTAGATTTTAATCTGATGCGAGATTGAATGAACGAAAGAAGCTAGAATAGGAACAACTGACAAGGAAGGAAATGAGAGAACATAAGAGTTATTGTATGGAGTAGGAAGACCAAGATCTAAAAGCTGAGAATAGAAGAGAGAACGTTCTGAAGAAAGTGAAGAACATTCGAAGAAGACGTGATTGATATAACACAGAAAAAAGATGGCCATAATATTTACATTTACATGGTACTAAATTTAAAGCAAAAATTAAATTCGTAATATTGTGTACTTTTTTAACCAACACTCCTGTAAATGTGTATTTTTATGACTTTGTTGCTCTTTTTTGAAATTGTTTAAAACCCAGGAAGTTTCGTTAATGATTTCGTAACCTCCAAATTTGATTATTTTATTACATTATAATAAAAAAAAAAGTATAATACTACAGCAATATGACGGGTTTGGCTTTTTTAAATAAAAAAATTGAATATATTATATGTATACATATACAGATAACGAATTCGATCAGTACATATTATCAAAACAGTAGAAAATACAAGAAACTTTGGAGAACATATCACCAAATAAACCATCTACTGAATTATCATATTATTGGGTCAAGGCCGCTGGCGGGCCCAGGGTAGGGGAAAAAATCCAGCTAAATACGAATGGAAAAGATTAAAATCAAATTCAATTCATTTACGTTAAATGGCGGAAGACTTAAATTTATTATTTTTTAAATATGGTTGACTGCACATTAAATCAAAAAAAAAAAAAAAGGACATTCTATAAAGAATTTGATTAATTAGTAACCTCAATTGTCTTCATGTTTCTTACTAGCAGAACTTTTAATTGTACATCGTAAAAGTCTATTCATATTTTACACCGAAGTGGCTATTTCAAAGGAATACAAAGCGATGTTGTAAAACAGGTCTTTGTTTTACTTACAACAGCGGGTTATCACAAACTTTTTCGGTCACTGCTCGCTTACATTTACGTTGCATTTGTCCTACCTTCTAGTATATAAGTATGCATCCCCTTAGATGTTATTAGATACATTTAACTTTAAATCCTTCTAAAGCAGCATCCTTTGTACTTCCGTTAAAAAAAAAAAAATAAAAAATAAAAATTACTGACAGACTTTTCTTATTAACCCGTACTTTATATTTCCGTATCACAACATAAATACGTTGATGAATAGTTAAGATAAACTTTTAAAAACGAATATTGAAAAATGAACATATATGGAAATTATTTATAAATGACAAGTTTAAAAATTTAACTGAGAAGATTTATTGCTTCCTGTGCCTTTCCATTAACCAGAACTGAACGGTAAACGATGATCCTACTTTAAACAGGCAATATGAAACGATACGGTCAACAGTACCAGCCTTAACCGAAAATCATTTTTACTGTGGTTTAGACAATTTTTCACTACTAATTACCGTTTACTGAATTTCCTAATTTTTAACATAAACCATCTTCCCTAGAAAAAATCTGGGGCAACCTTTTCGGTAAAAATTAATTCAATATTTCCAGCTATAGTGTCAGGAGAAACAGAAATTCCACCGTTCGTCGACTTTCCCGAAATAAAGATGAAATATCCGGATTAGAGATTTAACATTTTACTTCACATCGCATTACTTTAAAAATTATGTAAATACTTTTCCAGGTAATCACAATAACAACATTGGAAACACTTCGCTATATTTCTATAACATTTTAAAATGCTGACAAGTGGGAAAAGAATTCATTTTTTTTAACACGTTGTTGTAACAATTAATTTCTCGTTATTTACTTTATTTTCCGCGATTAATTAATAAATGTGCACCGCGTATTTTGTTCTTATTTATTTTTAAATAGAACAATGCGATTTCTTCAATTTCACAGCGACCTTGATTGATGCACTGGAAGAACAAGTCACGTTGATTCTTCAATGAAATATTACATCGCGCTGCTACTTCGAAGTATACAGGGAACCGAAGCAATTTTCGATGCTGTTTTACAAGTGGTACATACACACGTTTTGAGAATCGCTGTCTGTTTTATTACTGGGTAATTACGTTTTTTACACAGCATTAAAATAAAAAGTATTTCGTAATTTTGCAACGTGTTGCGCAAGTTGGTCGAAACGATTCATCGTTGTGAGTATATACTTTGAAGTGTGGCCCATGGCTTGTCTTTCGGCACAATATCAAATTGAGCGCATACTACCAACTTTTTTTTTTGGAATTTACCTGTTTACCATAGTTGATGACAGAATCGAACGTTGGGATTTCTTTTACTTACTCCTTTATTATGCTTGTAATCGCAGCAAATCAAAACTTTACTGGTTTCGGATGGTTTTTTTGTTTTCGTTTGTGTTGCACATTTTTTTAATTATTTCGTGTAAAGTACGGCCTGCAAGGGAGCAAAAGAAATTCTCTCACTTCTTATAAGAAGAATAGAAATACGAGAATACTCGAATATCTATAATTGATAAATACGGGAAAGAATTATGGGTACATAGGTGTTAAATCGACACACTTCTGAAGGAATGCAAATTTAAAATATTAAGTAGTATTGTTAGAACTACAAAAACTAATGAAAAATGTAATTAGAATTCGCACTAAAGTGATCGACATAATACTAGTCTGAAATCGGATACACAGCGGATAATTTAATAGTAACAATTTGCCGTGCTATAGCGAAGTAATGATTTAGATTAAAAAAACGTAAGTTTTTTACTAGAAAGATGATTCAAAGAATTTAAAGAAATTCTAGATAGAACAGAAACAGCTAAATTCTACATATATATATATATATATATTTATGTATATTGAATCATTATTGAAATCCATGAACATATATAGTTTATGAACTTATGAAAAAATATCTGGCTATTGAGAAGAAATTCTTTCTTCTTAATACTGCATGGCTAATTTCGTCGTTATATTTCACCGAAATTATACATAAGTAGGCTGCATTAATTATTTAGTCGATTGATTATTGATCTCGAGAATCAGAAACGCAGTGAACTGATACCTAAAGTCAACCATCATCGCACTCCAGCCGATAACAGTGATACGTATTGTTTTAAATATTTCCTTTATACTATCGACAAAACTCTTTGTATATTATTATTATTATTATTATTATTATTATGTTGTTCTCTAGCGGTCGACTGAAAAAAAAAAAGGTGCTTTAAATTGTAATTAGAATATCAAATTTCAGATAACGTATCGATATATTTCAACTTTCGCTTACCGTATTGATTTTCTTTTTAACCCGCATACTAAAGTTTCCAAAAAGAATTAAATGTAATATATTCCTCTTATCAATATATTACACTGCTAGCGGTTTCAGTTTTTTTGATATTTTAATCTAAATCCCACTTTTTTAATTGACCTATTGGTATACTTCTTTTTTCAAAAAAAAATTAGTATATGTAAACGCTGCAGACTTTATGAAAATTTACAAAGTAATACAGTTTAAAGTCCGAAAGAACGGGCCGCAAAACCAATTCCCTAGTATACATATATTAATATATATAAAAAAAGCGATAGAAGAAAATATGAGAAATCAAATTTTTAACAGTAATACAAAAGAATGTTGAATCGCAAAAGAAAGTCTCACATACTTATTTTAAAAATTCAAAAGAAAATTTTGTTCCGTTCGAACGTTTATCTGGTTAACACGTATGAGAAAAAATAAATAAACAAAATTTATATGAAAAAATATTTCAATATATTCAATAACGCTATTTCATATCTATGTACATATACAAAAAATTATAAATATTTCCTATATGCTCTATAAAATAATTGTTTTAAATTATTACCTTTTAAAAATTCCAGACTACTCTAATATTAGATATGTAAAAGCTTAAATTGTGCTTATTGTTAACCGTTTACATAGTCTTAAAATGGTAACTGACTGGAAATTAAATTTACATATAATCGAACTTATATATATAGACAACTGTAGAAGGAGCTTAGTTGAAATAATCAATGTTCAGGGTACACTTAGAGCATATAAATTATTTCCAGTTGTGAAAATTCAGTTTATGGCCTAATGTACAATTAATAAAATTGTTAATAAGGAGAAAATTGATTAACGTTTTGAATTTACAGCATAAATATACGAATCCGGTTTTTTTTTTGTTTTTCTTTTTTCTTTTTAAATATATATGTCGACATCGCGAAAATCGTAAGTAACCAAAGCAGGCGATTTAGTGAACGGAAAATTGACCCAGCTAGACCCCGAAAGGTGATAATACAATTTGTTCTCAATGAGTACGATGAAAAATTATTAGCAAAACTTAATTTGTCATCAGAAATTATCTTACTAAAATTAAACTTTTTTTCGTTGAAAATATCACATTAGAGTTTGTTCTAGGCAATGCATTGATAAAAAATTAAATTACAAATGCTGGTTAACGAAAATTTAAGACTCGAGTAAATAGTCCGCTTAAATAGAGCAAAGCATGTAAGTACGTTTGCACTCAGTCTTAATCGTTAACAAATACATTAATAAAGATACTATTGCTAAAATTAAAAATAATAATCATAATAATAACAGCAATAATAAAATTAGGAAAATTTAAAAGTTAATTAATAAGATTATTACATAGTATCTTTGCAAAACTGGCTTAGCAGTTACACTCACATTTTACATATATTTCTGCGTAATTTAAATAAATCTATCTCATTGAAGTAAAATATAATAAGTTTTAGGAAAAAAAAAAAAAAAAAGAAAAAAAAACAATAAAAATATACAAAAATATAAAGACAAATATAAATAATGAAATTCCGAATTTTTACAAAAACAACAACGTATTATGATGATCTTCGGAAAAAAGCAAGTTTATAAATGCCCTTTTAACGGCATTATGCGTACAATTTTACTTACAATTGTATATCAAATTTCATACTCACAATAATAGTCCGGCACAATTATTTATATAAATATCGAAAAATAAAGCAAAATCAAAAATATTTTAAGAAAGGAATGTTTAAAAATAATATAAACATTTTTGACTTAAATTATATACACACACTCACATCGAAATACATTTACTTTTTATTCAATTATCAATTTCAGTTGACTCAGAACAAACCTTTCTTCTTATTTTTCTTTTCTTTACCGTCTAATGAACTGCTGAAACAAAAAATAATCAATGCAACCATTGTTAAGTCTAATCGATAATTGTTTAATTAAAATACAGAAATTAATAAAAATTAATCTTTATTTTATTCTCGTTCAAGAAAGCATTTCAACGTTGATTTAAGGAACGAAGTCCTCGGAAAAAATTATATTCAATTATAAATATTTCAGCAGAATTAAACATTTTTTAAAATTACTATCGCTTATATAATGATATAGTAAATGAAAGAAAATTAAAAACAAATATATACAAGGAGTTTGCTAACAAAATTTAAAAAAGGATTCTCGACCAGACAAGGCTGCAAATTTAACTTTTTTTTCCGTTCTTATTATTGAATTATAACTGGGCGAGGAACCATCCAGCAATTTTTATTTTGAAATGCGAAGTAAAGTGTTAGGAGTCAATATCCATTAGTGTTCTCCAATGAATTCCGGTACAGTTTAAGACAAACTGAAAGCCCCCTGGTTCGTTTTAATCGGCCTACATCGAGACTATTATCAAGCAAGTTGATGGTCAATGCATTTGGATAAGATTCTAAACGCCTTATACATGATGTGTCCAGAAAGTCGTGAAACATGTTATCTTGTCACGCCCCTTTTGCCTGCAGCGCGTTCGAACCGGTTGGTTAGGTGCAGCTGACTCTCAGCTTCATAGCGCACCTCAGTTAAGTCTGTTCCGAGCATCGGTAGCGTCAGCATCGGTGAATTAGTACACCTCTGTTTGGAGACCTCGTCGCGACGCACGATGGCTGATTCATGGGTTTTGGGGACAGTGAAGTGTGCCATTCAAAACTCTGACGCGTAGTTTCCGGGTCGTACTGGAACATCCACGTTTCGTCACCGGTAATAACGTTGTCCAAATAATCCGGTTCAATTTCCATACATTTCTTTAGTTCCCTCGCGATCAGCACTCGATTGGTTTTCTGTTCGTCCGTCAGAAATTTTGGGACCAGCTTGACGCACACCTTCCGCATATGCAAGTCTTCCATAATAATGCTGAACACAGAACTTTTAGGAATGTTCAGGGTGTCCGTTAACAACCGAACACTCATTCGACGGTCGGAATTCAACAATTCACGAACACAGTTTACATTTTCTTTGTTTCTACTTGTTGTTGGTTTTCTAGAGCGAGGGTTATCGTCCACCTCCTCCTGGCCGTCCTTAAACTTTTTCATACACCTCGTAACTTGCACATAACTCATAGTAGACTCCCCGTCGTAAGCTTGCTTCAGCATTGTGTAAGTTTCGGCAGATTTTTTGTCGAGCATTGTGCAAAACTTGATCGCCCAACGTTGTTCGATTGAATCAACCATCGTGCGTCGTGACGAGGTCTCCAAACAGAGGTGCAATAATTCACCAATGCTGACGCTACCGATACTCGGAACAGGCTAAACTGCGGTACGTTGTGAAGCTGAGAGTCAGCTCCGCCTAACCGAACCAGTTCGAGCGCGCTGTAGGCAAGAGGGGTGCAACAAAAAAACATGTTTCATTACTTTCTGGATACACCATGTATATTGTTTAGCAGCATGTTTGATTTCGTCTTTAACATAAGGGATAACAATAAAGTCTCGATGTAATGTACAATTAAATACATACCAGAGAGGTGAAACGAGGAATTTGATGGACTTATGTTAGAACCGTTGGATCTTATTGATATGAATATTTTTTGCGCAACCACATAACATCCGGGCTGTATGTGCATACAGGCTTTAATACTATTTTATATATTAAAAGTTCATTCTCCAGAGAGAGGATAGAGTGCTTGCCAAGAAGACAAAGTAACTGTTTAAATTTAATGTCGAGCTACTTTCTTTTCTGATCGACTTGTCTGCCCCACGTTAATACACTATCTAGGTGTATTCCCAAATACTTATCGTAATTCTGTTGAGTGCTTAATTCGCTATTTAATTTTGTGAGTGAACAAGTGAAAACTTTGAACGGCTTATTTCAACGCGAAAATTAAATAATAACTTGACATTATATGTAATTTTTTCGGTAAGCACGCAATAATAATTAAAGAAATAATTGTTTTCATTAAAGAAAAAGATAAAAAAAAAAAAAAAAAAAAAAAAAACAAACTCCGCTTACTTTGTTTACTATATCCGAAATGAAGAATATATTATTTTCATGCCCAAGAAACTTTAGCCTTTATGCGTTAAAAAATTCAAAATAAAAAATTATTTTAACTTTTTCGTATCTGACAATAAGCAAATATTCACTAAATATCAACTACATACTTCACCTTTGTTCATAATAAATACAAAACAGATGTCTAAAATGAGTAGCGTTTTAACAGAATATTTAGAAAATTTACTAATAAGAAAAATACTTGATACTTTAATACTTCAGAAAGCAAAATAAAATCATACGCTAAAAAATTACAAAAAAAAAGTATCCAAATACCTGGGAATTTTAACAGTTTATGATAAAGATCTCCCTTTCGCTCTCATATATATATATACACAAATAAGTACATAAAAAAGCTCTACACTCATATAACTGTTTCTTATATACCTATAGTTCATTAATAAAGGTTACCGATGCATTTGATTCATAATGAATAATGTAAGGTATTTAAAACTAAAAACGTTGCAGTGAACTGCAGCCAATTACTAAAAATTAAAAACAGACACTTCATTTAATAATCAGAAGTGAATATATTTATTATCTAAAAACCAAAAAGAATTCTAAAAAAGAGGATTTGGGTTGCCCTTTTTTACAATTTTGTAATTTTTTTTTTCTGTTTCAAACAATGAATCGTAAATATGGTTTTAGTCAAATAACTTGCACTACCATTTCGATCGTTTGTTTTTTTCTATACTCACGCAAACCTTGGCGATCTAGTGTATTCGTGGTAGCTCTTCGGATGCAGCCATGAACACTAAGGATTTATTCACAAGTACGAATTCTTCATTAGCAAAAACTTGTACATTTTTATCTCTTGTTCAATCGGTGCCTCTGATTCGTATGTATGTATATATATAAATCAATCGGTGTATATTTGTGATCGCAAAAATCAAAAAGTAGTGGTTGGGTGGACCTGAAATTTTTACACAATGTTGCATTTCTATATAAGATAGTTCGTATAATTTTTTTATCTCTAAGTTTCCCCGGGAACGGGAAATTCTAAGCGTTTTTAAGAGGCGCGATCTATGATTTGTTTTTGGCATTATAGCGAGAAATTTTAGAAAAACGTACTGCGGCTGTATATGCGCGAGGCTCTGTAATTGCATAAGTGTAAAACAAATATGCGGCGACAGTCTACAATCAGGGATGAGGTGAGTGACGGAAAATATATATGGATAAGAGAGAGAGAAAGTTTGCAACAACAGGATCGTTGAAAGAAACCGATCATCGTCGTCGAGCTGCTAGGAAAAAAAAACAAAACAAAAAAGAACATTTTTTTTTGACATTGTTCGTAATTTCGATGGGTAGAGTGCTGGAGAATGTTGAACCGCATGGCATTTGAAATTGTTATCTGCACTATGCACATTGCAGTCAAAACGTGTAATAATAATAATAATTATTTGATTTCATTTGATTGCATTCCACAGCATATAGCTATAGCAACACAAAGTACGGTATTAAATTGAATGGTGTTTTTTCATTGAATCTATATTTACTGCAATTCTTTTATTTACTTCCCCAATCATTCATATCAATCTAAGCCACGGCGAAGCGTGGCTGGGTTTAGCGAATATATATAGCGCTTGACTTCCGATCCAAAGGTCTCGGGTTCGACACCGGGCGATGACAAAAACATGCGGCGCTAGTTTAGTACACAGCAGATTAGACACATTTGGGTTGCATCTGTATCGCGATAACAAGCGACTATAGTCAATTCCAATTGTAACCATGGAGTGCGCTAGCGTCGCATAGAAATATTCAGCCGGCGAACAATCACATTAACGTAAGTAAAGGCCGGTCGTCTTGGCTTCGCTTCCCCATTGGTACCTTTCTCACGTTATCGGCAGCACGAAAGCTAGGTTGCACTCTTGCTTACGTGAAGTTAACTGAATTCTCAGTTGCGCGACTATCCATCCCCTAATGCTCCTCCGAATAGAAGATAATCTCATACTCGAAATTAGAGTGAGATATAGAATAGAATAGAATAGAATATATATATATATGCTTGTGTGTGTGTATAAAAGGTTCGATTGTGATTAAAACACAGCTTGAAACAAAGGGAGTTACTGATAAAATAATTCTAGATTGCTGTGAAAATCGTAACACTTCATAATGCGAACACATGCAGATTTTTTCTTTTAAATTAATTTAAAAAAAAAAAAAAGGTTACCAAATGTTTATCCGTATTCTGTAATGTAAAAATAGTTACAGTTCTGGGTTAAGCAGTTAACGACTCCCTACCCCAAAAAAAAAGATAGTAGTAGGAACGTAATAACGACAAAAATAATGTGAAAGAGATCGATTGAAAGAAAATTTGATAAATATGGATTAAAAGAGAAATGTGATAAATGCCGAAGAGATTGTCATTCTAACAACGTAAAAATGACAACGGAAAGTGATAGGGTCAATTTTGAGGTCACTCCCAGGCTAAAAACATGACCACGTTAAAATCAGATTACAACGAAAAATGTTTAACTTAACAAAGTCCCAATTTTGTATTGTAACGGAAATTAAAAATCAAATGCGCCTCGAATTATAGGTGAGATTTGTCTCTCTATTTTATGTACTGACGTCAATGAACGAAAATTATAATTAATATCCACTTACTCTCTTTCAAGGCTCCGTCGACGCAATTCATCGAGACTAATACCGTTTGATTGTTCCCACTGTAATCTTTCCGCTTCCAATTGCTGTTTCTTATCTTCTAATTCTTTTATTTGAAGTTCCAAACTCTTTTTCATTTGTTCATGTCTTCTTTGTAACTATATAAATAAAACAAAATGCAAAATTTATTTTATACCAATATTGCAAATAAGAAACATTTGTTGATTTATGTTATAAAAGGCAACTTCGGTAATTAGTGAATTAAACGATAGTCTTCGCTCACATGTAAACTACAAGTTGCGTACTTTCATGAAAGGGGTGGCTGAAAAAGTTCCGATATGAGCGAATTGTGTATGGAGAAATAGGGGTGTATTTTGGTAGAATAACGTGATTGTTCAGTTAACTTATTGGGAACTCTACAATTACCGTCTGTTGACTATGTTGCAAGCTGTTGATGATTCGTAAATTTCGTTAAGAAATTTCGGAGCTGGCATAAAACATTTCAGTATCTAAGAAATCTAAATTACGCTCAAAATATGTAACATCATAACAAACTTTCACAAAGAAGGTCGCAAGTGAACTCAAAAACAGAGCTGCATTACTGAAAACATTAAAAAATACGATAAAATCAAATCAGTAATTACCAAGCAAATTTAGAAAAGCACTAGCTGGAATTTGGAATTGTGCATTTAATTATCTTCGATAAAATATCACAGTTAATAGTGTATGTGATAAAAGACAGGTGCAGTGGAAAAATTCGGTAACTAAAGAAGTACTTGATATAATTTAAAAGAGTCAAAATATTTTTAAGGAATAAAGTGGCCGAGGAAACTTTGTTGTTTTAAGTGATACCATTGAATAATAACAGTTTAATTCGTAATAAAATTAATGACTGATGAAAGTAATTTTTATGTCGACGAAAGAATAAAAATATAATTCGTATACAAAAAGTAGTGTAATTCCTTTTTTTTCTTTTTTATATTAAATTAATTCAAACGAACATACGCCACATTTATATATTTGTATTCTACGTGTACAATTATCTTTTCGTTATATATACCTAGTTAAATTTACTATAAAATATTTCCCTCATAGTTCGGCTGATAGCTAGAAACTGCATCAGTCAATAATTTACATATTTTACCCCCTAAAAAAATTCCATACCCCTAGTTAATTTAATAATCGTTTTCATTTCATAGTATCTAGGTGAAACTACAATTTTGCTGGAACTAAATGAATTAACTATAAAGATTTATTGCTAAGTTATGAACTTGTTTTTGTGTTACTTTTCCGACTTTTCAAATAATTATAATTCTACGATACTTTTTCATAATTAAACATTCAGAATTATTTATCGCGTAAAGCTACTTATATTCGCCGTAGTTCACTATTCATTTTTATATTGAAACGTATTGTTCTACATATTTTTAATTTTAGATGGCAACTTTCCCTTATTTTCATTTACGTAAAAATTAATAAATAAAAATATACTAGTAAAAATCGGTCTACTTTCTAAGAAAAATTCCAATTCTTTCTCGACTTGTCCTATTTTCTCACTTCATCCTCTCCTATATTTCACTTACAACTTCTCAGAACTGTCGTATTCTCCTAAGCTATTGTCTCTCCTTTCTAACATTAAATTTCTTCCACCTCCTGTAATACATAACGAATTTAACCAAACTTTATCCTCACTACTTCTAGCTCACAGCACAATTTTTACGGACGACTCTAAATCTGCTTAAGGTGTCAGAGTCGCTTTTATTCTTCCTGATCTCAACTATTCTGAGTCCTTTCAACTCCCTTCCTTTTTTTCTATCTTTTTAGCCAAATCCATGGCTATTTTACGTACGATCCTTTTCGTATCCTTAACGTCCAATTTATCGAAATTCCTCCTATGCTCAGACTCGAAAAGCGTTTTACTAGCCACCTCGTCGCGCTTCCCTAAACCCTCGTTAGATCCTATTATTCGTTATATTCGTTCCTTAATTTATAATTTATTAGCATTCCATTCCACCTTAATTGACCTATTTTGGATTCCGGGCCACTGCATCGATAACGATCATGTCGACTTTTTGGCATGTTTAACTGCTGTAAATGGTCCATAGACAGAGTCCCCTCCCAAAGTCTTTCTCTCTTGTCGCTCTCACTATGACTTTTGGGCCGATCTATATCCATCTCTTTTCTCCAACCCTAACTCATTTTACCTTGTCCTGCAACCCTCTCCACTCCCTTCTTCATGGTTTAATAAGTTTTTCTGCATCAGCCGTTCTGTTATTTCTTCCATAGTTCGTCTTCGCTTTAATCATAGTCTGCCTCCTGCTTCTCTCTTTCGTTTTGATATTGTTCAATCTCCTTTGTGTTCTTTTCATCCGCCTACCTATAATTTGAGCTGTGATGCAAATCACGTACTATTCGAATGCTCTTGTATTTCCTCGGAACGCAAAGTCCTTTATTCTAATTTGCTTGGTCTTGGCCTCCCTACTCCTTACTGTGCCCACTACATTCTCCCTCTTCCATCTCCTTCTGTTGCTCCTGTGTTATTTTCATTTCTTCTATCTCTAATCGCTTCCTGATTTCGCGTTAGGTAAGTGTCCTGTGTTAACGCGCCCAAAAATAAAAATAATAAAAAAAAAAAAAAAAAGTAGCTAATTTTTTTAGAGCACTTTGTAACTAGACGATGAATGAATAAAATAAATAGGAAATTACAATTAAACCGTCAACTATAAAAAATTATGCCTCGTGCTAATGGCACTGCATACGAAACAACCGCTGACGATAATTTATTACTCTACATAATATTAAATGAAAGAAAGAGGGAAAAAAAAAACAATTCCATAAAAATAGGTTTAAGACTACTCGAAAAAATACATCAATTGATTACTATCTGTGTGCAAGCATATGTTTAGTGAAGTTAGCCGTAAGTTGAGATTCGAAAACAAAAGTAATTCTTGAAATGCTGTTCAGCGAAAAGAAATGTTCCTTGAGAATAATAATAAGACGAGCGAATCCAAAGCAACAAATCTTGGCATCAGCACTAATCGACAATAAAAAGTGGAAAAGATTCGAAAATTCGTTTTAACATTTAACATTGTTTAAATATTTTTTTTTTAATTCCAAAGAAAACAATTATTTTATAATGTTAATACGATAATTTAACGGTGTATGTTTTAGGTTTAATATAAAAAATTTCGTCAATATTAAATTGTTCTTACTCTTCTATGTATTTTTATCGTTTTTCTTAATTTGATGCTATAGGCTCTCTTTCGCTCTCAGAAAAGGCTAAACATTTAAATTCCCCAACCTATTTAAAAATGAGAAAGCTTTTTTATTTTGCGAATATGTTATCTACATTGTACTACAGAAGACTAACACAGGCGATTTTTAAATTTAAAAACGGATAAAAAGTTACCCAATATTAAGGGCATAATAAGACAATTTTAAATTTAACACACATACATAGGTTAATAAAAAGATAAATGTTTCTCATTATCCAAAAGTATACGTACGTCGGCTTCGGTATCTTTCAGCTTTTGCTTTTTCTCTCTTACTTTAGCTTCGAAAACTTGCTCCATTTCAGCTTCCATCTTTTTCATTTTAATTTCATGTTCACGTTTTTCTTCTTCCATTTGAGCTAAAGGATTCCTATTGTAAACATGCAAAACATAATAATTTAAATTACGCCAAAGAATTATGACATTTTTTTACTTATATAAAATAAAGTTCTCTGCGAAAACAAGAAAAAAAAAAAAATTTTGTGGGATCAGAGAACTAAGAAATTTAATTTCTTTTAATTTAGCGCAAAATTTACTTTTACAGATCCCATCATACACTACATCATCGTTAACAATAAAACAAAATTATAGCGATGTGATAAAATCCGTTCTACAACATGACACGTTACGCACCAGTTTCGCTTCTTTCAGTCAGCGATTACTTCATTTATTTCTATTGTTATTTAATCGAAATTTATTTATGTCTGCTTAGACAAATCGCCTTCTTTTCCTCGTCTGTACTGCGTTATTGAAGAATTAAAGATTTTTACCGTATCAATTAATTTATTAATAGAACGAAGATAAATTCTGTCACTGATTTAAATACAACACTACTATTATTACTCAACGATAATTTTCAATTCATTTATAACATTATTTTTTGTTGCATCATCGTTCTAATACATCTATATCTATCTATCTATCTATCTATCTATCTATCTATCTATCTATCTATCTATCTATCTATCTATCTATCTATCTATATATATATTCAATATCACTGTGTTCAATAAAAATTAATTCAAAAAACAATATAATATATCTAGGGATAATTGTTTTAATGAGATCTTTTATTCCATAATATTCTGAAGATCAATCAGCAGTATCCTCAAAACATGCATCGCCAGTTAATTAAGCATGCACAAGATTTTACTGAATACGGATACCCCATAAATAGGTATCGCAGTTTCAAAAACTACAGATTTTCGAAAAATAGTCACATTAACCAGAATTCATTCGATAACGTTGCAGGCGAAACACGGTAGCCCATACTTCCATCTGTACAGGAGCAATACAGCCAAATCCTTGCGCATGGCTCACTTTTGGTATTTTAAAATTTTCGTTTTTATAAATTAAAAAACATATATATCCACAATTTTATATTTAATATAAGATTAAAAATTTATTTGAAAAATAAATTTCATTACGCAATTAAGAATTTAAAAAAATTAAAGCCCAATTCAGTATTTAATTCGTGACTATAGAACAGTGAATAATTTTTAAAAACTTATAATATACAAATTAATATATTCGAACAAAATTCGCTTTCCACCTACTTAAATTATTACTTTTATTGGGTTATTAAATAAAAATTGAATACAAATACACTGGTATCCTTAATTTTTATTTCGAATAAATTCGATTAACATTATTAAATGTAATATCCTCGTTTTTACATGTAGTGTATGATTAAAAAATATTTAATTATCACGCAATTAAAAATAAATAAACCTCGAACATGTACTTGTGAAGCAGTTTACTGTTTATAATCGTTCAGATTGTTTGAAGATTGGTTAGTTTTATTTAGATTTTTGTATTTCTATTTTTATTGTTTCCGATATATATATATATATATAACTCGGCCATTTTGGCCTCGCAAGGGGCTATGCCCCTTGACTCCTCTTGCTTACATTTATATCTTTTTCTCTTCTATACTTTATATAAAATGATCAAAATTTACAACATAATTCTAAATCGGTCCATATGAATATAATAACATAATCACAGAAATCCTATAAAATATAACAAACGTTATATAAAATTGGGACATTTTAAATGATTGAAAAATGATAAATTTCCTCAAAGATCATCCATTGAAGTATCTATTTGTCGACCGTTGCTTACTTTTGATAACTGAATATCTAGAGTATATTTAACGTGGTAAACTGTTGAATTATTATTTGTTTAACCGGTTCCAGAGTAATTTAATAGCAGCGCAATACCTATTTCTGTCAATGGTTAAACGTGCACGAACTTTGTTAGTACGATATACATCTTGTACGTGTCTTCATGTCAATCTTATCCGTATCCATTGTTCGTCAGTTTTTGTTTCGATATGAATCTAAATAGTTGCAAATTGGAAGGGGAAAAATCTTATGATACAATATCAGCGAACGGGTGTTTTAACTATTTCCGAAGAGATCCAACACTAAACAATAGATTTAGAAACAAACTCTGAAAGTCACTAAGTCACAAACAGCATACCCCGAAGACGAAACAAATAATTATAATCCTCCATTGAAGCCGAAACTTTGACTGAATAATTATTACATAGAAAATATTTATCGCAAAAGTCTAAATCAAATTCTTAACACGTTCTTTATAGCAACCTTGATTCAGGTCATCAAATGACGATCGATGGAAAATTAATTGGTTCATATTATCATTATAAAAAAAAAAAAAAACTTAACTAAATCATGTTCATTGATTCAACTTATCATAAAATTTTAGAAGAACACTATTTAAGTATTAAACAGAAACCAATTAGTGACTACGTATAATTTTGCAGTTCACCGTTCTATACTGATCGCGTATTTCTAATACGTACATCATGCTATATACAAAATAAAAATTGCTCTATACTAAAATATCTAAAACTTTTTCAAGTCCGTATCTTTTTTTATGAAGAACAAAAATCTTTCTACATTTCTAACGTTTAATTTTCTTTTTTTCAAACTTTCACTGAAATTACTAATACCGAAAAATTAAATGCTTATTTTAAATCAAAGCGAAACGCACGGCTATTTGTAATTTTGAAAAATGCAAATAAATTAATAAAAATAATAATAGTAATAAACGGATCGAGGTTGGAAATTAAAATTAAATGTGATGCAGACAAATCATATTTTGTTTGGAATTGCGAAATAAATCTACTTATAAAATTAAACGCGAAACAATTATTTCTGCAATGTCTACCGGAATGATTAAATGATAATTTTGAAATCATTGAAAATATAGTAATAAGAACAAAAAATAAAAGAGTACATATTCTACAATGAAAGCGAATGACAGTGTTTAATAGCTTATCAAAAAACCATTTAAACTAAAAAAATTACTAAAATACAAAATCCGTGTTACTTTAATAAAATGAATATAAGTTTGCAAGCAATTATTAAAATATTTTATAATCAAAAAAATAAATAAATTAACACTATATATATATGTATCTACGTTATTTACAAAACATCTGCTTACTACTTTTGTACTGAAAAAAACTACATTCACTTAAAAAAATAAAGAAAAAAAATTAACTTACCAAACAGTCATAAATGTATTATCTAAAATTCCCGGTGAGCATGGGCTAAACATTAAGTTAATACAGTATATCGTTAGAACACAATAGGTAGAATAAAGATAAAATGCGTAAAGAGATCATTAAATTAATAGAGGGGATGATATAGATATAAATTAGTTAACCGTGTGTCAAATTATTTACATAAAATGGGCTGAAAAATGTTTAATACATACTTGTTCATGCTTTTAGATTTGGCACATTCCGTTCCAAGTCCGGCTAATTTGCGACACCGGAAATTCTCGTAGTGTATATTATTAGTAACGTCCTTAATATCCTGTAAATGTGTCCGAATCATCATATCACGAAGAGCAATAAAATCGCAGTGTTCCAAATTTTCGACTGAAATATAAAGAAGTTCTATTTTATTATCATTTTTTTTTTTTTTTTGTGTGTAATAAATTTTAGAAGGTTTGCTGTACGTGGGACAAAATTATTTCAGTTTCACATTTCCATATTTGCGAGATAAGGTTGAATAATATCTGGGTGACAGCGTCTCCTAAATGTATAGAACCTTTAGTGCCGAATCTCCGAAATTTTAATTAGAACAAATGATTTGTTTCACATACATGCGATAAGCGAAATTTTATACTTTTGTATTAACTACATCTAACAATTTACAATTCCGGTTAATTAAAAAAAGGGAAAGAGAAAGGTTAATTTTACTTTACTTTAAAAAATTTTAAAAGGAATTTAAAAATAACATCGAAAAAAATTATCATTATAAAAGTTATAATAACCGCAGCCTAATGAAGATATAATTTTCTCGTTTTTAAAATCAATTTGTTTTCATTACAGTTTATTTATCAGTAATCTTTTATTTCATTTAAGACCCGTTTAAATTTGAAACATGTTAGTTAAAATTTTATTCGAAAATATTTAATTACATCATTTTATTTTTTATGCTAACTTTTCACCGTGATAATAATAATTAAAAATTCATTCTACGAAACCGAATATTAATAAACACAAAAATCATTTAAAAATTTATGAATTTTAAAAGTACATGCACATTACATCTGTGCAGTGTACTTTAATACCGCGTCACTGTGATTGGTTTTATAATACGCCGAGGAAAGGTATTACTTTAAAAGTCGGATTTTTATACATAGAAAATGGTATGCATATTTCTTTACGGTACTTGCGTAAATGCGAATTGAATAAAAGTATTTGATTAGCTCTTTTTTTTTTACCGCTCGGTTGTTCCACGTTACCGATAGCATACTTAAATTACATGCCGCAACTGCATTTTCAGGCGGTAATATACATATAAATGTGTAAGTAAGTATGTAAGGGTAAAATAAAAAACAAATTCCATTTTCACTCATGTCTTCATAAATGAAGGAAAAATTTTTAGAACTAAACCTTCGCAAACATAAAAAATTTACCATATCCAATAATTTCTTTAAATCTTTAATAATTACACTTTTACTTTTAAGAGTAAATAAAAGAAAACAAAATGTTTATCATATTTTCCAGTAAACAAAATGACTGTGATGGGTTTTTAGCGCTTCTGTAATCTTAGTATTTTTTAAAATCTTCTAAATATTTATAAAAATACATTGTTTTAAGAATGTGTAAAAATTTCGAAAAATAAAACACTAAAATATTACAAGATATCAAAGAAATGTGTTTAAATAATAAAACTGAAGAATACTTAATTATAAAATAAAAGTTAACCAAAATTAATACGTTATTTATAAAAAAAAATAAATAATACTGATAAATTCGAATATTATAGGCAGCGCCCGCGATGATTAACAATCAAAATATGTTACAAAAAATTTACTCGAGTATCTATTAGAAAATCAATCTGAATAGTTCTGCCAAATTAAAAAAAAAAAAAAAGACAAATTAAATTAAATTACTAACTCTTTAAATTAAAAAACATGAAGAACAAATTAAAAACTGAAGAACAGAAAAGAAGAAAGTAATAAAAACCAAAAATTGATAAATGAACCGATTAAAAATAAAAGTAAAAAAACAAGTAGTTATGGAGAAGTAAATTGAATAGGTACAGGGAAAAATGAAAAGTTATGATTAAAAATAAAGTAATAAATTTGGAAAATAGTTTTTAAACTGAAAATTAAAAAAAAAAAAAAAAAAAAAGTTGCAAAACACTTCTAGAAGAATATGGGTTTAGCTCAAATCTGGCAGACCACTGAAAGTCAAAAAAGTTTTTAAACTAATAATACAACTTTTTAACGGTATAATTTTCAGAAAAAAATACCGATAAACACGAAAAAAATATTTAAACTTTATAACTATTATAAATAAAAAAAAAAGCATATAAAACAATAGAAAATAATTAGTAAATGAAAAATGAAAGAAAAAAATTAAAAATTGAATTATTACCAGTTACTTTGAAAATAACTATATAGTGGAAA
Organism: Icerya purchasi; assembly: GCA_039619475.1. NCBI lineage: Eukaryota > Metazoa > Arthropoda > Insecta > Hemiptera > Monophlebidae > Icerya > Icerya purchasi. Next base: position 143,500,047 of record CM077115.1, read on the forward strand.
GTTTAACTGGAACAAATTCTGTAACTGGATAAATAATAATTTCTTGTAAAATTTCTGAAACACGTCAATTTTTATATTTAACGGTGCATATTATAACGGTATTTGCTGATTTTTTTGATTGTCTGGGGGGTGGCAGCAACCCCTAACGTTTTTTTCCAAATATAAGGGGAATATAAGGGGAGATTGATTATTTTTTTATTTTATAAACAAATGTGTCGAAAAAAAAAAAGGAAAAACACAATTTTCACTGAAATTTTTTCAAAAAAATAAAATGTTCAAAAAGTCCACTACCTTGTTGCTGATAGAACCCCCTTATCGATGATAAAATACTTTTCGAACACTTTGTAACAATTCCGACGTTACTTGCTTGATTTCATGCCTTATTCTTTCTTGAAGTTCGGCAATGTCGTTTGGTTTAGTAACATAAACTTTGGTTTTTAGATATCCCCACAAGAAAAAATCTGACGGGGTGAGATCAGGTGATCTCGTGTAGGCCACTCAATTGGGCCTCTCCTTCCAATCCACCTATTTGGAAACACTTCGTTAAGATAGACTCGTACATTCTGAGCAAAATGTGATGGTGCGTTATCTTGTTGAAACCATATAAGTATTGGGAAATAAAACTGTTAAAGAAGGAACCGAATCATCTTGTAGCATATTTAGATATGTTTATCCGGTTACATTTTCATTGAAAAATACAGGACTTACTATGCGATCCCTAATAATTCCAGTCCAAACGTTTATTTTTTAAGGCCTTTGAGTACTGTATTCATGTATCGCGTGAGGATTTTCGTCAGCCCAATAACGGCAGTTGCGCCGATTAACGTACCCATCAACAAACCTGTCGCGCAGGTTTAATATAAACATGTGTAGAAATATTACCAGGTAATTAAAGAAATAATAAAATGTTCGAAAAGCATTTTATCATCGATTGGAGTACTCTTAGCAACAAGGTGGTGGGCATTTTGAACATTTTATACGTTGAAAGAATTTCAGTGAAAATTTCGTTTTTTCGTTTCTTTTATTTTTCGATATATTTGCTTGTAAAAAATAATAATAAAAAAAAAAAAACAAAAAAAAACGTAATTGTGTTTTTAATTGAAGAAGCTTTAAAATAAAAAAATAATCAATTTGCCCTTAAAAATTGACGTGTTTCAGGAATTTTACAAGAAATTATTATTTATTAAGTTACAGAATTTGTTACGGTTAAACTTTCCACTCTGTACATATATATATATATACATTAAACACGATGAAATAAATTTAAAAAAAATTAAAATTCACAGCGACAATGAAGGAATTCTTCTTACTGGCGTACCGTTCTTCATATAAGAATGCGATGATTATTTACGCAGATGGTTTCCGAAGGAATAGTTTTCTTCTTTTCGGCCAGAACTGAAGTTTCGTTAATTACAAATTTAAAAAACAATTTGGATTTCGTTGAATTTTACGTTAATGTTTTTTAATAACATTTAAATATAATAATTCATGTGGCGAAATTGTAGGAGGTTAAATGTTAAACATTAATAACAAGTATAATAAAAAAATGAATTCACCGGCAGATAGATGAAAAAATGATAAAATACGAATATGGATCGGCAAGTCTATATCATTGAGTTTTTTCACAACGCGCGTCAACAATTTTTATACTGTAGTCTATTTTCAATATTTTTACTTGAATGAATGTTCGATTGATAAAATTACAACTATTCCAGCCGGTTACCGTAGCTATGGTTAGGCAGTGGTGTTTCGTTCGGGCAGAATCTGGTTCAAATTCCACTGCCGCACATTTATGGTTAATTTGAGAGAAAAAATAAAACTGGACACAATTTTCGAACATTCACGTTGAAAGTTTTTCATTAAATGCAATTTATTTCTCATTACCCCCCCCCCCCCCCCCGCCTCCTACCGTGAAACAAAAAAATTGTAATCACGGTCGAGCATGTCAACGATAAAAAAGTTGTTTTATTCATCGGAAAGTGTAAAAACTGCTTACATAGAGAAATGATTCGTTCTCATCTCGAGACAGCTCATATCATTTACAGCCAGAGAGTGTTTTATAACGAAGAAAGCTTATTCGCAATGAAATCAAGATCACGATGTAAGAGTGTGTTCTCTTTTGCTAAAATTGAGATATAACACTGAATCGTTATACAAGTTTGATGCATTTTTATCTCAAAAGGCTGTTTTTAACTCGACAAGTCTGACCGAGTCAAGCAATATCCTCCGGAATCAAGTGATTTCAAGCAAACAGATTCCCCGTAGTAATTTAATCAATAGAAACTAAGGAATCGATACATTTATAACTCGTTTTTTTTGTTTTGTTTTTTTTTTTTTTTGACTGAAGTTCATAACGAATTATTTTGTAATTTGATTTAAACGAATTTTTTGTTTTAAGGAATTTCTCATTTTATGGAACTGAAGAAAAAAATTAACGCCTAATTATTGTACAGATTTTATTGTTATATAATAATGGAAGTACACAGCATCACTTTTAGTGACTTATACTAACGGCGAAAATAAATTATATTTTTAAACCAGAAATATTAAACGTATATCAATTTTTCACTAAATCACATACATTTTTATTTGCGTAATTAAGTTCCTATACTTTTTGCACCATCAGACTTGTAGTTAAAATTTAATACTATGCGTTTTCTATTGTAACTGGTCACACTGCTTACAAACTCTTCTACTACTAATTCTATAATTTTTTCGACACCTCCCTGGAAGCAAAATGATTTCGTTGTTTGCAGGCCAATTTTACTCTTTTTATTTATTGTTGTCGTCATTTTTAAACTTTTCTAAGTGAATTACTTTATCTGCCGAACTGAAATAGTTTCCACTTTATATCAATTACCCAGATTGACAATGTGCTTTAAAATATTCCGATTTCGATATATAATTTTCTAATCTTTATTAACTTCAATTTCCGTGCAAGAATCGTATTTTTTAAATGTATTTTAAGTCATTCACTTAGTTAAAATTCCTTAAAACGAATTTTTAAAAGATCAAATTTCGCCATTATAATTATTTCAATGGTGGATCAAAATAAATGAATCGTAATATTTCGATTCCGTAACTGATTACCGCTGATCAGAATATCGATGGGCAATTAGAGAAACACATACCGTACTACAACCGTTATGATTCACGTGTCCTGAATTTGACCAATTGTTACTCGACCCTGGCAGCGTGAAAACAACCTAAAACTGTGAAAGATGGTAGTTTTAGAAAATGCATACAATTCATCTTTAAATTCATTCGTACGACTGATTATGCAGAAATTTAATCAAGTATATTATTAGCCGGTACAATCTCAGTCGACATGAATATCGAAATAAATAAGGTTATGATTATCGGGCGAGGAGATAGAAACGGAAATTATAAAAAAGATGGAATTTACCCTCATTTTTCAGCTGAGATTTTGTTTGTTGTGTGTAATCGTAATTTCTCAATTCTCACCATTAATTTACAGTCGACAGATTTTCTTTATCTAACATTGCGTCCACGTTAAACAAAATTACATACCAGTTTAATTTTGATTTGTTTTAATTATATACTTAAAATTTTTCACATATCTGTCGTTCAGTTATAAAATATAGATATACCATTTTTAATTTGTCGTACGAGGTAACGATAACCTGAAAATAAGCCAACTATATGCTACGATTTCAAACCGGTATTTTCTGAAATATTTTCGTTAAAGTTCATTAATAAGTACACTTCAAAATATTCGTGGGTTTAAAAATAGCATATTTCTCATTTATGTGTTAATAATAATAGCTGGTGCCGATTTTGTAGAATGTAAAATTACAATTTATTGCGTCTCTTCGTAAACATCCGCTTCGGGTAAATATACGAAAGGTTATCAGCCGCTGTTAATATTATCACAGAATGACGGCGAACAATTTAATTCCAGAAATGCCGGAAATCAGATTACTCAATATCGGTATGTAGCAGAGGAAATAAATAATTTCCTACAATCGCGCGCTGTGGGAAAAACCATTAGGACGAATTTTAACTAGGTAAAACTCAAGCTTCTTTTTGATATTTTGTTTTTAACAAAAATATTTTGATCGCAAATAAATATATATATATATGTATATATATAAAACAATGTTAACTACCCCCACCACTTTATCGTGTGATATACGAACGGGACAGTGGTTAATACTAACTTAATAATATTGAAACTATTTTCATATTCGATATTATTAATTAATCAAGCTTAGCGAAAATAAAATTTCCATTTATTAAAAAAAAAAACAAAAAAAATCTCTATAACAATAATAATGTTAATTTTTGACAGATTATCAGGAGAAAACAATTATTAAAATAAAATAATGACTAATTACAAACATTGAACAAAGTAAACATTTCATCTTCAACTAGAAAACAAAAGAAATATAATTTTTAAAGCGAACGTAGTACAGCAGATAATCCAAGTCCGACAAAGACTTAACACTACGTGATAAAGTTACTTATTCAATTATAAGCGGATTTTAATACGGATTAATATTATTTTTTTTTTTTTTAAACAGTAACATTAATATCTCTGTCAAATCGCATAAAGTTAACATTTATATTAATCATTTTTTAAAGTGTTCGTTTACATGAAATCAATAGATGCCTCAACTTATTTGCCTTCTAAACTGAACTGCATTTGGTCGCATTCTAATAAAAATTGTAAGCTAATTTTAATCTAAAATATTAGTTTTTATAAATGAAATCAAACAGAAATATGCAGTACAATATTTTTTTCAGCGCAAGTGTAACCAAATTTGAAGTACATAAGCCTATTCTGTCGACGTTAACTATATGATTTTTTTTTTTTTTTAATAACAGGAAGATTATTAATTGGATAGGTCAAGTACTTCAACAGGGTGGCTACTTTTTTTGAAAATAAATTTGCTTGACTTTTCACGGTTTTCCGGACTTTTTCATTTTTTTTTTTTTTTTTTTCTGATTTGAAAAACAATAGCCACACGGAAAACCCGTACCTAATTTACGGGAATTTAGTAATGTGTTTTATATCATCATAACGCAATATAGTTTAACCTGCATAATAAAATTTCGAATCACTTAAAATTTTTGATTCTCATTAGAAAACGAATACAATTTTTGACCACGCCTTTATCTTTTGTTTTTTCGCTTACCAACAAAATCCAGTGAGATGCTTTATCATCTATATGATGCAGTAAATGGACCTATAGAATTTTTTGCGATCATTTTTAATACTTTCACCTTCCTCCGACCCCATATCATCCTACAATTCTTTTCTTCATTCTATTACGTTTGCTCTTTCTTTATCCTCTACTTCTCGTTCCTTACCACCCTCCAATACTGTGGCATCTTCCCTCTGGTGGAATGAGGAATGCAATGCAGCTTTTAGTCTCAGCCGAGCCACTTTTAGAAACTTCCGCTCGAGTTCTACTATCGAGAATTTCCTTGCTCGTAAACGAGCTAATGCAAGGGCTCTAGATACATACTTAAAATCGCGAAGAAGTCCTGCTGGGAAAATTTCTGTTCTTCCTTCCCCAGAAAGATTCTTCTCCCCCATATTTGGAAATTGACTAAAGCTTTCAAATTCCCATTCTCTGAACGTCATTCTAATCTCAACCTTTCCCCTGATAGTCTTTCATCCTTTGCCGAATCTACCACCCACGATTTCGTCCGTAACTTTGGCGAGCTTTATTCTTTCCCTTTTGCACAAAATTCTTCCACTCACCTTCTTACATCCACTTTCAATATCGACGAATTAAATTCTAAACTCTACTAGTCCTACACCGAGTCTAAACGGTATTCCATATATTGTCCTTAAAAATCTGTCTGAGCAGTCCCTTGTGTTCCTCCTTCAGTTCTTTAATTCCGTCTTGTCCAGAGGTATCACTCCTCCTTCCTGAAACTCATTTATCGTCATTCCTATCCCTAAGAAAAATTCCCCTTTACGACCTATCTCCTTGGCATCATGTTTCAGGAAACTTTTTGAAGGTATGCTGAACAAGCATCTTGTTTGGTGGTCGGAACATAATAATTTACTTCCTTTTAATATGTTTGGTTTTCGGCCAGACACTGGTTCTACCGATTGCATTAGCTTCTTTGCTTCCCATATTTACCAATCTTTCATTCATAAACACTATACAGTTGCTCCTTTTACCGATATCTGTTCAGCCTTCGAAAACGTTTATTTGCCAACTCTGAGAGATGCAATGGCAGCAGTTAATCTTCCGATCAAATTCACCTCCTTTACAATTAATCTTATAATGAATCGCACTCTCCATTTTTCCTCTCCGGTGTCTCAAGCTCCAAGAAGTGCTTTCCGTGGTCTTCTCCAAGGTTCACCTCTCAGTCCCACTCTTTTTAACATTTACACTATTGCTATAGCATCTCTTCCTTTAAACTCCTTTTCCTTATTCTTTGCCGATGACATTGTTCTTTTATCCTCTTCTCGCGACATCGGAGCTGCCAACGACGCTTAACTCTTCTCTGGCTACGCTACGACATTCGCTGTCGTCCGTTCATCTTTTTCTATTTCTCCTTCCAAATCTTCTTGCGTGGTTTTCACGCTGTGTCCCTATAATCCTGCTTCTGTTAATATTTCTCTGAATCGGATGCCTCTTCCTCGTGTTAGTTGCTTCTGCTATCTTAGTGTTTACCTTTCGACTAACCTTTTCCGAGCATATTAATTATCTTTCTCGTTTCGCCATTAAAAGAATGAACTTGCTGAAATCCTTATCGCCAACCAAATGGGGAGGTGATTCTCTTGTACCCATTTCCTTGTATAGATCCATTATTTGTTTCAAGTTTGATTACTGTTCATTTATCTCTATGGCTGTGCCCCCAAATCCCTTCTTTCCAAATTGTATAGAATACTGAATTCCTGCCTCTGTATATGTTTTGGTGCTCTTAAATCCTCTCCTATTTTAGCAATGCTTGCTGAATCTGATACATACCCTCTTTCAGTTCGAAGATTTTATTTAGGCTATGGTTTTCCTTCTAAACGTGTCCTTTGCAAATGCACAACTTATCCCTTCCTACATTTCCATCCCCAGAAACTGGCCTTTTGTTCCTAATAAAATTCCCATCTTAGCTCTTATATCTCGTCGCCTTAGTTATTTTTCGTCTCATATAATTTCCAGTAATAACCTCTCTTACTTTTCCTTTAATTATTTTGATCCCTTACACCCTCCCAAAGTATATTTTCTAATTCCTCCGGGCCTATGCCCCAGGCGGGTATTCACAGCATTATCAATTCCTTCTTTCCTTCTCAAGTACTCATCTTCGCTGATGCCTCTAGGGGACCTGGTAGTGTCGGGGCTTCCTTTATTCTCTCTGATTTAAATGTTCGTCTTCTGCCTATCATAAATTAATTAATGACCATCCTACGTGCGATTATTTATATTTCCCTGAATCGTAACTTCCCCCCACCATCTGATAATATCCGACTCTATGAGAGTCCTTCAGGCTATCAGTTTACCTCTTCTCCCTCCATCCCTCTTCAGACTTTATCATTCTTCGTATACGACCTCTCATTCACAATCTTTCCGTTGCTGTGAGTTCTTGGACATAGAGGCATCGATGGTAACGAAATGGCGGATACTTTAGCTCAGGTTGCTGCCCGTTCCCACTTTTACTTTTAAAAAATCCTTAGTACTAATCTATTATCCTTAAGTAAGAAATATCACTTTAAATTTTAGTCGAATATGCAATGGATTCTTCCTCTTTTACCAATGATCGCTCCTTCCATCCCTCAATTCAACTTAACCTTCCTGCTAATCCTTGGTTCTCGGAATTCTCTTCTTTTCCACGTTCTGTTATTGTCCTCCCTATTATTCGCCTATTGCCCGCTTCCCATTTTCGCCTCTCTTTGGTTTCCTCTCCCCTTATTGTCATCTATATCCGAATGAGAAACTTATCTGTGATGCTAATCACATTTTCTTTGAGTGTTCTGCTCTTTCTGCGAAACGCTCTTCTCTTTATTTACTCCTTTTAAAGTCAAGGCTTCCTGCTCCCTACTGTGTTTCCTATAGCCTGTCCATTCCGTCTCAGTCTGTTGTTCCTGCCATTGGTTCCTTTATTTCAGCTATTTCCGATCGAATTAAATATTAATTAGTTAACTCTTCTTCCAATTGTTTCTGGATTAGGTTCCTGGTTGACAAGCCCGCCCCCCCCAAAGAAAAAAAAAAGAAAAAACAAAAAACATCCATACATTATACATCACGCAGGTATTTCTATCCATTCTTCAAATTTTTCTGACTTTTCCCGCTTTAACAAAAAATAGCCGCCCTATTCAAAAACATATAAGATCCTTACCGCGTTAGTTAATAAGTTACAAACACAAGGCATAATATATGCGTACCTTCTGCAATTCCCCACGGGTACTTCCGTCCTCTCACTTTTTTACCGTCCACTTCTACTATTACATTCGAACCAACTACTGCAAAAGGAACTCTGTCTTTTAGATTGTTGTGCGTTTTTGAATCAGCGTCGGTACTTTCTTGCGGGAATTCGTATATATTAATTTTGTGCTGAGCAATTTCTTCTAGTATCTGTAAACAATGATAACGCAAAAAATTGTAATTTCAAAAGAAACTTATAACGTATTTAGTGTATACATTTTATTTGTAAGCAAAAAAACAAACGGTAAAAAAATCGGCAACCAACTGTTAATAGTATTAGCTATGGCAACTAAAATACATGTGCAGTAGAGGTCACGCACGTAAGTTTTGTGGTTGTGACATTACTGAACACTACTGAAACGCGATGACACTACAGTGTATTAGCCTTGTTACATTACTTTTTATTGAGAAGTAGAATTGTAGTTTTCTTTTTTTTTTCACTGAACGTGTCAGATATGTGTTTTGTATGCCGTTCTGAACTTCATTTTATAATTAATTTTTGAAAAATGTTTTTTTTTTTTTTTTTTTGTTTTTGCGCGATAAAAATAATTACTATTACTTACAATATTTTTAAATTTTATTCATTTCAGGTCATTTTTTACGCAAAATTTAATTCAATCAAAATCACAATGCACAGCTAAATACGAGAATACTTATGTTACTCAACTTCGTTAGTCTCCAGATTACGTCACAGGGAAACTGCGCATAGTGTATATTCTAGTTACCGCAGTGTAAACTATAGCAAATGTAAATTCGTTTCAAATATTACGTACACTGCTCGAATATCAGTTCGGTAAAATCGCGTTACTGCTAGAATCAATAATAACTGCTCATTCTAGAAGGATGTGAAATGTGAAATCGGTAATGTGTTGTCTAAAAATCGATTACCGTACTTCTAAATACAACACTGCCAATTTGAGAATTAGTTTCGTAATAATCGAAAAGGGGCAAACGAGGAAAAAGTAATTCCTTATTTAGATCATCGAGTTTTTTTTTTTTTTTTAAAAGAATGCATTGTACCCATTCAGTATTTTTTATTCAAAATTTTTTAAATTGACACATTCAGTTGTGTTTTATGTTATTCAAATACTAACTTACTTTTTATTAGCTTTAATTTATAATTTTATTATTTACTGGTTTTGTTCAACATATAAATTACTGAAAAGTAAAGAAATTCACCAAAGTTGTTAGAAATTACAAATTTTTATATGATAAAAAGAAAATTATTTTTAATATCTAAAATAATACAAAATTTGTGAATAAATAAATACTTAAATATCAAATAAAGACAAATTGCATTCATTACACTTACAAAAGAAAAAAAGGAAAAAAATTTCAAACAAGGATAATACAAAATAAATAATAGTTTATAATTTAACCACTAACTGGAATTTTCTCGCTAAGCGAATTTGCCGTAATGAAAAGTCGACAAGGGGAAAAAAATCACATTCCACATTATTTACTACAATGGGCAATGAGAATAGTATACGGTGATAATTCGAATTACTTGTTTTTTAAAATGCGCGATCTCTTCTGGTGTCATTGTATCGGCTTTTGCAATAATCGGTATAATGTTTACTTTATCGTGTAGCCTTTGCATAAATTCCACATCTAAAGGTTTTAAGCCGTGACCAGATGGAGCAATGAAATACAAGCAACAATGCACTCTTGTATCGGAAATCGGTTTTCTATTGACCCGCGACTCTGCATTCAAGTATTCTTCGTATCTAAAATAAAGCCGTCGATTTTTTTAATTTCTTTAAATTTCAGCAAGTAGCGATTAAATAAGTTTTGAAAAATATGGTACAATCATCAGAAAGGGATAAAGCGAATTATTTACATAATTTAAAAATGGTGATAAGTTTAATTGTTTACAATTAAACTTTCAGGGATAATTACCGTGGACATATAATTCAGTTTTATTTATAGCGTTATTATTAATTTATTTAAATTATTATTATTATTATTATTATTATTAATGATATATTAAATAAATAAGGATGATGCATTTTTTTATAATTTGTATTCATAGAAAAAGGTACAGAAATATTTCAACATCGGTCAACTTTTAAAAAAACAATTCCCATCTAATATAAAATATAAACGGATTTAAAATTTATACAAATATAAGGTAATACGTATCACTCTATTGTGGTTGGGTTGATTACTTGTAAGCAGACGGGTGTACATTAATATTTCAGATTGGATCCTAGTGATAGCGAGAAAACGCTGGAATTGAATTTATTTACTTTAATTTATGCAAAATTTACAAGTAACGAATTCAACTTTATATTGGCGACCTGGCCACTAAGATCTACTAAATATCGAGAATCGTTTCGGATATCCCGACACCAGGTGCTATTATCGAAATGAACAACTTGACGAATACTAATCTATTTCTTTTTCATATGTTTCGTCCTGCAGGTGCTGTTGTTGAAACCAGGCTAATATTTCTCGACGATTTGACAAATTCCGACTCTACTTCTTTTTTATATATTTTAATTGTTTTATTGTTTGTTTTTTTTGTTCCTTATTTCACAACACATTAAACGAAACAGCATCTAACTCACAATTAGTTCCATGAATTTATACATGGAACTGTGATTTCATATGAGTACAAAATTGCAAGAACTATAAATAAAAAACCTTTATAAATATGTGTATATATATTAATTACAACGTAATTCTTAGGCTACCTTCCATTCGAAAAAATGTCCCAATTTTATGTAACGTTTGTTATATTTTAAATTAGATTTTTGTTACTGTTATTTAAAAAATGTCACAATTTTATGTAACGAAATATGTAACGAAAAATGTAATGAAACAATATCTTAATTTTATGTAATGGAAGTTAAATGTTAGGATAGGATTTTTGTGATTATGTTTTGTTTTTCTTTTTGTGTTGATGCCAATAAGAATTACGTTGTATATTTTGATCATTTTATACAAAGTATAGAAGAGAAAGAGACATAAATAAAAGCAAGAGGAGTCAAGGGGCACAGCCCCTTGCGAGGACAAAATGGCCGAGTTATATATATATATATATATATATATATATAAAATAAAAAAAAAAACTTGCGCGACAGAACAAAAGGAAAACTACCAGAAGGAACTGTCCTAAATAGTATGTAACATATATTTTAATAATCACCAGAAAAAATTATTGATGGCAAAGATTTTTCAGTTTTTTAAAAAGAATCGTTAACGTTTGGAATTTTTGTAAGATACATTTCTAAACGAACGCCTAAAAAAAAATTACGATAAAGTTAATTCAGTAAAACCAGAGTCTGAATTACGAAACAAATTTAAATGATATCGAAGGTTAGCAGAAAAAAACAATCTATCTCGAACAGTAGAATGCACTATAAACTTTGAATTTTTAATCAAGTTACTAATTTTCTTATAATAAGAACAAAATCTTTTTTCGTTGTTTTTTTTACTTTTGTGATCGGCTGATTTATTATTCAAAAACATTTACCACTTAAATCCGTGTTATTACCGTAAACGGATATAATTTTAAAATGCAAACTAAATTGTACTGTTATCATTGTTACCTAGATTCAATGTATTCTATAATCGGTTGCCAGCAGTTTGAATTATCAACGGCATCTCCAAAACCGGGTGTATCTACTATGGTTAAAGTTAAATTTACTCCATTTTCTTTTAATAGACAACGACTCGTTTCAACCTCGACCGTTTTCTTAATGCGATGAGAAGGTCCAACGTGACTGTCACAATATACCTCAGACAGGAACAACGAGTTAATTAAAGTAGATTTACCCAAACCGGATTCACCTATATTAAAACATATCAGCTTGTCTAATTAACTCTGTTAAAACGATCATTAATTTATAATTAATAGAAAACGAAGTAATCTGGTAACTCATAATTCATATATTTCATCAATATATGAAGCGAATAAGTTCTATTAAATAAATAAAAATGAGTAAGTTTCCATTTTTCTTTTAATTATTAATTCAAAAAGCTATATGAAAACATTACAGAATTTGTGTTTAATACTACTAAGATTCGTCAAATTTAAGTAAATTTAAAATAATTTCGCATGGGTAATTGCAGAATTAAGACTTATCCGGTATATATTAAGCCGGATAATACTAATGATGTAAGCTTCTTCCTCTAAGTGCGCAATTTTACCTTTTCGGATTTCACTGACATTCGGTTTGGTTGCAGACCAGGTATATAACTTCTGGGCGGGGAGTAAATTCGAACCCTTTGAAGTGATCTAAATCACAAACCTAGGAAAGTCGATAGCCAAACACCCTAACTAATATTTGTGGTTTACTAGCTCGCGGTAAATAATATTAAAAGTAATTCTATCAATGTACCCCCCCCCCGGCTCTTAAGTTTAATATTTCAATTAACTTTTTTTTCGTTCTTTTGCTGTTAAAACCAATGTAAGTAAATAGCGTTTATTTTTAAAATATTATTTCACAATTTTGAAAAGCATTTTACGTAATTGCACGTACATTCTGCATGTTGTACAACAATAGAAAGCAAAAATCTGTTAACAATTTAACTAATTACTAAGCTTATATTCGGTGCTTCATTGTTTAAACAAAGGTCATGTATTCACACTGCTGACATACTGAAGATGTCGAAAAAAAATCAAGGATATTACTTTTTTTTCTTTATTCAATCGCTTAGTAATAAAACAAGAAATATAATATACCTTCTTCTCTCTTGCGGTGTAATATCATTTGTACGGGGTGGGCCAAAAAAAAAAAAAAACAAAAAAAAACACCCGGTTATGAGATTCTCATAAAAAAAGTAAACAGTTAGGGTTATTAACACGACGATTCTAGCACCTTTAGATGTCGAAAACGATGCCATTTAACGTAGATCATGTCACCGTGGACTAAGCAACAATGCGCTTTCGCTGTCGAGTGGTATTTGAAAAGTGGTGATAGTGTAGCGGCTGCGTAACGTGCGTTTAAAAAATAATTCAAATTAAAACGTCATGATAAACTTCCAAATCGTAAAATTATCCCTAAAATGTGTCGAAAACTTTAGAAAATTAGGCAATGTAGTGGTTTATAACCAAATGAGCCGTCGTCGGACCTCAAGGATTCTTGAAACCATTGAAAAAGTGCGAGCAGCCATGACAAACAGTCCACGCAGATCTGTGCGCCACCAAGCTATTATGGTCTTGAAGATTCCTCGCACATCACTTCGAAGAATAATTAAAGAAGATTTAAATATGCACCCATACATACAAATTGCAACTAACGCAGAAAAAGTGCTGCCAGCTAATCGAGCAAAAAAAGGTTTGAATTTTGCAATAAATTTTTAGACATGATCGACGATAAAGAGGTTAATTTGGAACACGTGTGCTTTAGCGATGAGGCTCACTTCGACATGCACGGCCACGTTAATAAACAGAATATGCGTTTACTATGCTACCGAAAACAAATTAACGCGTGCTAGACCTTTACATTCCTTTCGCGTAACCGTTTGATGCGCAGTATCAACGAAGACGATAATCGGTCTTTACTTCTTCGAAGAAGAGTGCAAAAAAACGTTACAATGAACGGCAGCGGGAACCCGTTAACCATGCTAAACGAGCATTTTATTCCAGAGTTGAAGCGAATACCAATTTCACAAACGTGGTTTCAACTAGATGGTGCGACAGCGCATTTTTGTATGGGTGTTTTGAATCTGCTCAGAGAAAAAAAATTTAAGACTCGTTTAATTTCAAGGAATACGGGATTTCATCTGGCCACCACGAAGCCCAGATTTTTATTTATGGGGCCACTTGAAGAATAAGGTTTATAATGACAAACCGGCGGATATAGAGGCACTGAAATCTGCGATTCGAAAAGAAATTTCTGTAATTACAAAAGAAACGTCGAAACAAGTGAATGAAAATTTTTATAAAAAAGATTGCTTGAATGTAAAAATCAAAATGGTGACTACTATTTATTAGGTGTATTATTTTAAATTAATGCAATAGAATAAATAGCATACTTTTTGGAATTTTTCAGCGTTGGTTTCATTTCTCTATCTAGAATAGCTTTTTTATTTGATAAGCGTTTCGTAATCGGGTGTTTTTTTTTTTTTTTGGACCACTCTGTAGAAGCCTTTGCAAAAAGAATTGCGAAGGAATCCAATTATTAAATTTCGATAATAGTAAAATGTTTAAAATGATTATTGGCCTTTTTGTGAGAATTTTAATAATTGAAAGATACCGGCGCAATGTTTTCTAGTTTTTCTCCTTAAATTAACACTGATTAATTTCTCAGAATTTCGTTTTATCGAGAGCCCAATAATAAATTCGAAGAGAAACGTTTTCAGCTTTTTTAGGTCTTCCGCGAGAAAGTAAACGAAAGCCTCCGAAATGTCAAAAAGCAGAGTTCCTTTATCCTTTTCGGAATTAACGCGAATCATTTTTGATGTTTTCTTCAATTGCAATACAAACGACGATATTACTGCTTTTCGACCGTGACTGAAAGTGGCGGTTTTAAGAAATTTTTTCACGCCTTTGTCGGAAGATATGCAACAACACGATTTTAAAGAAAATAACGAAACATTAATCTCTAACGAGGATACATTGCACGCGTAATTATCCAACAGGTTTCAGGTGAGTGATTAGAACACGCAGCTATAAACTAGATTGAAAGATTAACACAAAACTGTTTTCCTTTTTTTCTCTCTTTTCTTTCCTTTTCTCTCATTTCTATTCCCGTCTGCTCCGTTTTGTTATATCATTTCAAGCAAAATTCCTCTTTTATCATAGTTAATAATTCATCTACGGAATTTTAATACAAGGAAAAAGTATCATTACGCGGTACGCATTATTATAAAAAAAGTTCAACCGCGCCGAAATGATTAATATATTTAAAGCATTATGCGCGCGCCTATATTAAATATTCGAAAAATATAAGAGAAATCTACTGAAAACCGTTACACTTAAATCATTCTTCTTCTCTTCTCGACTTAAATCTCGTATGGGAAAATAATAAAAAACCTGCCCCCCCCCGCCCTATTTTTAATTAACATTAATATGACTAAAATTGCAAAAATTGTTTATAAAACTTCGAATTAAACCGCGTAAAGCCGTGATTTTTGTTAATTAATTAAACACACAACTCGACAATTTTTCCAAAAAACACATATCTACATGAAAACAGAAAATATGCAAAAGAAGAAAAGAAAAAGAAAAAACAAGATCGCTTCTAACTGGCGCACAAAACAGCGCAAATGGTACATAGCGAACTATACAGAAGTTTAGCAGTCTCGCATTTTTAAATTCGAACGGTAAATGAGATCTGCTCTATTGCAGTATTAAGTAATTTAAATAAAATGCATGCACATTTTGCAAGGGCGTTGAGTAAAACTGAATACTATTCTAATTTATCGGTTCTACATAAAATATACATTTAACAAACAAAGAAATTGGAACAACTTTTTACTACTTGAAAAATGAAAAATCTTCTAAATCGTATCATTATTTTATTTCAATTGAGGAGGATTTTAAGTGCCGAAATGAAAAGCCTTCTCTCGAAGAACACACACTGGGAGGGTCTTTTCATACCGTTAGTTAAAGTCAATTCACTGATTTTTAAATGCGAAGCAAGTTGGGAAAACCCAGAAAAATAAAACGGTCTTAATTACACGGTCGTATATCTTAAAAGACGTGTAAAGAAAACAAATCTCTACCTAAATGGAATATAAATTTTGATTTACATACATATATTACGACGACAGTGCGATTATGTATATATAACTATTGCAACCGATAAAAGCTCGGATGGTTAATTATTAAACCACGAATGATCAGAGTGAAATGAAATTCATCACTATTTTTATCAGTTCAATTCTCTTTAAGCTTAACTAGCGCTCCTTGATTGCGTGTTCGAAAAAGTGAAATCAATAAACACGTTTTAACATCACCGCAACAAAAGATTAAATACGAACAATAGAATACAAATGAAACTCGAGATTTCATTCTACGATAATTTTAAGCTGAGCTATTAACAGTTTTGAATGCTGGAAAATGATTTATAGAATCGAAGTTGCATTTGTTAAACTGCCATACGATTTGGTGCGCCACGAGTAATGTTGCTGTGCACTTACTAACTCTGCCGTTATTCAACTCAGCGAACGACATGCAATTCAACGAGCGATCTTCGTTATAATAAGCAGAATATACACAATACAACAAATAGCGCATTTATTAAATTTTCAAACACTTTCCGACGTCTACACTACGACTACTCGTTTTAAAACTGGATTACAAAGTAAATGTATCTTCGGTATCCGCTTTGACATCCACTTTGGTGTAATCAGCGTAACATATTACATAGAGAACGATTACATCATCGCGATATGTCGACTAACGGGAACGAAGTGAGATTAAAAAAACCAGTTTCGAACAACTACTTAGAGGTGATAAAAATTACGATTAATGATTAGCGGTCGAAGATTCAAAATCGATACAAAAAAATTACGATTAATAATCGTATACCAGAGAGTGAAAGATGAAGTATAGCGTGATATCGCATCTTAAAATTAGCACGGGAGCCAGAAAGTTGGCATAATCAGGAAAGTTGACGGTCGCTGGTGTAGACGGTAAAATAAGCAAGCAGTTCCGTTATAAACGATTTTTAATTTTCGGGGCATGCTGTACGAGAACAACAAACGGGCAAGCAACGATAGAGGGAAAAAATGAAGAGAAATGATAGAAGAGCGTGTTACAAGCGGTATTACAAAGATTTACAGGGAGATACATCATTTGCAGCCCAAGCGCGTCCAAAAAGTCACGGAATTTTGTGGATACGGCTCTCTAGGGCGATCTTCGAAAGAACAACGGGAAAACTACGACGCTACTACCCACTCTCATTAGTTAATGCCGACGCGGCCATTTTGCGAAGCTCCTGCATTATTCGGAAATCTCCGATTCGATCGGGATAATCTCCATAAAAGGCTAAATCTCGGGAAACAGCGCGCGGATGGAAAATATTTCAAATGGCAGAACTGTGGAACTGTATAGAATTTCGATTTGTGTAACAACGTCCGGACACTGTTTAGTGTTCGCAGTAAAATAGAGGGTTGACGAAGCCTCTCCTCTTGAAAAACCCTCCTCCGGACACGACTGGAATATGTGTTTCGTACACAGTTATAATAATGTAAAACCACAATTCCGAAACACAGTAGCATTGTGATTAGCGCCAGACGATGATGTTAGTCCACTCTCAAGAAGTATCGCCGTATCAATAATTTAAGAATAAAAACGCGATTTCTTAAAATTTTCGTTACTCTATAATAAAATCATACACAAAAACAGAATTATGCATTACCGACAACCATTAACGTGAATTCGAATCCTTTTTTAATCGCTTTTCTGTACACCTGATTTGGAAAATTGGCAAAACCCACGTAACCATCCAATTCTTTAATGTGCTTCTCGAGACTTGGTTTATCCTTTTCGATTTTTGCGCCGTATTTGTCTCTATTATCCAGTCCATCGAATGAATTTTCTAGAGAGATGAAAAAGAAAAGAAAAAATTAAAATAAAATTAAAACAATTAAACGATCGGGAGCATTTTTAAGCATTTTACGGCGGAAAAATAGTTTTTAGTTTTGCAACGCGAAAATGGGCCGAAAATACGAAATTATTACAGTTAAACCCCGGATGCGTGAGTGTTCAATTTCAAAAAGAGCTGTGGAAAAAACATTTAAGTTCCTAAAAGTTACATAATCGACGATAAGGTGAAGGGAAAGAAGAATGCACCATCATATTGGTAGATGATGTAAAACCATAGTGCGAGAAAGAAAAGAACATGTACTTCATCGTCAGACATCCCGGTGGGGAGGTTTACTATTTCGCGCGAACAGTACACTAATAAAACATGTTGCAAATAACGATTAGAAATCGCGCTTGTATTTTAATAAATAAAAAATATACATTTTTATCTTGTAGTACAGAGATTTACTACTAATGTACGAGAAATATTTAACGTATAAAATATATTTTTACGAAAATATAAAAATTTTAATAAAATACAATCATCATAGCATAATGAGAGATGTTATCTTTGGCAAATTTAAATGCACAATTTTTTGCATTAACATGTCACCGACTTTACATATACGACAATAACATAATTCTTACTCCCCCTCTCGTGGGGAAAAAACAAGAAGAAACGTTCGAATATAAATTTCTCGACTTAACTTCGACAATTCATATTCAAAAACCGGGGTTGGTAGCATTTTGCAAAATTAAAAACTTCTCGAATTCCCATGTTTCGTTTTTTTTTTGTTTTTTTTTTAAAATTAGTTACGAATTTACTACTAATTTATAAACGTTTCAATTCAATAATAATAAAAATAAAATACAAATTTTCATTTACTGTATAGATCGAGCGGTTAATTTTCTATATCGAGAAAATAGTAGTCTACTGCACCGATTAACAGTAATGGCAAATATGGTAAACTTTCCGTCCAGGAAAATTAAGTTTATTGTTCTAATTTTATCAGCCATTCTTGCAGGCAAGCAATGATAATAAGTGTAAAGGAGGAGAGGAAAATCAGCGTAAAAAATAAAAATGATATTTTAAATACAAGCATGTCAGGCATATGTTAGCTACATATATAGGTAAATACGGTGGGCCAGCGCATAAAATAGCGTAATCTGTCGTAGTAAAGAGAGTATTCAACTACCGGCCGAATGACACGCGAGAGAAATTTAGCAGTCAATATGTTATTATCGAAACCTATCATTCGCGATCATGGACGACTGTTTCGAAGCTGGCCCCAATTAATTGTTTATCACTATATCACACCATGTACCATTATCCTTCTTTTTCAGTATAAAACCATTTTATGCGGTGACCTAAATGAAAATATCTTAATAACCCGATAACACGTGTCGTCTACTGCCGGCAGTAATGAGAGCGTCGATATTATAATTCCAACGTTAACGAAGTTACGTTAATGATAATTTTCGGAAACCCTCATGTAACGCCACAAAGCGAGAGAGCCTATAGATGCACTTACACTGATCGTTTCATACATCAATCTTCGATCATATAATACAGTGCCGTTTTCTCTATATTATAGTCTCTCTCTTTGGCCGCGCCTTCGCAGGTAATTACTGAAATTTAATACGTATTTCAAATTAAAAATACTATAATTCACATTTCCATAAATATTGAAGGACAAAGGTATTAAATTATAAAAAAAAAAAAAAAGGTAAACTTAGCACGCGTAATAGTAACAGTTGAGATCTAATGTAACAAGTAATGTTCGGATTTGTGCCTTTGATAGGTCGTTTTTTATACAAACCTGTAAAAAGTTATTACCCCCCCACCGGCATATAAACTCGATTTAAGGCAATATCTACTGATACTTCGCAGTAAGAAAGTTAGACGTATTTAATGGATGTCGTTTATCTTCACATATAAAATTTGTTGTGCTTTATTATATGTTCAAAAATGAGTACAGTACGAAAAATTTTAGAATTAAAAAATAATGTAAAAAAACCCGCAAAGAACGGCTTTGATTTATTAATGCAATAAAAATAAAGAAAGTGATCATTTTGGTCCATCAAATTGGTATATTTAAAAAAAATGAGATACAAGCGTTGGTCGACGTTGGATAAATGTCCCGTGTTGACATCCCCCCAAAAAAAAAATTCTTTCTTTTATCAACGCTTTTATTTTATTCTTTTAAAAAATTCGGCGGGTACTTAAAAAAAATAAAATATATATATATATATATATATATATATATATACATAAACTCAGCCATTTTGGCCTCGCAAGAGGCTATGCCCCTTGACTCCTCTTGCTTACATTTCTGTCTTTTTCTCTTCTACACTTTGTATAAATTGATCAAAATTTACATCGTAATTTTCTAAATCAGTCCATATGAATATAATAAACATAATCACAAAAATCCTATAAAATATAACAAACGTTACATAAAATTGGAACATTTTTTTGGCACATTTTTTCTAATGGGGGTAGGTAGCCTAAGAATTACGTTATAATTAATATATATACATATATATATATATATAAAAAAAAACTGGACCCTTCGTGCTTGACCTCGCCTACGGACACCGCCAGCTCTATCATTTCTGTACTTCGTATAGGACGAGGAAAATTGATGACGTCATTCTTTCCGACTGTGCGATAGAAAAAAATAAATCTTTATTTAATGTCACATTTTGGGACAAGTTTTTGTGACAGAAAAAGTAGTGGGAGTCAGGCAAAGAATGACGTTGTCATTAATATATATACAGCTAAGTTAAATTATACTATTTTGTATGCATAGACAAAGCGAACTTAATACAAATTACCTCAGAAGGAAGGATAATACAAGTTAAATTTCTAAAGAAATAAAATTGACCGTCTTGTGTTAAACTTAACTTACCACTAGATCAACTACGTCCTTGGTATTCAAAATTTAATTTCACTAATTGTTTTTATTTTATGGTATCTGAAAAATATTTTCTCTATTTATATTTTTGCCATAGTGATTAAATATAATAATCTAAAATCATACGAACTAAAACGCTATTACATTATTAACTTATTTTCACTATTGCTGTGAGTTTCGCGTATTCTCAGACTATATAGCAATACTAGAAACTTATAAATACGCAAAAACCCATAATTCTAAAAATAGGGCGAATAACAGTGCCGTTTATCGTTTCCGCAAGCGTATGAGGATGCAACCTTACATTATCTTCTCCCTGCATACATTAAATATGTATAATCCATAATGCTACTAAACTTGTAAGAAGATAAAAAATTTCTGAAATATAAAAATATACGTTTGTGGCGTGCAAAAAAACATATATCAGATCTCGTCTTCAACTTAATATTTGAACGAGTTTATTCGATGATACACATTATAAATTACAACGAATTTTTGTATGTAAAAGGCTACACGACAAAAGTTAGATATGTAGATGTACTAGTGTTAGAATGTAACTGTAAAATATTAGAAAAAAAAATAAACCGAAAAAGAACCTTTTAGAAATAAAAAGAAGCGGAATTTCCCCCCGGGGGAGGGGACAAATAAAAATTTTGTAACTTGTATTTATTATTGTAAGTAAAATTGGGGTAATTATTTTAGTTTAGTCAAGACGTAGTAGCTGATAAAAGGCCAGATAATGCGTATACGAGGTGTTTAAAAAGCCTTTCGTGTTTATATTTTTTGTACCTTAAAGGTACGGAATATGTAACTTTCAATGGTCTTTACATAAACATAGAAATCTGGGAAAGTAAAGGAGGCCGAGAGAACGGAACTGGCCCCAGTATTCTCCTGAGATCCTTTAGGCTTAGTACCACCATTATGAAAAGCTTAACTTCACAGTCCATGATACCTTATCAAAGATATCCGTGGGACTCGCTTTACTTAATATAAAGAATAGTTGTTAAGCATATGACTAATGCTCGCGCACAGAGCACCACTTAAAATAATAATCGGTGCAACATTTATTTTGCGTTATTTGAAGTTAATTAAAATTTGATCTTTCGATAACCGCGATTAAAGACGAGTGTGGAGAAAAATAGGAGGTCGCATTATATTTCTTGGTCACAATTAGTTCCTTTTTTATGGTGCAACTTCTATCGATTTTTTACCACCAAAATATCGGTAATCAAAGGGAAAATTTTTCTAACTCTATCGAGAGAACAAAATGTTTTTTTTAACAGCTAGATACTTTACCTGCTTTTTGAATGTGCGACGTCATATTTGGCATATTCTCAATAATAAAGGATTTAAATTTTGAGGACACGTCTTTGCTTGTAAATATATCGGGAAGGAGGGGTGGATTTACCTCGCTTTTTTCGCGAAACTATTTAATTTTCAAAACGTGACCTTTAAGCGTCTTTTTTGTATCGTATCGGTGGAAACGCACCGAGTTTGCTTGTGGAACGCTAGAGCATTAATTTGTCTCCAGGTGTGGAAAACGTTTATTTTAACCTTAAAACTTCTGTCGGATAAATAAGACCTGTGTAATACGGAAACGTAAATATTGGATTAGACCATTAGGCCAGGACTTTTTCCGTGTCCTTTATTTAAACAGAATGTTTGTATTGAAATTATCAGCGATGCAGTCGACACAATTTGACTCGTTCTCAATGAAGTATAGGAATTGTAGACATTTTATTTCCTTTAAAAATTTTAATTGCGTTCTTCATAAGGTATATAATACGTAATAGGAAGATTCTTTAAATTTACTTTTCCTCGTGCTGTTTTGATTTTGCGTTACTTCAATTCCGACAAGTTCATTAAAACTCTTAACTGTACGAAGTTTTGATGAGTTTCGAGTTTTTAAAAATTCCTTCGAATAATATATATGTTTTTAAATTTGATTAACGAAATTATTTGGTGAGAGGAGGAACGTTTTCGGTAAAAGATCGAAATGTTAATTAAAGTACAAAGGAAAGTTGGCAGCAGTTAATGTATCAAGATGAAGCACCTTAACGGTGCTGACATTTTTTTTTTATATATTTTAAAATGAACGCAAACTACCACGTGTTCGGCGAGGCGGGAGCCGCACAAATTCATATCTGACGCAATACCCAATAACACAACGATCTTGGTAATAAAATACCTCTATCGAGTAATACCAGATGTATAGGGCACACTAGGACGACATGTAGCATTTAAGGGGAAACAGGCCGAAAGAAGGTCCGGTCCGTCAGAGGCAAGGCTTCGGTAACTTTATACGATGGGTCTTTTTTTTTAATAGTTTTTATTGCCAGCCAAATTATACGAAAAGAAATTTCAAGTTTTATTAACTCCGGCGTTAAAAGCGCCAGAGTTAATAAAGTTTTGCCATTTGAACTGAACAGAAGTTGAATATGTGTTACATTAAGAAGAACTATGCAGCAGTTGCGACCACCATCTCCATTTGAACAATTATTCGTAGTATTTTGTGCAAATATCACGATTAAAAACCCAAACACTTAAAACTCTCGATTGATATTATGCAATTTTTTTTTATGCGAGTGCAAGTGTGCTATGCAAGTGTCTAGGGACTGAGAATTACTATTTCGGCACGAAGTTAAGTCACGTTTAGAGTTACCAATAATAAATGTGAAATCTTACGCATAGAGTTTGTTTCCATACTTACCGATAATATTTGTTAAAACTGAATTTTCCTATGTGTGGTGGGGTTTTGCGAAGAAAACACGGCGGGTTATTATCCGTCCTTTTCTAAATCAACTTCAGAATTACAATTACGCAATCATCTGCCGGATGCAAAATGTTGCGCACGTAACCACTTTCATCCTTCTATCGATTCAAGTTCCGTAATTCCAAAACATACTAGAGTTCATTTTCTCAACTCACACAAAATCTAAAATCGGCCATACATGATTTTGAAAAATTAACATTTCCCAAAATAAGAAAGTATACATAGTCGCACTAGAGGGGGGCTAATGCTTGTATTGAATTTCATTTCATACGTATCTCTCTCATGTTCTTTCGTTTGTCAATGATGTAATTTTTTACACGCATAATTATATCTCAAAAATTTATGATTCACGTGACGCATTTGCCGTACTCGTAATTTATGCTTTTTTTTTTTTTTTTTTATTTTTTTCACAACACTATCGAAAAGTCCGCAACATTTAATGGTTTTCACGATTTTTCAACAGTATACGACACACTCTTTGCACGGAAATTACAACTGTTGTGGCGAAATATAATATCGAATAAAACACTAAATTAGCATTTCTTACAGGCGGAAATGCAACTTCAATAAATACAGACAAACAAACTAATAACATTGTGTCACGTTTATCGAAAACTACAAATGTGACGTAATCAAAGTGATAGGCCCCAGGCAGTCGCGTGTTCAGCGCTTTATGCACGATTATTAACAATTATTTCACGATCGAATTAATTAATTCAACGCTGACGTATCTGCGCAGCTTCGCAGATACGAAATAACAAAATACACCATATCCCCCCATTACGGTGATGTCTGCAGATGTTTCTTTTTAAAAAAAAAAAAGCAATTTTTACTTCGTCATCATAAGTTTACTATGATTATTTCACTTTACAAAAATTCCAGGGTTGTATGTCATATTAAAGATGCGCACAACTGGGGTTGCAACGCTGAAGAGCACAAGTTGTTCTGTTCTGTTCTTTTTAATTATAATTACTAGCGTGGCCTAAATATACATTATTATTATTATTATTATTATTATTACCGGTTAATTATAAAATTGGCTACGATTTATGAATATCCGCGATCGACATATGTAGGAGGTTCGCGCGTTACCTACCTTTATCGGAGGGCTTCTTGCTGTAAACGTCCTTGTAATTGATATTGTTACGCAAAGCGGATGGAGTCGATGACATTGAGTTCGCGGGTGCAGAAATGGTAATGGAGGACGTTGAAATGGCGTTAGCAGTAGACGTAGAATTACTGATAGCACTGGCGTCCGGCTTCGAAACTACTGTTAACGTGGACGTAGCCGGTAGTGGCGTGCTGGTGATCGAAGTAGTCGCTGAGACTACTGGAGACGTCGAAGAAGAAGAATACGCCGGAAATGTAGCATCAGCCAAAAGAAACGTTTCCCGTTTCATCTGCAACTGTAAATATTAAAAAAAGAAAAAAAAAAAAAAACCGATTTAATATAGGGCGCGCGTTCATATTTTCAGAATTTAATTAAAACATTCAAATTACACGAAATAGTACACGTTCTTAGCCAGCCGTCGTGGCGTAGATGGTTAGGCAGTAATGTTTCGTTCGAGTGGAATATCCCGCGGGCCTATCGCACATTGTAATTTTCAGAAATTCCACTTAGGCTGGCTTAATATGTCTATAGTTGACGAGCCGAAAAATGAAAAAAAAATGAAAAAAAATGAAAAATAAATAAATAAATAAAAATACCATGTTCTTTATAAGCACTGCGTTAAAGTACGTTAAAATAAACGCGCTCGAACACGTTAGTGTAATCAGAGACACTATCACAAATATTGCGCTCATAATAAAGCTACTACACTATATCGAAAAATGGTCGAATAATTATTTCATAACGATGACTGCGAAAATGAAGAGGGGCACTCTAGAGTAATTGAAAGGTGTTCGAACATCAAAATTCAGCTAGTCAACGATTTAAAACTTAACCACGCATAACACCCCTTTTAATCTGCGACTTAACTGTGAGCGGTAGAGAAAAATTTGGCAAAGTACAAGCGCTCTAGCTTCCGACCCACCCTTTTTAATACTATGAAGTTTAGTGCACGGTAATTTTTAAGTCATCAACGTCATACAAACGCTATCAACAAATCTCTCGAACGGTCATTGCGAACCGAAATCAAGCTAAGCTCGCAACAAAACAAACTGTAGCTGAAATCAAATTCGTTCGGATGTAACTGCAACGAGAAAAAAAAAAAAAAAAAAAAAAAAAGGTTGAAAATAAAGGAAGAAAATTGGCAACTTATTTCACCAGAATGAACTTACACATAAATGAATAAATATTCACGCGCACACATATGCCTATACTAAATACTCTCATAAGTAAACGTGTCTCCATTTTCTTTTTCTGTTAAACAGTATAATATATAATTATAACAAATTTTTACCAAGAATTCGAAAAACAAAAAAACAAAAAAAAAAAAGGGTGAACAATTTATTATTATATTTATAAACTATGAAAAAAACATGGAACCGTACTTTAGCGTCTAAAAGTTAAGTCTACAGGATACCGGAGAAAATAAAATTAACAAAAATAATGAAATGTGCCCGCTACATTATATAGATAAAATACATCAAATAAAATAATAAAGTAAACTAAGGACGAGAATGTGAGAGTGCGTGAGATCTTGTTGTCGGTCGCCCAGCGGTTCGACACTGAACAAAATGTGCACCCTGTCTTTTTGAAAATGAGTAACGACGGCCAACAGGGTTAGGGAAATGAAGGACTGAAGAGAAAAGGGTGATGAAGAATTTTTGATAGAAGGCGAGTCAGAGTTTTACAGATCACTATTTAGTGTTTTAGTTCCTTTGGGGGTTCGTTATCGTCAAAGTTGCCCAGTCTTTTTGGGCCAATGTCTATTTTGACGAAACCGATAATAAAAGGGGAAAAAAAAGTAAAAAACGGTTTTACCTTTAACTGTTCAGTTTTTAAATTATACGCAAAGTGCGCACAAAAAGTATCGCGGTTAAAGAAACTTTTATTATAATTTACCTAGCCCAACAACTTTCGCTGTTCGCAATCACCGGAGTCCAACAATTTTCAGACTGCCAGCGCCCATCACCGCCGACAACAGAATACATAGAATTTAAGTGATTATTTTAATCATTTGTATTTGTATATTTGTATATACGGCTAATTTTGTACTTCCAGTGGGCTACCGGTCAGTCAACAAAAATGACTGTTTATAGTATGAAATTAAAAAAAAAAGAAATAAAAAATAATAATTCGATACGTACAAAGTCGAATCCGTGCTGGCATCATCCCAGAGGGCATAGTACTAAAAAGTTACCAAAAAGAAGTATAGCGTTACAATAAATACTAAAACGTCGACCAATATAAATAATATAAATAACGCTTCATACGGGAGAAAAGTTTTTCCACCTTTATGAGACGAAATTTGATTGGATTTTCAGATATTTCACAGATAGATGTATTTCGTCGACTAATTTTCCTTTACGTAACAGATTTGTTTTTATATGAAAAAGGAGGGCAGCGAGAAGAAGCAAAGAACTTATCTAAAAAACAATATAACAGATTGCTTCGATATGATAAATATAATAATCGGTTATGTGAGCAAAACGAACGGGAGTAGAGAACTGTCGAATAATAAAAAATAGTAATAAAAATAATTATCATAATTCAAATTCAAATAATAATAATAATAATAATAATAATAATAGGAATAATAACCCCTCAGGGGCTCACAACTAGTGAGTATGGGTATGACACACCCGAGGTACCCATCGCCTAGTTTCACTAGTCTATAACTAGACACCGGGTGAAGTTCCTTTCTTTTCATCGTTTCTGGTCTCCCTTGACCAACTCTTGTATTTTTCTGACACTGATGCTATTAGTGTATGCGAGGGCTAAGGGTTTTCCTTTTCTTCTGTCCACATTTTTCTTCTCTAAAAATCCTTACGCCAAGTTATAACGCGACCCGTGACGATGGCTGCATGGCACCTAAAGAAACAGAACTGCCCCCCTCCCCCGAGTACATAGGATTACCGTGATATGAAGCACTGCCACGGCGGACTGCTATTTTCTTCCAATCCTCGTGGGAACAAATATGAGTGAAGATAATAATTTAAATCTAACCTTCGTGAAGCTCGGTATCCATACAACGAAAATCCATACAATATAAGAGAACCTGCAAAAGATGTTTTACCAAGTAACCACTAAAGCGGGGAAACCTAGGTAACGCTGGACATGAACCAAAGAAATGAATAATCGCATCATGCAGTGCTACTATTACATTACAAAAATAGAAAGATACCCGTTAATAAATCGGACACAACTTCTAAAAATGTTTCAAAAAAAAAAAAAAAATACCCAGAATATTCAAACGTCATCGAACAAAGATTGGCAGATCAAAATGGAGTTATTACAGGAATAACTATGAGCTTCTTCATAGAAAGATTAAAAATTCTTCAGATTCCAAAATACACACACACACAAAAGCACAAAAAGCGGCTATTCTGAACACATGTAACATAGTCCGAAAATTCCTAACCAATAATAAAACAGTAAAAATAATAAGAACAAGTGTAAATCAGAATAATAAAATTAAGCAGCAGTGACTTGATTATTATCACAAACTGTAATAAATAGCGGAAAGATCATTCCGAGAACAAAATGAAATAATAATACTAATAATGGCAATAACAATAATAATAATAATAATAGTAATCACGCCATTATTTTAAACAGATGCGAATATTATTAAATAATTTTTGATTCCCAAACTTAAATCATCCATACTCGCAGTATGTAAAAATAAAATAATTACGCAGCAACCTTCAATTTCATTTATTATCAAAATAATAATAACCAGCCGCGGAGGAGCTGCTCTGTAGGGAGTATTATCGTATGCTTAATCGATTTCGTATAATTTTTTGCAACAATTATTCCCGTTCTCCCAAATGAGTTAAAAATCAACTAAAGAAAAAAATGTCACAAAAAATTATTCGAAAATCACACGCACTTATCAAGGCGGTTGTATTTTCGAAAACACGTACAAAATTCTCCACAATACCGTAAAATTGCACGAAAAATTTTATTTTCACGAATGCTTCGCTTTTCGGTTTAACTTTATTTCACGAACGCACACACACGCTCGCGCATTAAGGAGAGCTCAAAAGACTTTTTTCATGGAACGATGATTAAGAATGTATGACTAGTCAGTGAATTGGCGTACAGGTTTAGCACGCGTTAGTGATTACGCCATGGCCTTAAAATGTAATTCTTTACTGGTTTGTAACAGCGTTCAACAGCTAATAATCATCAACCGGTAAAAAATAGACCTGCCGCTTCTTACTATTTCGCTATTATTTATTATTACTATTATTATATAGTTTCTGTATATGTATTTAACAGTAGAAAAACAACGGAAATATCGAAAATGCGGATAAATCAATTTCATTTCAAAACTAACAAATATATTAATAGTTGGTGTTTGCTGTTCGACGAAATAATCCCAGCAATGAAATATCAAAAATTATTATTTACGTTAAGAGAGGAAATAGAGGTATATAGGACGGAGTTTTTTCAGTCATGAATTTTTTTTAACACACAAAGAGAATTTATATAATTCATTAATACTATGAGGTCACTTTATAGGTGCATATATACTTAAGACTATATATTCGGAAATTTTCAAAAATTTTCCTCGAAAATTAATGGAGATATCCGCTGCCGCACATTGTAGGTCGCCATCCGACTGAGCAGTTTGTGTACACATCTTGGAGGTTGCAATTTTCATTCGAAATCAATTGCACAAAGAATATACCTACTTTTTTTATATGTGTGTCTCTTCTATGCGAATTTCACTCCCCTCAAAGAAATTGAAAATTAGTAGTGTTTAAATGGGTGTGAACATGAAACATGACCATATTTTACCATTTTTTCGTACTTTTTTTTTTTACAATAAAAAAATACTTTAAATAAAGATATTGTTTTTAGGATTTAGGTTCAAATAGAGTGTATTTATATAAATATAAATAAACTACACGCCAAATAGTAAATTAATTGATTAAAAACTTTTTAAGCTAGAGCGTGTACACACATTCGAAAACAGGCGTTTCGAGAAAAACGCGTATTACATGGCACGCACATAAACCTTTGTTACACTCACTTAATAATCGGTTATAACAATTTTAGAACGAATTGGAATTTTGTTTTGAAATTTTAAGAGTATATTTTTAAATAGTTTTACAAGCGATTCACGGGGAAAATTGAATTTTTTGAAGCTTCTACACCTATTTCCTCCCTTCAGGGAGCCCAAATAAATAAATAAGTAAAAAAAAAAAAAAAAACAAAAAAAAACAAACAAACAAAAAAATACGACACAACAAATGACTGGTTCATTTAAATACAAAAAAGAACGGTTGTCCAAAATCAGTTCGGATAATAGCAACTCTTCGAAATAGGGAAAAAAAACATTTCAACTAAACCGCAAGTAAAGTAATACGAAGGTAAACCACTTCTGCGTCTGTCGGTAATACGTTTATAACGTTCGCATATCCTCAATAAGGTTCAGAGACTGCGAAACCGTGGTTTCGTTAAGAACAGGAGCAGTAGATCTTTGTTTTTACTTTGCCACATTTCTCTACTCTGCATAATTTTCAAAGGAGTCAAACCAAAATGATATTACGTCACGCGCAATAAATGTGCCGCTTATAAGCCAACTATTCCCAATTTAAAAAACTCGATATAATAATCGTACGTTTAAAAATCGCGATATTGTCGAATATTAAGCAGAGAAGAAGACGTTAAATGCTTAAAGATGGCTCACTCTTGGTCGATTTTCGTGCACAGATAATACGACATCGATGTAAGAAGACAAATCGGGTTCTGTTATTGTTACGAATTCCAAGGTTACAAAGCCACTTGTGTTCAATAAGAATGTCATTAACGAGAATACAAAAGAAGGAAAATCTTATCTATCCAGATCCACGTGTATATACATATACATATATACATATATACACACACACACATATATATATATATATATATATATATATATCGCTTCTGTTGTATGTGTATCATAACATTCATATACACGACATACACTTTTCTACGCATCGCAGAGAAGAATAGTATATACTAGTCACCACAAAAGTGAAAGAGACGGAAGATAAATATATACGTTTTATCTACCAAAACAAACAGGTAAAAGAAAAAAAGAAAAAAGCTAAAAGCAACAAACTTCCTATGAAACATACAATATATATATATATTTATAATGTTCGAGCAACAGACAAGGTGTATGATATCTTCCGATAATTTCATCGGAAGAAGAAAAGATTAAAATAGAATCAAAAAAAGAAAAAAGAAAAAAAATTAATAGCCAAAACAGGTGAACGGACAGACACAAAAGCTGCAATTATGTTCATCACGTGACAGCACGCACTTGTAGACACAATTCTCGCATCATGCGTGTAAACAGTAACACGCAGCGTCAAAAATTCGTAACGTTGTCGCTTGATTGTCGCGGGAATGTCCAGAGTGAAAAAATTCAAAACTCGAAAAATAAAATATTTAATGTTCCGACGAATTAATTCTGTAGATAACGCGCTAAATGAGAATAACAAGCGTTTAATAAGGGTAGTCATGTCGAAAAATGTCAGAAAAATTTTGGAATGAATATGAGAATGGTTTTTGGTATTCTAGAAATGATGAAAGCTTAAACTTATATTGATTTATTATTTACCTACATAGTATTTAATAATAATAGTAATAAATAATGTCATCGGTTTTATAAAATAAACAAAATTGAAAATTTTCAACAATTAAAAACGAATAAAAGAAAAACTTACGATCAAAGATAAATGTCTGTATTATTACTAAAAAATCCATACAACGCAGATGAATCGGTAAAAATTAAGTACAATTCTGTTTCCAGCCTCCTCACTGACAGCGTCAATACAAAAAATAAAAAGAAAAGCATAAAAAATATAATTTTATATCACTTTTCCGAACGAGTACAGAGATTTATACAACTTTGTTAGTCGAATGAACACTTTTACAAAACGAGTACAGAAAGATACGCGGATCACTACTTACAAGAAATAGTTCAGAACGCATTAGAGATAAACATTTCATCGATTAGATATAATTGCGATGCTCATTTTCAATTACCCATAGATGTAATTAAGAATTTTTGAATCTCTTTTTTTTTCTTTTTTCTTTTTTTGTCTAAACGTGACTCCTCTTTTATATCTATTTGTTCAAAATGATTAACATAAATCTGGCCGCGGAAAAACCTAAAAAAGCGTAAATTTCAAATCGAACCGAACGAAAATTAAACGATAACATCATGCGCATTTATAATATTATTAAGCCATGGATGCTGATAACCTATAATACTATAACTGAACATCAGGAATGGATAATATTGGTTAATTTCATCGCGCAATCAAATGTAAATTATAAAGTTGTCCCCGGAATTATGTTCTATTTATAATCTGAATTGCTGCTTTAACTTGCTCGACTTTCTCTGTCAATCTAAAATTGTTTCCCTTACACGCAAAACTTAAAAATTTAATACATTTCCGTTCATCCCTCTTGCCGGCGTCTTTAAACCGTTTTTACAAATAAATAAAATAATTTTTTTTTTGCCGTTTTCATTCACGCGACAATTTTACAAACATCGCAGGAGAGCTCTAATTCTACAATTTTGTAACACGATGCTGTATAATACCTTTTACTTTAATTACAAAAGAGGAGAAAAAAAAAAAGAAAAAAAAAAAAAAAAACAATTTATAACCAACTTTAGTTTTTGTTTACAAACCATTATATCATTAATTATTACATTGTCAATTATAGTGAAAATTAATCAATTCCAAAACGCATGTTCCAGGAGAAACGGGGGAAACCCCACTCACAGTTTCCAAATGAAATATACATATTTAATAGAATTAATAGGGATTAATTGAGGTGTATAAAAACACACATGCAGGAGAAAAGGATATTACATTCTGTTATAACGCGTTATTCGTCCATTTGAAATTCCCCAAAACGTCTTCGCACAGCCCATGTTTTTCACCGCCTATAATATAACAATTTTTCTCGATACAGACTACCAAAAAAGAAAAAATTATTACGTATCAGGATCAGTCGTGACTTGTCCAATTTTTAAAACACCTTGCGTGTCTGCTGGAAACTTTTTATAACCTTTCAATATAATAATATCTTGACCTTCAAAGTTCGAGGTTAACCTCGCGCTAACATCACTTGTGACATTTTCATCGCTAATGTCTCCCCGGTATCGTACGATTCCGCAAAAACTATTCAACACTCTCGGGACTAATTATTCGTAGTACAATCGTTTAATTTCAAAATCGAACGCAGTCAATTTTTCATACACACTGCGCTACAGCCAAACAAATGCATCTAGTTTTGTATTTTTAACTACTTCCTATTCAATTTCAAACTATTCAACTCTATGCGCATGTTCTTAAAAAATGTTTCATGTGCATTTATTAAATGAACCGAAAATAGCCGAAATTTTAAAAAACACCAGTCAAATTAACGAGACCGATTTGTCGATTACGATTGCGAAAGGTTATTATAAAGATTATTATAAAGATTATCCCCATTGACGAAATACATGCAGGATGGAATGTTGAAGTGCCAGTTTTGTGTGACTAATATAGAATGGCATTGTGCAACACATAGTTTAAACTTTTTTGAAGTAATTAGTGCCATAAGTATCATTCGAGAAATTCGCACAGTTGTTTCATTGTCGATTTTTCGATCTTTCATTCAGTTTGCATTACAATTTTACCGCGAATTACCACTAGAGCAGGAGTTGTTTTATAGCGTCGTTTTTGATAAATTCTCAGAATATTCAAATACTCTAAAACATATGAAACGGGAACTTAATCGAAACACATTTAAACAATGTGTTTTCATTAGCAGTCCTGTTCGAACTCGTCGATCATTTAAATATAAAAGCTAAGTAGAAAATCGTCGAAGAAATTATGAAAAACCGAAAATCGCTAAATATTTGAACATCTCGTCATCATTAACACGTAAATTCGGTAAGCTTTAAAGCTGGAAAAGGACTCTATAGTTCAACGTTTTTGCTGCCCCGTCATGGAAAAGTCTAACTTTTCAAATCATGACCGGAATAGCATAAAAAATTATCGTACGAAAGTTTCGCCAGAGGCAAACACTGGCGTGAAAATATTTATAGTTCCGTTCGCGTCCTATAATCCGCAAAATGCAGATTATTGATCACCTTCGCGCAGTGAGACTGATTCGAAAATTTCATTTTTTACAACTGAGCCGTAAAAAAAGTTTTAATCCGTAATAGCTGGAGCACCGACGGGTGGTAGGGGCCGCGGAGCGCTACAGTACACATATAAATAAATAATAAAACAAATTACAAAAAAAAAAAAAAAAAAAAAAAACAAAAAAAACAAGGGTTTTCATACATCGTGATCCATCAGCAGAGACACTATTAATATTTTATACAAACGCGAGACTGACCACTTTTCAAAAACGTTACAAGAAAGCGACCGTTCTAGAAAAACGATTAATGAAAGCGTAAAATTAAACATATAGCCAGAAAACTATTAAATTAGTAGTTAAAAAAAAGTTGTTGATCAATTTTTTGCTGACTTTCTTTATACTAAGTGCTACTACTAGAATTAACATAATCTGAAGCGTTAAAACAAGATTAAAATTTGGACAACCTTTTTAAAAAATATACCAGACAGTTTCTCGTATGACATATATTATATAATAATACATATAAAGAAAGTTGTTTTTCTTTATGTATTTAAACCATACATACACTTACGTATATTTTGAACAGCTCTAGAGTTATGAAAATTCAATAATATACCGAAAAAATGTCAAACAACATTTAAACCAATTGGCGGCCGGAACAGAAAAAATCAAAAATGCTGAAAAATTCGGTAATGAGAATGAAGGATTATTAAAACTAGGTTTAGCACATTGTAAACTGTATTTCAATAAGAGCGTAATTTTTTTCCCTTAGAACATAAAAAAAAAAAAAAAAAACATCAAATACTGACCTGCCAAACATTCTAAAGAAATTGTTTCGGTTCTAATTTGAACACATATCGAAGAGACCAATAACGATGATAATTTTTAAGCGAAAGGATTTCAAATTTGCTCAGGTAAGCGCGGTAGTAACAAAGAATTACCACAAAATAGTATCAAATTTCTATAAGGCTAATATAAAAAAAAGTACGCAGTAACTTTCTTATGTATACCTTTTTATATTTATGTTATGTGTTGTTTTCGCTTTTTTCAACTTGGGGCGCATAGGTACAAAAGTATAAAACAATTCGATAAAAAACGAATGAATAAGAAAGAAAGAAAAAATAAGGACACAAAAGGTGTGTACGTACGAGTTGCGTAGTATTGTCGATGACTCATATTCCTACGCCATATTTGTAGAAACGATTTGAATTCAAACGCACGCGGTAAATATAAAACGGAATTGAAAACAGGGGAAGAGATCTTACGCAAAGGGCGAAGCGGTGACAACATCGAAATGTTCGCTCATGCTTTGGTATTGATCAGTTTTTAGAAAATAGGGTGCTGTGGTCCTACTGTATTTCACCCTTCACTTTAGCGCTACTCCACATAGTTGCCAAACCAGAGAAAAACTAGAACCGTCGAGAAGATAATTTTCGGCATATCCGGCTAGAGATTTTGTCGCTGTAGATCCCACTTAGCCGACAACCAGCAGCGGCAGCAGGTCTTCTCTGCGGAAAACGAAGAAATTCCAAAACGGGCGGAAAGAAACTGCAGTTATAAATGAAATTCAAACGAAGAGAGGACATGTGATACAAATTAGGATGTGGGCGAATTATTAAAAACGACGGACACTGCCATGTTCAAAACCGTTCCTCGCAATTGCTAAGAACCCTTCGCATTATTTTATTCTAAAAATTCTTTCGAAATCGATTATGCGTCATGGAATTCGAAAACTGTTTCGGTAAAACCATTACACGGCAGCTCTGTCGTCAGACTTTTGCACAATAAACAATTTAATTAGAATAAAAGTTTTACGAGTTAATTAAGAGTAGAAGAGCGCTTTAAAAGCAAAACCAGCGTATCCGTTGGGAATAAGCGAGGGACTTCTTCTTAGAAGTGGGCTTTGATGAGATATTCAATTTGCGAAAGTAGCTTTTTTAAAAAATTAGAACATTAATTCAAACGTAGTTTAGTATATTGAAAAACGTGAAATTATTCTTTATATTTTAATATTTTTTTATCGGCATAATATGATTTTAACGCATACACGACACTACTTACAACTTAAATACTTTATCTAAAATTATTAATATTAATAATATTAATAATATTAATAATAGTAATAGAATGTATTTCAAGTTGTAAAAACTTGGATAAACTATCGGATATTCAGCCGGAACAGAGAATTAGAAGGGACGGACAGGATAATCTGCAAAATACTTAATATCTGTGTAGTAGAATCGGAGATAGCGGTTTACTTCATATTCAACAGGTGGTGAAAAAAAGAAAAGTCTAAATGAATACATTAACAAAAATTCTGAAAAATTACCTGAAGCAATTCAACCAGAGATTTTAAAAACAATCGAAACCAAAACAGATCAAATTCATTTAGGGGGAAAATTTCTCGAAATCGTTAAAAACATCGCAGTAATTCGGGAGTGGATCTTTAAGGAGGTGGTGAAGAAAAACGCTGAACATTTAATAGGACAAAAAAAGTCGTCATGATGAAATTGAAGAATGCGTGTAAAACCGGTAAGAATCCAACTTGAAGCTTTATCAAGCAGAAAAAGGGGCCATATCCCATCCAAAATGGGAATACAGTATCACAAAAAAAATATAATAGGATCATCACAAAACTAATACAAGCCGATTATCGCGTAGAAGATTAATGTTCCTCCGACGGCGAAACATCGAACAAAAAAGTGATAGAAAATATTTCGCAGTAAAAATATTACGGAATTTCCGGCTAAAAAATTGTAAACATTTCGGATATTCCGGATATAAAAATCAGCCGTGTTTTATAGCCAAAAATAAAACCACAACGAACGAATTTGTTTCGTGGTGTAGTAGTGATGGTAAAAATGATGTCCATTTGTACAGACTTGAACAATTGCCAAAAATGACGAGATGGCTAGTAATTCGCGCAATAAATCAACGTGAATAGTGCATTATGAATGCGTAAACGTACGCAGAGAGTAACAGTCACCACAGGAATGGTCAGAAAGGGGAGAATAGAGTCTAAAGGGTGCTTACAGTCAGGAAATAATTAAACGATTGGAAGAAAGGTAACTTTCCGTTAGTCATACATATGTTCTCATGGAATCTAAAAAAAAGGTGGGTGGGTGGATGGGTGGGTGGGGCGGGGTTAAAAATCTCCCAAAACAATTACAAAAAGCAAAATTGTTTGCAGCATCGTATAATAATAAACTGTGAGATTCTGGTAAAGATACTTAAGTTTCCAGTTGAAAACTTGTATTGCCAATAAAAAATACCAGCTAAAGGTGATACATAATAATAATAATAATGAAAGATTAATTTCGCGCGCCATTTTTAATTAAAACCATGTTAAATTACACTCTTCCATCTACACTTCAAACATCTATCAATGTTTCGGCCGACTCTAGTACTGATGATCGCCGGTACACCACGCTCAGGTATCACTATCGACAGCAATTCTCGTTAATCAGTGTTTTTCGGGTGATTCTTGGACACTCCTAGATGCGAATAGTTTTCCGTAAACAGGTAGACCTCTTCTTCGGTAACTCATGTTCAAACAGAATTATCGCGGCGAGCGAACACGGCGTTTTAAGTAAATATTAATGACAAATTTCTGTTAACAGCAGTACAGCGGCAGATAACGAAAAAGGAACGCACTTTACCCATCCGGCTTTACCGGGCGAAGCGTTAGAGAGCCAATGCCTACGCAACGCTGAACTGGAGTACTACTCATCTGGCTTAGCGCGCAGTAATAATAGATAACGCCGGCACAAGTGCAAAATTGACAATTACGTAAAAGCAGATTAAACTTAACACGACCGGAGTGCGGCTGGTAGAGTACACCGCGATCTACAAAACCGGAACCGCATGAATAACACGATATTTTCTAAATATAAACAACAACAAACATAACGAATGTCTTTCATTTAGAAAAGGTAGAAAAGGTAGAAAAGGAAGAAAAGAAAAAACAGAAAACAGACCTGATGTCTCCCGGTGGAGGAGTAAGTCGAGAAATGTAAATATCAGTCCAAGCACGGAACGACTAAAATAAATAGCCGAGCGAACCAAAATAAACATACGACGTTGCTAATACTTAGTGATCGTTTTTTGGGGCTTGCATGTAAAGCAGAGGAAATGAAGAAATTTGATGAACATTCTAGAATTGGCGTTTGAGGGAACAAATCGCTTGAGAAAATGGAGCGCACGAATGGTCGGTACTTTGCTGAAAATCATCGAATTATGGCAGACAGGCCATTTTAAAATCGTAACATCAGAGGCGGATCCGGAGAGACATTTTGTGGACGAAAATTATATATATAATTACATAAAATCTTCTACGGTAGGCGGTAGATTTGAGAAATAGCCCTCGTTTCATAAAGAAAATAAAATAGCGACCTTTATAGAAATTCATAAAAATGTGTTTTAAAAATACATAACGATTACAATTTTTAATTTAACTTTTGTCTTATATTTAGGGGTGAAAAATAAAACGAAATTATAAAATTCTAGCTCTAAAATGGTAGTTTAGAAATAGTAAGAAAAATAGTATTTTTATTAGACTTTAATTCATTTTTATTTTTGTTAGTAATTCGATCCGAATTCTCTTTGTTCGGGAACAAGTTTAAATATATATATATTTCTTATTGAACTATTTTTTTAATTAAAATTGCAAAATACAAAAAATTATAAATAAATAAAAATGGCTGAAGATCGACGACAGTTGTATTTAAAATGGAATAAAAAAGGAACATTAATTAAGTTTTACTAGAAAATAGGATTAAATATTAATTATTAAAATGCGTAAATAAAATTCATATAAATCTTTTATAGCATAAATTAAGTTTTTTCATAGGGGCCAATTTGAAACGTAGTTTACTGATAATAAAAGCGTTAACAATTTTATAGACGGGGGGTGGGGCAATTAAAAATATAGAAAAAAAAATGTTGCATAAACGAAATGCAAATTATACGGCGTGTAGAGAGATTGTCTTGAAAGCTTTTTCAGAAAATTTACATTTAACTCGGGCGAGCTATCCTTCCTCTTCTAAACAGAACTGTCAGCTGCCGTCTTAAGCTAATTATATTGCTAGAAAACCCGAACGATCACGATCTCCTACTTATTAGTACTTATTTTAAGAAGCATCATATTAATTCTATCGAATAATAATGTTTCTCTTTTCCGTTTCTTTTTTCTTTTTATTTTTTTTCATTTTTATTATTATTATCTTCTTTTTCTTACAAAAAAATTATGATTATATAAAGAAGTGTTTACCTATTTTATTTACTTGTTTTTTTCCTTGTTATATTTCTTGTTATATTCATTTATTTTTTTCTTTTCAGTGCTTTTCATTGTTAATCTGTAGTCCATTACTCGCGCAACTTTGCGCATAAATGGAATTTGGATATAATAAGAATGATAACAAAACAAATGATTTGAAATAATTTGATTATTATCTACTATTTATTTTTATTTATTATTAATATTTATTATTATTTATTATTAATATTTATTATTATTTATTATTAATATTTATTATCTTTATTCATTATTATTAATAATGGAATATTCCAGAAAATGAAAAATGCGCAGAATGTACCGGAAAAAATTTTAAAATAAATTGTTACGCTAAAACAAATAGAAAAGTACTTCACAAATACACAGTGGAGAAAAAGGCAGCTAAAGTTAAGTAATTATCGAAAATGAAAATTATACGTAATTTCGATTTTAAGCATTGCGTTTAAAACAGATATAAAAATTTTTAGGATTTTGCCTTCAGGGATGCCAACCACGTTTTTTTTTTTTTTTTTTTTTTTAAAGGAACCCGCGGATTTCAAATTATTAAATTTTTAATTAGATTAGGTTTTTTTCTTTTTTAAAATTTAAAATGATATATTTAAATATTCACTTCCACCTATCTTTCGTGAATATATAACATATACGGAAACCGAAAACGAGCAAAAACGATTACATGGCATTAATTAATTTATTTTTAGTCTGACTTTTCTCAATCTAAATAATTATCTGATTGATCTTGATATTAAGTTCTCTACTAAGTACTGACAATGTGGTTCATATCATCGTCGAAATCGGTAATATTTTCTAATAATTCAAGCATAAATGTATTAAACGGTCTCTCCCTCTAGTGGGCATTTGGTACACATTGCCGTATACAATGTTCTAACACTTCCTCCTCTTTATTACATAAATAAACGAAATACATTTAAAATAAGCAAATTGTACGTATCATTGTTGTCGGTGGTGATCCGTGACCCGTTGACAACCCGGCGGCTTTCAAGTGACAGGTTTTAATTGACGAAGTGTGAAACATTTAATGCTATCCGAAGGATTAATTTCTACGGATGATGCAAGAAAATCCTTGCTCAACGCTGTACGATAAGAGTCGAACGTTTGGTTAAAAAAAAAAAAAAAAAAAAAATCATTATTTATCAATCGCGACTTTGGTCTTGCCTAGCGGAAACAAAATTTTACCATTAACTTGGATATCTATCACTGACTCGTTGAGAAGAGACCAGATTAAACGGTTCTTTTCGAACCGTAATAAGCGACTAATCAAAAACTGGATAATTTCTCTAACCAAAGGTGGTGAGCTACAACTGACTGTCACTAAAAAAAATCACCGTCTGTTTTATTTTTCTTCATTTCTTCTTCCATTCCGCCCCGTGACCGCTGGAATTTACCTAATCAGGTAAACACTTCTTATTGCGGCGGTTAATGATTGTGGTTCTTTACCCCTGACCGACAATAAGATCTCACATATTCGCACATTTTCTCTCTCTCCACACTTACCGACATTTTACGTTTTATAATTTTTTATTTATTTATTTTAGTTTTTTTTTTTCTTCTTTATTATTATTTCAATATGGACACTGTAATGTATTACACTGCCTAAAAATAAATAAGAAAAAAATATGAACTCACATTTTATATGATATAACTTTATATTTTTGTCACTAAAAAAAATCACCGTCTGTTTTATTTTTCTTCATTTCTTCTTCCATTCCGCCCCGTGACCGCTGGAATTTACCTAATCAGGTAAACACTTCTTATTGCGGCGGTTAATGATTGTGGTTCTTTACCCCTGACCGACAATAAGATCTCACATATTCGCACATTTTCTCTCTCTCCACACTTACCGACATTTTACGTTTTATAATTTTTTATTTATTTATTTTAGTTTTTTTTTTTCTTCTTTATTATTATTTCAATATGGACACTGTAATGTATTACACTGCCTAAAAATAAATAAGAAAAAAATATGAACTCACATTTTATATGATATAACTTTATATTTTTAATTGAATAATGTACTTATTTCGGTATTTCTATATTTATAGTTATATTTAGACCCTCCCTTTAGACTGCTGAATGAATGCCATGAGTTTTTTAGTCGCAACGGGCACAGACTATTTTGAAAGCGATATTATTTGCCCGTATCGAAAATGAATACTAAATTATTAAAAAAGAACAAGTTTGGATAAGCATGATGTTTCAGGCGCTAAGGATTCCGTATGTTAAGTTAAAGATAACTTTAATTCACATTTACATAATACAAAATTCAAAAAAAAAAAAAAAAAAAGTAATCCGATTTTCGTGGTGTAAATTTCGCATTTTTTTGAACATTTCGCCAATTTCGATAAGGAAATGAAATACAGCTTCACTCCGGACAAATAGAGCTATCTTTTGTCTTGAAAAAAAAATATTTTTTCAAAAATTTCGGGCTTTCGACGTCTCGAGGAGCCTGAATATAACGTTGTAAGCTCGGCTATAGTTTTCCTATAAAGCAGCCCTTTCTTTATGCATAT
Source organism: Icerya purchasi (assembly GCA_039619475.1). Lineage (NCBI taxonomy): Eukaryota > Metazoa > Arthropoda > Insecta > Hemiptera > Monophlebidae > Icerya > Icerya purchasi. The sequence goes on from CM077115.1 coordinate 143,541,697, forward strand.
CATTGAGATACGTTTTGGTTTCCTTAAGTTTTTTTTTACTCGGGCTATTGCTTCTAAAAATGATATTACAACACCGATATAATATTGCGTTAACAATTCGTATAACAAAATGAAATCAAGATTAAAATTAAAATGAACCCTGATGATAATAGTGTGACGATACTGATGGTTTTTTTTTCTTTAATATTGTCAATAATGACGTCAGCAGTAACGAAACTAATGATTGAATTTGTAGCAGAGCAAGATAGGTTAGTTAAACATGTATTATATCGATAGCAGTATAATATATACGTTTAAATATTGACAACCAACTGCTGAGGATTATTCAACTTTCAATACTTATCATCACAAATGTGACCATTCCGCGTGCGAGAGAGAAAAACAACACACATCTGACCTAAAACGCGTGCACCGTAAAAACAAAGAGGAAATTTTTTCACGTAATTAAAAAATAGTATACAGTTTTCCCTTTACAAAAGGAATCGAATGCAAACTTGGAAAAATTATTATCCATTAATCTTTTAAAAACTCCAGCTTGCATAGTAATTGAAAATCGTAACTCTTGCAGGGATTATTATCAATAAAACATTTTTCTATCAAGACATACACTTATATTAAAGTTGAAAGTTTCTCTTTAGTTATACCCGGTATTTATTCAATTACTTTTTCTTAAATATAAACTTTCAGTTGTTTTGTTTTGTTTTATTTTTTTTTTTTTTTTTTTTGCTTAATTTAAATACCATACAAACTTATATAGTTCAAGAAGGCGATAATTTTATGAAATTTCCATCGAATATTATGACCGGTAAAAAATAAGGAGTTTAGCACAATTTTCTTTTACCGATTTAAAAAAACTGAATTTTGGTCAAAAAATTTAAATGAAAATACATCATACTTATTTAGTTTTTAGTATTTAGTCACTGCGAACACTACTTACATTTATCACATGTCACCAATGATAAAAGTAAATAATAAAAACAGGACATCATTCTTTACACTACATGCTTTTCATTAGATTTTTTAGATTTTTTCAGATTTTTAGAAGAAGTATTAAAAATTAACGAGGAATTATTTAAAATTTATAACTCGTAGTGATTTTGTCGAATTTCTAAAAACAACTTGACAAACTTGGCAAACTTTTAATTTTATCTTCATTCGTTTATTCTCATCAAATTGACTTGCGTATTATACATTAAAAGTTACTGATTAAGAATTTTTTACGTTAATAATATTAATAATTAAAAAAAAAAAAAGTCGATGCAAAGAGAAAAAAATGCGTAGAAATTGGAAAGCGGAAATCACACCACTCAATTACGAAATGTAATTGAAATAAATACCGGCTGCTGTTCGGGATCAGAAAAGTATAGAGAACCCTTGGGCATAGACGCAAGATTAGAGTACGAACTACTTTATCACGCGCTGTTAATATTCCGTCGCTGTCTCGCTTAAATAATACCGTTCGGTATATCCACAAGAAATAGCAGAATTATTAGCCAGTTATTACAAAATGTTAACCTTTGCTCTAAGTATTTCGAAAGTAAGGTTAAACGTGTTGTAGGCAACTATCCTAGTACTACTTGCTCATGTCCTGACCCAAACTGAAAACTACTTATTACCGTATTTATCGCAAAAAAGAAAAAAAAAAATATATTGCTAATATCTAAAAAGTACGTAAGCAATTAGTTCATTTAAATAAAACTTTCAAAGCGGTTGTGCTTAAGAAACTGTTAATAAATTATTTTTTTTTTTTTTTTTTTTTTTAACGGATTCGGATAAGAAAGGACATCGGCTCAAGAAAAGGTAAAAAGGAAAAATTAAAAAGTTGAATTCTTAAACGTTTAAGGATAAAGGACGAAAATATAATTCGAAGGCAGGAATAACAGAAACAAAAGAAAGTGAAAGGATATAGGAAACACCGATAAGGAGAGTAGGTATAATATCGAGTTTTAAAGCAGAAGGACAGAATGACGATTATTCAGCAAAAAACATTCGAATAAATGATATCAGGGTCTCATAAGGAACGCAGAAAGGGATGAAAAGGACAAAATGGAGTAGTTGCAAATAAAAGCCGACAAAATGATGCAGGAAAAAAAGTTACGATTAAAACGAAAGCAACAGATAACGGAGATTGCAGGGCGTTTAAGACAAAGAAAATCGGAAAACCATGGATGCGAAGGAAAAGATGGTTGAAAGGAGCCAGAATTGGAAGTGAAGAAGAATCGGAGTTGACTCAAATTTGTTTTTATTAATCTTACTATTATATTATATTACGACGCTGTTCTCTTACCGACCATTTCCCCCCACTAACTGTAACGAATATCTGTATTAAACCGGATGATGAAGATAACATTCTAATCACTAAAAGCCGATTTCTTTAACTAGCAAGCTTAACCAAAACCCTGGAAACCTAATATTATCTAGACTAAATTAGTTTTTTGTACAGCTGAATTCTCCTCATCTCTCTGGTTCAGTTTTATTAATACGCCATGTGTACAGTTCTATAGATTAACAAAACAGCAGATATTATTACCGGTAATATTTCAATACGACGAGCTGGCATTTCAGTATTAAAAATGATTTCAACTTTCCATGTTACCTCATAAAACTGATCATCAGCGATTATTTAAGTGGCAGACGTTTCAGCGTTAAAATAAATTCTATAAAATCTGCGACCAACCCCGCCGCCCTAACAAATACTAAAATTACTCTGTACACAGATATGATACCGTCAAACAAAACCTCTATATATCAGAGTAACAAATAGCTACGTTATAATTAAATGCTAGATGAACGACAAATTAAAATTCAATTCCGATAAGGCGAAATTTAATAAAAGATGCACACTAGGAGGAACCAACCATTATGTACAGACAACAATCACTTTAATTTTAGTAAGACTGTTAAATACCCGCACCAGGTGTTCCGCTTGACAGCGGATTCACCTTCAGTAAATAAATGGACTATCCTACAAACAAGGTTTATCCTTGTATCACACTTCATTCTAATTTTTAACGAAAAATAATATCTCCGCTATAATAAACTTTTTATGCACAACGGCTTAGCTTAATCAGACGTCTTAACATTTAGCCCAGTTTGACGACCGTTTGTATCTAAATCAGATCTTAAAAAAGTAAAAAATTAAATTATCTACTTTTCGGTAATATTTCAAAATTACATCAGTTTTATAAGCTTTCCCTCTGTTAAATATATTCAAACGTGCAGTTAAGGGTTCTCTTTGCGGAATGTTCAGCTGACGATTATACAAAAAAAAAAAAAAAAAAACTGACGAAAATATGCAAGAACATTCCCGTTCAATTAAATAAAAGGATAAAGTATATACTACTTTGGCTCTTTATCAATTCCTTAAAAAATGCAATATTGAACTTTAAATTATTTTTTTTTTTTTTTTTTTTTTTATGGGTACGCTAACGAAGAGCAACATGGGCTGTCATCAGCCAAGGAATCTAAGTAATAGCTCAAAAGGAGAATAACATATTAGATTTAAATCTGGTGCGAGATTGAATGAATGAAAGAAGCTAGAATAGGAACAACTGACAAGGAAAGAAATGAGAGAACATAAGAGTCATTGTATGGAGTAGGAAGACGAAGATACAAAAGCCGAGAATAGAAGAAAGAACGTTCTGAAGAGAGTGAGAAACATTCGAAGACGTGATTGATATCGCATAGAAAAAAAGAATCCTCTGGGTGAAGAGGGCACCGCGGAGAAGAGACGAGGGAAAAACGAAAAAGTGACGAAGGGAGAAAGGTGTGACCGATACGAAGACGACATATGGCTGTGATCAGGGGACGACAAAGAGAAGGAAACATGTCAAACCATCTGGTCGAAGAAGGTAAGGGCTGAACGGAAAGATAAAAGGAATTCGGATTTGAGAAAAGAGAAAAATAAATATCCTTCCATAATGTAATATGGAACTGTTTGGAAACATGAGTAATATTGTGAGCGGAAAACTTATGAAGAGGATGTCCGTTGGAAGCTCCTGAACGAGCCAAGGAATCAGCCGCCTCATTACCCTCAATTCCAGCATGGCTAGGAATCCGCGATAAATCAATTTGGATCGAACGGAACAGGAAGAATCCGTGAATTAGATTGCGAATAAGGAGAATGAAAGGTTCAAAAGAGGGCAATGGTAAGGGAGAAGAAACCGCCTGCAAGACACTTTCAGAGTCAGCTATTAAAAGAAATTTATCCGAGGGGATAGAAGAGGAAGAGATAAAAAGAATTGCGTGAAGTATGGCAGCAGATTCAGCAGTAAATATAGAGCAGCAGCTTAAAATTTGAAAAATATATACGACACGTTTAAGAGGTTAAAAGGAAAAACCAAGCCAAAAATAAAAAATAAAAGAAAATAAAAAAATACTACTTTGGCTATACTTGCACCATCTTATCTTTGTTAACAATTCTGGATCATTAATGGAGCTTGCATAGCATGCTTGTAACGTAAGGCACATCCATGGGGCCTGTTATTATAATCTGCTACCGGTTAATTTATAGAATATGATCTAGGTTTATTTACCTTTCTTTTTCATTCGCGTTTTTTTTTTTTTTTTGTTACCAATGTTTTTCTGTAAATTGATTTATTTTCTTTTTTATACATGCATAGATAGATACATACATACATGCGTACAGACAGACGCACACACATACACACATATATATATGTATATCTTGATCCTTAATTAAAACCTATCTGACCTGATACGTTATTTCTACTACATATATATTACTTTATTAAATATGTCATTTATATATTTGTTTACTTAAATAATATAAATACTCCACGTCAAATTTTTTAAATTATTTGAAAAAGGAAAAATAGTTTAATTTTCTAGAAAACAAAAACTTAATTTACCCAGCCGTTATTATATAATCGCTTTTTGTTCCCAGCCTACCTTGCATCGTAAAATTACGATAAAATACGCTAGAGGCTGCAAACTAGCCTTGTCTAAGAAGCCCGGATAAAAATTCACTCTTTGCCATTTATTTCACCTCTTCTTCACCACTGTTTCTTCTTTTACTTTTTCTTTGTCCTTTTGTATGTTTGGCACAAATACCACAACTATACGATATATTATGTTTCATTTTAGATATGATTTTAATTAATAGCAGTAATAATTGCTGATGTCTTGTTGGTTTTTTCTTTAAGAATCGCAAAAAATTGTAACAAATAAACGTAGAAAACCACTTCAATTGTAGAGAGCAAAGTGAATCACTTCGAAAGGACAGAAAGAAAAAAAATCGAAACCTGCAGGAATGTATTAACAACTCAGAACAGTCTAGGGTCTACATAAAATTAAAGTGGTAACAGATTGCGGAGAAAGTGTCAAACAATAAAGTATGGTATTTTAGTAAGGCAATAACAAAAAAAGCATGACACTAAATGGAAGCAAAAGGAAACGGGCGATAATTTATTATCGATTACATACCTACGAAAGCACAAAATCAGACCGAATTATAGGGGGGAGGGATTATTAAAAAAAAAACAAAAAAAAACAGACAGGATGTATGTAAATAACGGAAAAATAATAAAATTTAGTAGGAAGTAAGAAATTTAATAAAACAAAATGTATAAATGCAGGAGGGGGACGAATTTTTGATTTTAAAAAAATGTATAAAACAACGGCAACAATAATAGTTAATAATAAAAGCAACTTTTTAAATTATACATTACTGGTTAATACAAATAATACGACAATATACTATATTAAAACTGCAATTAAATCAGCGAAAACAATATAACAAAAGGACAGATAGTTTTCTAAAAAGTTTCCAAATTAGTAAAATACACATAACTGCCTAGTTGATGTCACACACGCACACACACACATATGTGTATATATATATATATATATATATATATATATATATGTCTACATTTACATATCTGCATGTAAATATATATATATATATATGAAAATATATATTTAAAGGCATGCTTATCCGGTGCAAACAGTGATAATATACATATCAGAATATTATTTATCGTAGGCATAAATAAATGATAATTTCTAATAAAAAAATAGCACGTCATACCCACATAAACGTATCATTTACAAATTCATCATGCAGCCTCTGATCGTTGGTAGGTTGCTGGTGTTTTCGGCGAATGCTCAACTTACGTTTCTGTAGTTTATCGCGAATATACTTAAACATTATCGAAAATCAAAAATGGATTGTATGAAAAAAGGCAAAATTAAACGAGGATAACGTTCCTCGCTGAGAGGAACTACGAACTTAGGCACAGCCGAAATGATATCAAAAATGTTAGTGGACACACGTGTTGCACTCTCCACCGATAGCGTAACGTTTGAAACATTTATTATTACACCGTTCCATTAAAAAAAATATATAAACGAGGGAAAATTACTCGGTCGAAACGAAGCAAAACAATTCGTAAAATATAGCACCACCGCGTTAAGATTACAAAAGGAAACCACTAAATAATTATGCGCGCGTGTTGAATTCTTTTTCGCTGTTAAACAAACAGAGTCGCGATAGTGTATGCAAGAGATACACGTAAAGAACTGTCAGAAATATGTGCTGACGACTTCTTAGAGCAACATTATTGCCATGAACGTTGATAACCACTGTAAACATTAATAATAACGCGGTCTTATCAATACGTCGGGTTTTAAAATTACTTAATAGACTACGGCAGAACGTCGTCGCGTATTTTAAGTTTTATGTATTATTTGCAACCGATTTTACCGAGAAAACTCTCTCCGCATTATTATTTCACGTATTCAAGTTTGACGGAATGAGATGATATTTGCATTTCGACCCGCACAACAAATCGGCCTGCGATTGTACAGATCGGTCAAACAAACCCGTTCCAATTTTAGCTAGAAGACTCGCAGAAAAGTCAATGGAACAAAAGTAAATAATACATATGGCTTTAGATTGTACACATTGCCCTTCCTCTGATTAACGGTAAATTCGTGTAGAAAAGAAACACACGTTGCTGTTCGAAAAATCATTAATATCGCGCCTTACAAGAAGCTCTGCGCGGATATGATTCGTGCACTTTATACCGTGACAAGCTTAAAGAACATTCTATCATACGCTCCACAGCTATGAGGGACCTCTTAATCGTTGTAATAGAGCGAAAAAGATGTAAGTGCGCGGTAAAAACTGCGATCGTTTAATTCGAAGGCATTGAAAATGGTATACTAGAAAAACTAATATCTTCTAGTAGAATAATTTATTATCTCTCTGCATATTACAAAAATTTTGATCTATTCGTCCTCGGATCGATTGGAAAAATTTTAGCTACGTTGATGAAAATTACTATTTTTAATTTCTATTTAGATTATTGCGATTTTACTGCTATTTTGTTTTCTCTTAACTACCGCCATCTGATGATGAGTAAACATTTTTAAACATAAAGTTAGGACGCGTAAACTTAAGAACATTCAGACAGGTATCCTGTGTCAGAAATGTCGTAAACATTATGACGGTAGGGAAAAGAAACAAGTTAAACCATCTACTACTAGCCTAAACATGTTTTTGATTTGCCCATTGAATGTTCACATGAATTAGAAAAGGAAACTAAACTCGACTTAATGGCACAGTAAACTGAACACTCGACTGTTCGATGTAATTCGTAATTAAAATTCGACTTTTAAAAAACGTGAAACGATAATTCCTTCATACGCGCTGATATTCTTTGCTATTTGTTAATCTAACGAGTACACTATATCTATGTATATGTTGATGTCGGCAGAACACATGTGGGGTGGGGTATTTATTCGATCGCCAGAGCACTACACTCACGTTATGTTTACATACTATGATATACTGTGTAAACAATACCCCGAAAGGACATGTTTAAAAGCGTATAATAATATCTAATTTCCTACAATTGACTCTCTAGTTAAAACGTAAAAAAAAAAAAAAAAAAAAGGCGCTACCAAAATTTCGCAAAAAATATTATAGAGGGTAAAAAATTTGCAAGCAAAAGCCGAAACGCAGACCAAGAACATTTATAATGAAACATATACATAACCAGAGTCGGATGATGATATAAGTAAATATCGGGCGAACTTCGTAAAATTAGCTAAGAATGACTGCAGCGACCATAGAGAAATATAGCCGCTCGGAGAATGTCAATGTAATAGAGAAATTCGATTTTTCAAGTTCTTTCGACAACACGTGCATTTACAATTCGAAAACAGGTGCGGTGTGGTTCTCCGCAGTAGCGCTATCTAAAACTATTTTCTAATTACACTGCTCTAATTAGTAGGCAACGCGAGTTGATGATCGAGTTATTTTTTCAAATTCGGCAGAATTATTACGGATTGAGGGATGATATCGATAACTGCGAGCCAAATTATTAAGGACGTGGCACACACGTCCGCATTATTCTTATCGAAACGCAGATAACATTCTTCGTCCGATAATAGATAGTGGAAACGCAAATAAATCGCGCGTCAGCGACCTTGAAAATTTCATTAAAAAAAACAAAACAAAAACTACCGACATGAAAATTGATTTTTTTACGATAACTACTCACGCCTCATGCAGGGGGGTCAGATTTTATTCAATCCCAAAAAGAAAATGGTTTACCGAATGAACTTTCAATTGTTTTTGAGGAACTAAAAGTATATGACAAAAAATGAAGTATCGAGATATGTTATTTCAGCAGCAACATACAGAATATTAGTTCAAAATTTAATTCGTTCATTTTTCAACGCGCGCGTGTCGTCGACTGATTTATTATAGAACAGTGTACCACAAAAGCGGAGTCGCGTTAACATCATCTTTGCCCGGCTGGCCATCACGGCACAAAATGATCGTAAAACGTTCGGCGACACAGCTACGCCATATGCAACGCAGTTCGCGTCACCGTTCATTGAAAAATCGGACGCGTTAGACCACCTTAAACGAGAATTAAAGCGGTAGCGGTAAAATAACGGATACATGCCGCACAATTGAGAATTTTTTATATTTAAACTTTATTATCTCGAGTTTGGGTGACACTGACTAGACTTAATTCCAACAATAGAGGACATCATTGTTCTTTTTTTCATTCAAAGGTGTATCATAACATATAAAAGGACACTCCAAAGTAAACATAAAAAGTGTGTCTTCTTCTTTTCCATCTCGTTAGATAACTACTTTTCCACACTTATTACTTTTAAGAGACACTCGGTTTCTTAATTTTTTTCTTAATAATAATTGCGAATTTTCGTTTTTATTTAAAGATTATATAACTAGTCATTTCGGTTCTGTCTTTATCGGAAAATTTCACAAATCCTCTAAATGACACCTTATTTATCGTTTGCGAGAACGTTACTATCGTAAAAACAACGAAGCCTACTCTATATTTATGAAAAAATTTTAGTCAAAAAAGAAAAAATTGCGATTGATACTTTTTATTTTTCCGGAAGATAATCATTGCACAAATTCCCGACGACTTCTTTTAGCAAAGAGCTGTCAACAAATGGTTATTTTTAAAATTTCGTTAACGTCGCGAAGCAGAATGACGCTAAAAATGGGTACAATCGTAATATTGTAAACTAATTCGAGGATAATTGAGGGGTACAATTCAAAGGTACAAACGATGTGGGGTCTGAACGAAATTGTTCTCCTAGCGCGGATGCATCGTATTACAATATAAACGCGAAGAAATATTTGTTCATAATATAAAGATGAAAAACTCGTGAGTTTCGGGAATTCGATTACGGGAAATCTATTGTATAACGTACAAATTTAACATCGATCCAGTGACAGAAGGATCGAAGAAATATCATACAACGGTCACGTCCCGACACGTTCGGAATACCGAACGGACATTATAAACGCAAATCACGGTCAATACAATCGACGGCTACAGTTTTTGCCAATATGCGTGACCTCCATCACTGCACACGGCATCATAATCCAATTCGACCGAGTGTTTCTGTTTATTTTTTGAAGTAAATCGTTTCGGTGTAACAATAATATTTTCTGCGCACGTAAACACATACAGAGTTGTACGCATTTTTACTTTCTTGTCTGCGCACATATTCCACAACTATATCATCACCTGAAATGAAAATGCCCTATAAAGTTTAGTTATTTTCTGGGTCATGCGAAACACAATCCTCACACAATCGATAAAAAAATGACGTCATCTGGGTTTCTTTACAGAAGCGTAAAATTCAGAAGAGTAAGAAAATCAATATATATATATGTGTGTGTGTGTGTGTGTATTTAAAAAAAAAAAAAAAACATTTCCATTCAAGCAGCCATATTTTTTCATGCAAAAATTGGTAATGAACAAGCAAAACACGTGTTATACAGATTGATAAGGTATTTTTATATGTTTAAAAATTCCATTATTTTAACGAGGCGCCGCCACCTCTTGTTTTCAACGTTTAAAAGCAAGATTCCTCTGCATCACTCATGTAAACACTGGCTGTCTAACCAGTAGCTGACAACTTGACAGTTTAAAAAATATATCAAAATTCAATATAATTCACAAATAACAGATCGAAATAAGCGCGAAAATCAAATGATTAAAAAAATGGAAAAATAAATAAATAAATCCCTAAAATATGCTACAGTCCATGTGAATTAAATCGGGAGTGATCATTTCGGAATGCGATATAAATAAAATTATGCCAATTATTTATATGGAGAACAAAGGAACGTTTGTTTTTTATTTTCTAAATTTTATCGTAAAGAACCGACAGAATGCACGAATTCAATTATGCGTAATATATTTACTTCTTACTGACTATTTCAGCTATAACTAAAAATTTCTAATAGTAAATTGTTAATCATTCAAATCAGGACAAGTCAAATCCTTTTATTTGTTTAAAATATATGTACACTGGCATGTATGTAAAGCTGCGAAGCAAATATAATGAGCAAAAAAAGTTCACACATTTTTTATCTTTTTTAATCGTCGTATTATGAGGGGGGGGGGTGCAAAAATGATACGAACCTTTCAAAATTTTAAATTCGGGGTACTAAATTTCGAGATATAATAAGACAAAAAAATTGACTCTATGGGAGCTAGGGAATTCATTTTTTTTTTGTTCTTTTAAATGTTTTCCTCATTGCAATATTAAAAACTATAAAAACCCCAAAATTTTAAAATACAAATTTTGAAAAATGTATATTTCAAGCTGCGAGACAAAAAATTTGAAAAAATACAACGCAGCTAGAGAGTTGATTTTTTTTGTTATTATTAGCGTATTCTCGTCATTGTAATGTGGAAAAAGTACAAAATCTCGAAACCCATTTTTTTAAATTAAGGAGACGATGAAAGCGATTGACAATTTAACTTTTTTTTCTTGGGGGGGGGGGGCGTCAACCAGGTACCCCCACCCAGAAAAGATTGGAATAATGATCAGAAATTCATATCTCGCTTGCATCATATAGCTGGCAGCTTTCTTTGTTTATGTTATGAAGAAACGAGATAATTAATTTTTTTTTACGTTTCTTCAGTGATATGACAGATGTGTTCTGTTGCCGAATGGAGTTGTAGTTCTGTGTTGGTTCGATCGGTGTTTATCAACACTGCGGATAATGTGAATATATTACTGCGAGCGATTTGAAAATTACACCGTTTCCATCATTCATTATTGCTGTTTATAATAATTCTAGCCTACCTGTTTAGAAATTACTCGGACTAAAGAGGTTATGTTTGTTTCGACTCTCCTTAAGCAGAAAAATTAACCCCGTCGGATGTGTAATGCCAATCAATATTTGTAACTAAACTACATGCCTGTTCTTTTCTTTCAAGCTATCTTTGAAAAATCACACCTTCCTCTTTCCTGTATTTGATGCTTTCGTGTTCAAAATTGTTCAAATCTACACATTCGTTTGATTCGACATAAATCTGAAGTATTTTCTTTTCGATAAGTTTTGTTTATATTCGCGCGATTTTCGATCTTTTAAAAGTCCGTGTTTAATATAACTGCTGTTACTTATTATTCGTCCCATTTACTGTTCGTTAAATATAAATGTATATATTGTAGTTTATTGTAAATTTTAATTAAAATTATCGGTCTACATACATCAACTTAGTGCTTAAAGCAGATAACGGTAATGATAAAGTTTGTATCTACATGAAAAATATAAACACTTTTTATAAAATAATAATATATTTAATTTTTTACGCACTGACAGGTTTCGAAGCTAATAGCTTGAAGACCATAGTATACATAAAATGAAACCAATTTAAAAACATTTAATTTTAATTTAACATGTAAATTTAAATTATATTTTTTATATTACTAATTTTGCTACTATCACTATTATTTTTTTTTCCTATTTATTTAACGACGCTCGACAGCTAGGTCATTTGCGTCATGACTGTAATCTATAAGTTGCTATAAATATTACATGCTTTCAGAAAGTTAAATTTTAACAATATCTGTTTCATTCTAAAATAGGAAAATAATTTGAAATATTATGCATGCTAATTACAGTTGAACGATAAATTTGAATAAAGTTAAATTTAAAATATTTCTCTCGCAAACATTAGCCTGCTAATTGTTTTGATTTTTTTAAATATTTTAATCCAAAGTTTGTTTTATTACTATTTTAAAAAAATAAACATTTTGTTGATACTTCAGTAATGCAGGTCGATATCGTTTGACTGTAGATCAACTATTGGCCGTGATCAATTGGGCATAGATTGAACTGGCTGGTCGACCAAATAGCTGTCTGGCAAAGACGAGAATCTCGAAAACCTCTTTAGATAACACAGTTTTGTTCTATTTCCACCGCTTGAACGTAGTTCTTATCAGCAGCGAGACACACGGATTCTGAAACTTCCTTCTACATTGTTTTAAACACATCGTGCTCTATGAGTTACCTTATATACTGAATATAAAAAAAAAAAAAAAAAACACACCAACAACTACAACAACATTGTATCAAAAATGTAAACCGAAGCCAAATTGACATTTCTCATGCCAACTAACTAAAAATTTAAACTGCTATTGATAATATGTATTACAGCAAAATTAAAAACAATTTTCATTTGTGGTTCGTCAATTATATTCTGACATATCGAAAAAGGTTTCATTTACACAATCAGTCGCTCAATTAAACGAAAAGATGCTGCATTGGGCTCAGTGTGAATAGTAATTAAAAAATAAATAATTAAACTTCTCTAAATCGATTAAACCCAAAAAAGCAGAAATAAATTAAAAAATATATTAATATTGTATGTAATATGAATTTAAAAAATCTGTCAAATTAGACAAGGACAATTTAAATAATGTTCATGAAAATTTGCGGGTTATGCAAAACACATATTAAAAAGTGGAATATGCGGAATTCATTTTATTTCAAAATATATTTATTTTCTAAGCCTAAAATACGGCTATGTTAAATTTTAAACTAAATCCTCTAGAGGTCTGGTCTCATTTCCATTTATTTACTTTAATTAAATTGTACAGGTAAGAGAGTTCCTTTCTTAATTTGCCTCCCGTTTTAGTCATTTGGTCAATTTACACGGGGCTAATTTATTTTCCTTAAAAAAAAAGAAAAAAAACGCTTGAATACGACTCCATCTACGCGAGGACTTTAGATACCAACCGGAAAAATAATATACGAGGAGGGGGACGCATCGTTTCGCGGTCACTGAAGAACGGACCGCCCCATTAGTAAAAAATGAAGGTGACTGGGCACAACGAGGAGAAAGAAAGACACGGGGCAAAAATGACCAGGAAAGTTCAGTCGTTTTTAGTCGGTCATCGCAGGAAAAGGTTTTGATTTAGAAGTCGTTCTTTTATGGTCGTCGTGTGCCAATCGCATTGAGCAAAATAGTTTAGGCAAAGCGAGACAGTGAAATCACCGGTCCAATTCGATGATATCTGTGTTAACTTTGTAGAAAAATCGTTTAAAACGTGAAACGAAATTTATCGTAAAGTCGCGCCCAAATCGTTTCCAGTGCTTCCTTCAAGAGAAATACCGCCCGATCACAGATCTGGAAATTGTCTTCGGAACGTATCACTGTTCTGCCACCGACAAACAGTGATACGTACACAATTTATATTTTATATCTGTTGTCTTCGTATTAATTTTGTAATTTATTATATGTCTTTTCAGTCGCCGGTCGAAAAATAGAAATCAGTGTAGGAATTTTAATGACATAACTTTGAACAGATAACAATTTTTTTTACTTATAATAATATCGGAATAATTAATTATTACATCCACGGTATTAACGTGACCGTGGTAATATCCCTGGGAATTTAATTAAAACCAAAAAAAAAAAAAAAAAAAAAACAGTTCATTTGGCATCCCTGGTGGTTATAATCAAATAAATACTAAAAACAACAACCAGCATTTCACAACATAATCTTGATTTAGTTGTAAATAACGAATAATTACAAGAACATAAATAACACTTAAGATGAATATAAAATAAAATATGTTAGGTATTTACAACAGCAATATCATCCTACATCTCTCCCTTAGAAAAGAAATATTAACAAAAATAAACACTGCTAGATGCGATATCTGAATCTGAAGGTGACCTAAAAACTTTCGCGTAGATAAAAACAAAAGTAAAAATAGAACTGAACTTGATGGTTAGTGTACAAAAGAGAATTTAATATACAAAGTTGTTATCGGCAGTAGACAACAAGGAGGAACCTTACGTCGTTATTCAGGTATTTGACTTGTTATTATGTAAACATATCGTTCCGCTAATTATTCACTCACCGTGCTTCGTAATATTGAATACAGATGTGAGATGTATAAACACCAATAGGAAGTGCTATATATATAGTGTTTCGCAGGCGATGGTACAGTGATTACAGCGCAAAATGAAGGCAATTTACAAGACATGATGCAGAACAAACGACTTAAAAAACGTTGAGATGGAAATTAAAACCCACGCGAAAAAACTAAGTACACGATAATCCGAAGTCTGAACAAATACAAACGGCTGGCATTTTGTAAAACAGGGATGTTCTTGACAGTAAAACAATCACAGGCATATATAAATACCGCAAGCATATCTATATACATTTGTAAAATAGATAGACACGATACGCCACGTGTTACGCAATTAGTAATAGAACTAATTACTACATTAAAGCGTGCTAACAAATTTTGACGATGCTTAATATTACGCTGAACGCGAACAATAATTGGTTAAAACTGTCTCATTTGGACAGCGATATATTTAATTGCAACACAAAATTACTGAACGCTTTTAATCTATTTGCGTTTTTTTTGTTCTCATTAACTTTTTTAAAACACACTAAAAACACTTGATTAAAGTAGTTCAAATTAGAGAGAGACCAATTTGAGTTTTTCTATATATATACACATATGTATATAAATATAAAATAATAAAAACTGTTATTCAATGGCCATTATTTCAGTTTGTACCGTGTCATGTTTGTAAATTTACTCTAATTTAATCAATAAACTTTCATTTGTTTCAAAAAATGTCTGAAATACCACTTGAAAATGATTAAACAGGGAGTTTCCAAAACTTTAAACGGAAGAAAACGGGGACAATGATAACTTTTAGTAGTAAATACTAACCGGAATAAATTAGGAATATAAGCAGAAGAAAAAAAATAAATTCAAATGAACACATTTTTTGATTTTTACGAATATTTATAAACGAAGTAAGAATAAATGTTGAATAATTGTTGCGTGTCGATTAGCTGGTATATGAATTAAGCGTAAGAACAGTGAAATAGTATGAATCACTGTTACTCGTTTACGTCGTGAAAAATCGGTATAAAACACCGGATGAAACCTTTGAAGTGCAAAGGAAAAACGAGCTTTATTACGATGTTCGATAGCAATCGATAAGTAGAGTTTGGAAGAGGCGTAGCAGTAATAAAAAATTATCGACATGCACGGCTCTGTAGGAAGTCGGAGCCTGCTTTAATTCGCAATTATATAAACGAAAAATTATTAATATTACGATAATAACCCTTTTTATAACAGTTATTATTAAAAATATATTACTCTTTTTATTTCACATCTACGAAATTACAAAATGTGCAATTTTAACTAAATACCAAAATTCTTTTGTTAAATAAAAACAAAAGTGTACATACATACAATTAAGTGAAACAGAGTATCCATGAAAAAGCAACGTGAAAACCTAATGGCTATTTTATTTGCAAACAGTTTTTTGCATTATGCAGTACCGATTTAAAACTAGACGCAGAGTTAAATACAACATAAACTATTATCTCTGCATCGACATCGACATCGTCGTGCATACTTCTTTATCATGCAACAACCAGTAATTTTGTAACATTCGGCCTTTATAAATTTTGCGCGTTCGCCTTTAAAGAAATATTATCGGAAACACTCTTTGCCTGCATTCTGTTCTGAGTAATTGGCACACGTCTTCTTCTTATCGCTCCCCATTTTTCTTTACAACTGAAACATGTCCAAATGTTGTCACATGACACCTTTACTTTCCTTGTCGCGAAATTGCATGCAATAAAAACCAGCATGAAGAAAAATATCGCTTGTCACCGTCGGTTAATTTACTCACGAAACGAAGTAAAACAAACATACGATGATTCGCCTATTGCCACTCCGCTGGTCGAGGCACACCTCACTGAAACAATTAAAGTTAAACAATACGGAGCAGAAATAATCAATCAAAATATTTCATACGTCCGCCCGCTGAAGTCCTCATTAACGGTAGCCTTTCTGAGGGAAATATAAAAGGGACAACAACAACACATTTTATTGCTAGAGAGACCCTTGAAATAAAAAAGAAAAAAGAAAAAAGAAAAAATGATTAACAATCACGAAACTTCATTCGAGGACCTATTAGGTTCGTGTTCGTTGCCGTGATTCTGCGATAACGATTGCAACCTTCCAACCTCGTAATTTACCGGATAATTTGTCACTTACACTCTGCCAGTCATTTATCTGACTAATAGCAGCACGTGTTCTTGAATGCGAATTTTCTATTTCGCCTTTTTTTGCCGCCAAATAGTAAGAAAAAAATCAGAATTTTTTCTTTTTTAATTGCTAAATAAAGAAAATGTGCACCGAAAGCATATAGAAAATTATCCGGCAATCTTTTTACGTTATTACAATGAAAAACGGATTGCGAAATTCCCATTTTACCTCAATTTCCTCATCGATAATAGAAACTTTCCACCAATCGTCCCACCGTATTATCTCTGTATTCCATCAACAAAACTCCAGCTCCTGTTGTTCTCCAGTTTCCCGACGCCTTCTCGGTCATTACAAAAAGAGATACTTCGCAACATTAAAACATATACAGTAGAGAGTCCCGCTATTCCGAACTAATTGGGACCGAACACTATTCGGTTTAACGAGAATTCGGATTAGACGGATTTCATAAATAATATCAACGTACTGATGACAAGACGTAAATTAAGTGCGGAGACATCTGCTAATGTCAGATCTATACAGCGTTGATCGACTCGTGAACAGGTGGGGACAGCTTCGATGACTAGTAGCGCAGACAATGGAGCCGACATGTACTGTAAGTAACCAGCTTTCATTTCAATTTCAGACGTTTTCATCGAGCTTAGTCTCTATGTGTATGTCTTTATTTAACTTCTTTTTAATTTCTCTAAAATTCGGTATTATTTTTCTGAACTCTGTTCGGAATAGGCAGATTTTCGGATTAGCGGGACTTTAGTGTATATCATTATTTAGTTACTCATTCTTGTAGTGATTTTGTACCAACGCTTAACATATAGTGGGGATGTATGAAAAAAAATTCCACGCAATCAAAATTTACATTTTACTGGAACAAATTAAAAACTAATACCTTCTTCTTCCATCTTTGAGAATTCAGTTTAGTCATTTTGACATGGACTTTTGTTTGAACCAGACTTCGGGCCAAACGATCGAAATTAACTCTATTTTCTGCTGAAGACATTCTCATTCTATTTCTAAATCTCTATTCTTTCGACGGATCTTAACTTCTCTCAAATACATTCTCCTTCCCTTCTTATTATCGTAATTTTTAGCGTCATTTACCCGATGATTTTTATCGACTTTGTTTTTTTTTTTTCAAAAATAATTTAACGGCATCTGCTGCTTGTAATTTAAAAAGACGTTTTTTCTTCGGACTCGTTAATTATGGGCACTCACTAAACTAAATGAGGGGGAATTTATCAGCATTTCAATGTGCAGTGAACGAAACACCACTATGCCTAAGTAACTACGCTATAGGTGCCGCCGGCTGACGTTTTCAATTAGGTACGACTCGCGGCAACTTAGTGTGTTTTTGTTTGTTTGCTATTCAAACTGCTGCAATATTTCATAAAACGATTTCACGTACAACCGTGAGACGCGCCTATGTAGCAGAAGGGCTACTTACATTATTCCACTAAAACCACCTGCAATATCACAAATATCGAACTCGATATTTTGGTGATAATGAAATATCGAGTTTAAAATATTATTAAATACAAGCGGAGCTCAATAATCAATCTCTGTTAATGTTTGACATTTAACGGCATTTTGTTAAACTTATTTAGAACCATTTGCATATCACGCTAATTCCCGCGCGTTTTACCATCCTATGTCAAACATTTGGTAACTGCATATTTCTGAAATGTGTCGGCTGATGGTAGTATTCCGTGTTTAAATTTTTGTGTACGCTTATTTTTTCGGAGTTTGTTTTTTTCTTAATTTTCTCGCGTTTTTAATCGCGGGACACAGAAACGTTACAAAACTGAATCTGACTTCAACATGGCTCTTAAATTTCGTTGGTATTGTTGTTTGCGCCTCACGCCTTTAAAACTATTATTTCGATCTTACTCGCGCGGAAACACAAAAAATCCCTAAAAAGGTTGTTTCATCGTTAAAGACGAGACCACTGTTCGTTTCAAAATCACACAGATAACAGGAGTGGCATTTGCACAAAAAAAAAAAAAAAAAAAGAAAAAAAAAAAGGTTACTAAACTCATTTCACTCTGGCCCGAATCGCAAAAATACCGCCCCTTTCCGCGCAAAAAATGAAACACAAGTTCGTTATGCCCGATGCGAATGGACCGAAAACATATATACCTCATGTATATTGCTCACAGCGTAATAGTAATAATAACAATAATAATACGAACACGCTTTTAATATTAGTGCAAAAAGAAGACATTCGGGAAAAAGCAACCGGTTTATCAGAATATTATCTATAAAGACTAGCGCGTAAAATACAACAGAATTATACAGATAATGCTATAACATTCGCGGGCCGCACCTGGCGATCTACAGATAACAACGAATATCACAGTTAATAAGCTACACACATACACACAACACGTAATCAGAACCACTTCTTACGCGTGCAAATATGCAACAATTATTTTTCATTTAAAACAGTCCGCGTGTCATTCTCTGATACCAAAACGGGGGGGAGGGGGGGGGGGGGCACTGAACGACAGATTTATATACTCGGCAGACACAATCTAAAGATCGTTTGGAGCGAACTATTAAGGACCGCCGATTATCACGTTGATTGTGCAGATACTCTCAATACCAACTGATGGAGGATGATCAACCGAAAAAAAAAAAAACATTCGCCACGAGTAAAAAAATAAAGATAGCGTATCTTTTTCGGGGTATATTGTTATTATCTGTTACAAAAGAAATAATCACGCTATGTGATCTTCGCCAGAACCCTAGTTAATTATACGCGATTAGAGTCAATTACTGCCATTAAATATATCAATACCGCGCACATGGTCATTGTTCGTTCGCAGTGGGGTAAAAATACTTTTAATAATGATTTTTCTTCGACTAAAAATACGTTTTATATTCAACCGACCAACTTAAATGCGACTGAGAAAAAAAACTATCTGGACAACCGGAGTCTGGGCATTTTATTATTATTCCTTTATTAAAATCATAATAAAACTGAATCATAACAAAACCAATATGTTTCTTTCGTACGTTATTACGACACAAACAATATTAATGCTTAAAAATAATATTAATGCTTAAAAATAATATTAATGCTTAAAAATAATAGTAATAATAATGATAATAATGATAATGATAATGATAATGATAATGATAATGATAATGATAATGATAATAATAATGATAATAAAGTTTTAGCGGAAAAAATCTGAGAGCATTCATTCTGGTAGTGTTCCAAAGTGATGTTCAATGTCATCTGATAGAGAGAGAGGGATATTTCGTTCGGGCGCCACTGTTTTGTATTGGCTAACATGCAAAACTACATTTCGCAATCCGTTTCGTCTTTTTCTCGCAAGCGTGTTATTGAACGATATCATAAATATACATATCTCTTTCGTAACACAGATTTGGAAAACAGCGGAATGTCTTCGTCTCCGTGTTACCGTATTATTACCCCCTAAAGAAATATACAAGAGATGGACACTCTGCGATAAAGAAAAAATATTACGCGCAATTTTTATCTTTAATCAGATTCGAAGCTGATTGTAGACAACACGCCCCAAAGTTTTAACCAATGATAAACACATAAACCGCCCTCCAATGGTTCGGTTAAAAAATTTAAAAAAAAACAACCGAGAAATAAGCAAACGTACACACAGAATAACACAGAATAACACAGAAGAATCATAAATATGGAACTTACCGTAATAATTGCTACCGTTTTCCATGTAAACAACAGTAAATATGCGTACTAGAACATATGTTTAAAAAGGTTCTACTAATTTCACCGATCGGAGCCTATGTTAAATGTAAGTTGTTCAAAAAAAAAATCCTTCTATTACAAAATCTCCAAAAACGGATCAAAATCCTGAATTCGTTGGCGTGGTGGTTTAAGTGTGTGAGAATAGTTTTTCACTAATAAATAGCGCTTTTTGAAATTTCTCCACGACCGGTATTTTCATGTACCGTATTAATTATTACTCTTCAGGATTCACCTTGATCCGTGTAAAGAATTTTTGCCTAAGAGACTTTATACGCACTTTTCTTTTCCCGCTTTCTTAGCTTTCTCTCTATTGCTTCCGAAGCACCTAAAAGATTCTTCCCTTTTGTAATGTGTACATTATATAAGTTCAGGGTAAATTTCAAATAAAACAGAAATAAAAATTATATGAAAATTAAAAAAATAATTTAGAATAGGTGGTGCGAGAGTATTATCGGTCGGAGGTAAAATGTCTACCACGACGCGGTCTGACCGGCGAAAGGTCGATGATTAAAGAAATGACATTAGTTCCCGCTGGAACAGAGGACAAATTCAAAAGGTTCGGATAGAAAATGGAAGCCAGGTAGCAGTTAGTCGCACCTTCTTACGTCCGTAATGAGCCGCGAAAACGATCTCCGTTAACAGAAAATTATTAGTTTTGTATAGAATCAAACCGTCTGCACCGCGATGTAATAAATGATCGCCCGTCAGAATCGTTGTATTAAATTTTAATCTATTATTAAATTACCAAATTTTACGGGCATCGAATTAAATCGAGTTCACTCCATCATCGCCTAGCACGAAGAGAGCAACAACCAATCGTCTTCTTGGAATCCGTCATCGCAGCGTTCCAGCAGCGCCGACAACAAACAATGATACGTATACCAATTTATTTATAATTATATAATCATTGTTTTACGTCGTACTTATATTAATTGTGTATTTTCAGGGGCCGGTCGGTTAAGAAAGATCTCTTTATAGGTTATTGGAAAATAGAAAAAATTTAAAATGTCAGTTTCAAATTCATAAATAATAAATAAATAAACGAAAAATCCACGAGTCCGAAAAGAACTCATGGTTGGCATCCCTGGGGGCTCAAATTAGCAAACGGCTTATACCGTTTCACTATAATAAACTATATATTATGCTAATCTGAACAAAGTGTGCTCTACACACTTCATCTACCTGGTAAGAAAAATGTTACACAACAATTGCATTAATCCGCACACACGTATGGCGCATTTTCGGATATGTACACCCCATAATGCGCACACACTTAGAAAGCCAAGGTTATTTCCATACTCAAAATTGAAATATTACTGGCATCACGCCGAATACCAAAAAAAAACAAAAAAAAAAAAAAAACAAAAAAAAACGTTTTAATTCGTAACATTTTACACCTTTTTTTTTCTTCTTTGTATTATGTTTTTATAGGGGACATATATTTTGCTTTGCAAAAAAAAAGAATCACATAGCAAAACAGAGACTATTTCATAAGAATTACGAGTTCTCGCCATTGGGAGGGGGGGGATCTTCAGGGTGTCTCGGTAGCGAGGACTGAGTTTACATAAACGTGACCATGTCTAATATGCTGGGGGCTCATAAAAACATACCGAAACGAAATTTGTAAGGTTTTTGCGTCGCATTTACAACTAACCAAAAACTGAACCTCTTTTCCATAAAAATTTATAGAAGAGATCAACAGCTAATGGGCTCCGAAAGGTAGCACCCGAATAAAAGTCGGAAGAACAAATTGCATGAAACAGATTGAAAAAAAAAGTTGCGATGATAACACTGAAATTATCTTATTGCGACGTGTTTTATCCGAGTGACGTGTGTACGTCAAAAATGACATGAAAAATTATCCGAATTGACTATTACGTACGTATTTCTCCATATTCGCAATTTTTTTTTTTTTTTTTAATTTACTTCAAAAAAATTAAAATATTCAATAATATTGAAAAATTGTTAGCCCGCGATAAAACACTAAACAATAACTAGCTTTTCATAAAAATATCGAATTACGATAAATAGTGACCCCCCAACCAATGAGGATGAATTAAAATAAAGCGGTGGCACGTATGCCAACGCGCGTCCCAAATGTCTCTTATCAGTATAGCAAAGCTTTTCATAAAAATATCGCATCTCGATAAGCGTATGCTCCCCTCAATGAGGGTAAACTAAAACGGCACGCATGGCAATGCGCGTTCCAAATATCTCTTATCAGTGTAGCGACGATATAGATAAGCGCGCAACTAATAAACGATCGCACAGAATTTCCTGGTAATGGCGCGTTTCCGTCGGATGGTAATTATTAAAAAGCTGTTATCAGTTAAAACCAGAGCAATTTGTGTCAGCGGTGTGCAATTTTTCGCTGCTTGCCTATTAAGAAGCGGGTCTCGTGTCCCGTCGTTGGCCACTTGCGTAGAACCAGAACGGATGAAAATAGGTACCGAAAACGAGTGACCCGGAACGATTAGCGCGACTTGATAAGACTGTCGAACTTGACTTCATATCTCTCGCCAGATGATAAACAGCGCTCGGACAATGGCGCCAGACAGATATCGGACACGCTCTTCTATACGTGATAAACAAGCAGTTTTTCTACTGGCCACCACAATAAGAAGCGTCGTCGAAGTCTTATTTTTCAGAGCAGCAGTCGTAGAATTTTTGGTGACCATACACAATTTCAGCACCGAAATAAACCAGTACTACTAGAATTACAGTGAACTTTGGAAAAAATAATAACAAAATCGATTACAACTGCAGTTCAACCTATCAAGCGTCAAACAAAGAAAAAAAAAAAAGGTTTTAAATTAACACCTATGCGAGCATACGTGTTTATTCATATAGTGAGAAGCAGTTCTGCGTGAACACGAACCGAATATTATAAAGACACATTTGCTTTTTCTTCTAGTTAATTGTAATAGTACGTCTCATAATGGACTATTATAAACCATCTTTTTCCGTGATGTTTTTTCTTTTGGTCTCGATGATTTTTAACGCGCAACCGCTCTGACAGAACAGTGAGCTTTATTACTTGCTCTGTTAGAAGTATAAGAAAAATGAAGAAATAAATTTTGAAAATGGTAAATGATTTTTTTTTTTTTTGTTTTATTAAAAGTGACGTAACCAATTTAAAATTCTATATAAGTATTGTAAAAAAAAAAAAAATCAGTATCCGGGCGCTTTTCATTGGCGGGCTCCAAAGAAGAACCGACTTACATGTATGTATGAACTTCATCTAACATACAAAACTGTTTCAAAATGATGTTCCCTGCAGTATGATACTTAGTCACAGACGTTACTATTCAGTTAATGTCAATTCTACTGTACTCCGGAAGATTTTTATCAGGCCGGTCGAGCAGAAAGGTATTATTATAACTATAAAGAGTAATAATAAATAATAAAACAATTATCGAGATTTCCTACAAAGTATATTTTATCGACCTCGTACTATTCGAAACTTTAAAAAAAAACAAAAAACCATCACAATTCACAAACCACAAAAAATAATATTGCCACCTAGCGCCGCCTTATACTCGTATGACCGAAATTCGTGTCTGACAATTATTAGACACTGTCGATTATTATGAGAAAAATCAGAAACAAAAAAATGGAAACTTTTAGTAGCTGTTTCAATTACACACAATCGCAGGAAATCGTTGTTACTCATTCGCTTTTATGCGTAGTCATTAGAATAGTAGACTGCAATCATTAGCAAGCGATTTTACATTTAAAAAAAAAAAAAAAAAAAAAAACAGATTCCGAACGTGTCAGTATGATAAAAAGTGCAAAAATGCGGCACTGTTAAACAATAACAACAACAACACGAGAACAACAACAACAGAGGAGGAAGAAGAAATCGATTTGACAATGTGAGAGTCATTTCTCTAGTTCTCCTTACGATTAATCGATTGCTCGGGAAAATTACATCGCGACTTTCTCCTATCGATCAACGTGTACTTCACTTTAACGGCAAAAAAAATGCATTATTTAACAGGACGCGAGAGCTACTATATAAAAGAACTCCGGAGAGAGTTCGAAATTTCGAATACAATACGCGAATAGAGACAATGCTGGACGACGTTTGGCAGACACGCACGTAAAACACTCGAATATGGATCATCGCACGCGCGCGTTCAAACACAGAACAAGTGTGATAAAAATAATAATCCCAAGAGTTCGTGTGAACACATAAGGGGGCCCGCAAAAACAAGTAGGAAAATTCGTACGGGAAATCGAAAATTATTTTTATAGAACATCATAACGCCAGGTGTAAAAATACATGAAACTCTAATGATTGTAGCTCTGCTCCGAGAATAAAAATAAATATATCAGTAACTATTCTGTAAATTGACCATATTTCTGTTTAACATAGGTAAAAAAATATACGTGTGTATATAAAAAATAAAATCTCACTCGATCAGTCCTAATTCATTTACATTATGAATAATAATAGGTACGAATCCGAAGTAACTTCTCTCGTATATTTTTCCCATTAAGCCGTGAAACGCGTTATCTTGCTCGAAGTCTATACTGTCTGCGCTTATTGTTGTAATACCTGTCCGGAACAAATTATTATAATACATATATCTTTGATTTACGCTTCGATGTATGAGAAACGTTCCTTCTCTCAAACAACGAAGGAGGAGGCTGCTTTGATTTTACGTAATTTCATCAATGTAAACAAAAAAAAAATTAATTTCAGGCTGACAAAACCATTTAAGACCATCTCAAGATAATATAATAGTGAAACATCTTTACCAACGTAACCTCGGAAATAAAATCGGTTTTATTCGTTGTTACGGTGTAATTGCGACAGAATTAAAATAAGTTGCGAGAAAAACTTGTCATAACTTTTTCAGAGCACGATTACACTGCAAACCAGCACCGTGGAGTATTATTAAGGGCGAAACAAATAAAAATAATATTTCAATATTAGAATAATTATTTAATAACTATTTTTATTCGAATAAAACGAAGCACGTACAATTTCAGGATATATAGTTTTTATGCGGTTTGCATTTCCCGAGCATCGACTAAAATTTCACGGCCGGAAATTACTAAGAATCAATTAGAGGCGTATAATGGCGAATTAAAAATTTTATTAGAAACGCGAAATGGTAATTTTATGATGAATAAAACGAAAATCAAGCGTAACGACAATTTTCGATAGTCACAATATTCGTGTGTTTGTATGTCGAGAGGCTAGGAGGTTGGGGGAACAATCTGTTTATAAAAAAATTATATCTGTCTTTGCAGGTTGCTAAATCGTTTTTTTTTTTTTTTTTTTTTTTTTTATTATTTTATGTTCATAAAATAATATAAATGCAAAATTTTATGTAGTTTTTTTTTTTTTTTGTATTTTCTTCTCCGGCCGGTCGAACTTATTTAAACCAGATGAGGGGATTTTATCAGGTTCACATCGTCTATTTCACGAAATAGAAACAACAGTTTAAAAAAATTACAACACCGCTTCATCAAATCAGAGAGAGTTTTAACAGATTAAGGAGACAGAATTCTGGAGCCTGGTAATATAAAACGGTTATGGAGACGAGACTTGTGGATTCGGTGGCGACGAGTGCGGAGAAGGAAGAGAGCCGTGCGAGGAGTTAGTGAGGGTTTTACGTTTTTGGAAACATCGATTTTCTACATTAACGGAGCGCCGGAGTATCATCGAGTTCTATCTCCTAGGAGCGCTCCCGGCGGCTGCTAAAAACTAAGCGACCTTTCAATTGCAAAATCTCAGAGAGCAAGTAAAAGCACACAACACGCGTTACATAAATTAACCCAAATTCTAAAATTTGGTCGATTTATAAATTCGCTTTGATTCGACCCTTACGCTTTTCAAATCGCGCAGGGGGTATTCCTAAGCAGTTGCCCTTCGACAAAACATCATAAACCAAGAGAAACGGCTCTGATGACTATTCGCGGGAAAAAAACTGACGAGGCATATACTTAATCAAGAATTGCACATTGTGTGGACTAATTACGGGTAATGCTTCTTTATTATAATGCCGGTCATGTAGGGGGGCCACCACACAAAATCGATTTGTTAAACAGCGCACTCGTTGAAATGTTTCGTTCTAGAGAATAGAACACAAAATCCAGCGACTGGCCGACTCAATTCGGCGTAAAAAACACACATAAAAGGAATACGAGATGATGATAGTTCAAACAGTACAGAGAAACATTTAACGTAGTTGGTGTTACGATATCACAAATACTCGCTTGTCTCTACGTTATTATTACCGATTTTTTTCCTAGCAAGTCTGAACAACGGTAACATTCTTCAATGCTATATATTGTAATCTCACAGTATCTCCGCCATACGCGACAATTAATTTTTCAAAATAATCACAAATGAAACGTGCTAATACTTAACGGAGGTAAGAGAACACTGAACAGGTGACAAATAATTAGGACACGTGAAAGCCAATAGACTGTAATAGGCTGCTGATGCTAAAGAAAATACTAAAAAAAAAAAAAATAAATAAAAAAAAAACGAAAAAAAAATGGCACAAACAATAACAAAAAAAAAAAAAAAAAAACGAAAAAAAGATAATCACAGCAAACGATGAGGATAAAACAAAAAAAGAAAAAAAAAAAAAGGTCGCTAAGAACCATTTATCAGTTCTCTAATGATTCATTTCAGTTCCTAGATCACTTTTTTTTAAATAAACAATTTTCATATGATAAATTCGCAATGTTCTAGCAGCAATGTGAAATATATGTTTTAAACGAATGTCCCTTTTAAAATGCCTATACCAACCCACATGGTAAGTTTAGGAAATCGAAATTCGACTATAGTTAACGTGACACCATACGTCCCGTTTTGAACGGGACCGTCCCTTTTTTTTGGTTCTCCGTCGCGGTGTGCCCGAAAAAAACTTCGGGACGCAAAATTGTCCCGTTTTCCCAAATCGCGTAAAAATTATCGGGCTGGCCGGGTTCGGCCGGTGGCTGCCGCAGGCACTGATTGCAATGACACGTCATGATTGCATCATTTCATTTATTCATTAGCTGATAGTCTGGCGCATTTGCCGCGAATTGTTATTCAGTTGTATGATACTCGCGTCGTAATATTTGTAAATTGATTTAAAGTTTTTCGTGTTTTGGGATTTTATCTAACTATGCCGAAACGGAAGTGTACGCCCAATGTTAGTTTACAAGCAAAGTACCTGTGTTTATTCCCTCGGATGTCAGATGTGAAAAGTGTCGTACAGAGTTTAGTGTTTCTCATATAAAGTTGAAGGTCAAACTTTATCGGCAATTGAAGCTGCAAAAGAAATTAGACAATTTGACTCAGAAACAAACTAATCAGTTTCTTCACAGTCCGTAGTTTAATGGTGAAATTGAAATATAGTGGCACTATGTAGACTAAGAATTTGTGAAATGTACGGCTATGCAGAATTTTTTAAAACTAGTCTTGAATACTTGGAACAGTGGACTTAATTTTTTCACTAAATAATTGGAGGTATTTTATTGGGCAGATCTGAAAAAAGTACATGCATGGGAAGACGTTCAAAAAGCATTGGATGTATTGATTGTAATAAAGATAGAGAATTTGTTGTCGAATTTTCATTCATTTCCAACTACATCACGACGGAAAAAGTACCCGAATGGAACAATCTAAACGTTTCGACGGGCACTCGTTCAGTGGAAGTATTCAGAGACACTTCTACACCAACAATCATAAACATGAGAAAACTTTTGTATTTTAATTGAATATATTTTATGTCTGCCTGGCACAAATGCACCAGTATAAAGAGTCTTTTCTTTAATGAACAAATTGTGGACGTCTGAAAGTTACCGGTTCTGGTCCGTATGACAATATTGATAACTACGGTAAATATCAAAAAAAAAAAAAAAAAAAACGTGCCAAGAATTTTATTCTTACTTAAAATCATCACACCAGCTGTATTAAAACAAATTTAAAAATCTGACAAATATAAAAATAACTGAACATTTATGTTTCATAACTTTTTAAATTTGTAATAAATACTATTTTGATGTATAAAATAAAACTTACTATAAAAATGTGTCCATTGAGAACTTACTAATTGACGTAAAAAAAAAAAACGGTGTCCCGTTTTGAGTCAAAAAATAAATGGTCACGTTAGCTATAGTACGAGTCGATTCTAGATCTAAAGAACTGGCTATCAAAAATAAAACTTTTTTAAAATTTTCTCCCGCGCTCTTCAGAATTGTATACAATCCCCTTCTTAACGCATCACTAGTGTGGATGAACCTTTACAATCGCTGTCGTCTTATTTAAAAATCTTTTCTTCTTAATCTATTTGCTCGATTATTCGTGTATACACAACGTTGTTGTTTACAGATTTAAAATGCACATAATAAAGTTATGTAATTCGAATGCGTGCGAAACTACGTATACACATGATATCGTAAATGTTTTCAATTTTTAATCATGCACGCGGCCCAAGCGCGTCAGTTTGTACAACAATCATGACTTGCCGCCACACTGACTTTTCAAATATTCAAAATCAGTACTACCCAATGATATCGTGTGTCACCGACTCCGGAAACATTATAAAAGAAAAAAAAATTAAAACATAGTATTTCCCTCTAAGAAAAAATTGGAAAATATACTTGTCTCTTATTTTCAAATTCCAGAGATGTTGTTATGGTTTGTTTTGAGCATTACCATGATATCTCCTTATTTTAAAAAAATAATTCGCTTTTATATAATTCCCGCCAAAGTCAAAAATTAACAAAATCATCTTTCTCCTTACTATTTCGATTATACTTGACATATTTTAAAAAATACATTTTTCTAACAGACACGCATTTAAATTAATGGCTATGATGCCATTTTTATGCCGAGAATAATATGAACAATCTTGTAATATTTTTGTAATAAGTAACATTTAAAAACGACGTAGTCAATTAAAACCGATTCTTCTATAAAAATTATATGGGCCCAAGGAAGTTTTTATGTTTAAATACATATACATATATACACACACACACACATATATATATATATATATATATATATATGTATAAAGGAGAAGGAGGTAAACAAACTGCATTTAATCACGTAATTTAAACGGCAACAAACACGAGCTATTTTATTAGGTAAACCGACAAACTCGGTGAACTTGTCTTTCGTTAAGTTAAACCCCTTTTTAAAGACTAAGCGATTATCGACAATAGTCTGTTTTAAATTGCATAGGAACATGATACAACAACTGATCTATCAACATGTAACCGGTATTAAGCGGAAAGCGGCATATCGTGTGCTTTAATCCGGACCAGGGGAGAAAGACCCTTTCTTTTTTTTTTATCGTATTTTTCGTTAATGACCCGTTCAAATGAATTCTGTCAAATAGTTCAATTCAATGCTTACAGTAGTCAAACCAAAAAACTGAAACTCTGCAATCTTTATCTTAAAAAAAAAAAAAAAACTTTATCTTTTGCTTCTCTTCCGCTCTTTAATTCTAAACAACTACATCAGTTAGGAATACCGCGGCAGTGTAACAATCAACAGGGCGAATCAGCAATCAGAGCAATCAGATTATCTACCGTGGCGGGGGGTGGGTTTACCTAGCAGACTTACAAAATAATATACAATTCAACCGCAAATTATACAGTTATGATTAATTAAAATTATTTTTTACCCTGATGCATGCACGTACCGCTTTGTTTTGGAGGGAAAATCGGTTACACGGAAAATAATTCAAATGAGAGCGCGGATTTAATCGTGCCGGTATTATAATACAGAGAAATTCAACAACTTATCGCGCCTCGTGTTCCAATGATCATCAGTTTGACGATTCCGATAATTTTGTACGGCCATTATCGTTACTTTTACAAAATCAACCTTTCGATGGGAATGATCACGTGACCCGAGAGATACTCACTAGTTTCTCCAGTAGTATTTGCATCGAACCTTCCAAATAAATTAAAAAAGTACCAATCAAAAGAATGGAAAAAAAATCGCACTACCGACACGCACATCATTATCACTTTCACATCCAGAAATGCAGCACTGTCGCGGAATAATGATCCGTCTCTTCTTCCGCGGCCACTCGAGGAGTCAATCAACAGCTGAACTACAATATCCTTTATACATATAGCACATCAATCATAGGTTACTCCGCGCTGCCAACGTTTCCTTCGCCGGAAGAAAACCTAGCATTAGGCTGGCTTAATTTTAAATGATGCACAAGAAACGCGTTACTCGCTTACGCCATAGAGACGTATAAATAAGTGCATTATTATTCGTTATAAATAAAAAAAAAATGTAACAAGCCACGCGGATAAAACATATCACCATCTTCCAAGTACAACACCAGCGCAAAAAGACTAAACCAGTATGTGTACACATCGCCGGCTGATAAAAAAAAAAAACAAAAAAAAAAAAGCTACTTTATGTTAGCGTTATTATTACTATTATTATTATTATTATTATTATTATTCACTTAGAACACTTCCGGCTACTGGCGTAGTTGAACAAGACCGTTTTTGTTTACTATGATTGTATTCTATCGCCTGTGTATTACTCACGTTGCTCGCCAGCAATAAAAATTTTATTACGCCATCCAAATCATCCTGTTCCGATACTGCGCACTGAAACAACGAGTTCCGAGAGAGTGAACGTTCCATAACCGTTTTACATGGTGCACACTAAGCAGTGTCCAAAGTATAAGAAGTACTCTACTCAAAAAAAGTCGATAGCCAATCGCATCAACCGATTTTATTTGCAGATAATTAACTTATTCCTGACATACTGAAAAGAGCTCTTCATTTGTTATTCTAGCAAAGTATTTGCCGTCGCGCGCGGCCATAATCAGCTCTTTACTATTAAGACTGGAATACCACCAGCAGTTTCAGAAATTTAAATACTCGCTTACTACATATATACACATATTGAATTCTTCGTCGGAAAATTTCTAACAACAGCAATACAAATTATCCACATTGTTTCGCGGAAAAGCTGTTCTTCCGAATAAACCGCAATGGCGATAGTTGATTTTTCTAGGAAGCAGTTCCTCAATACAAATTTTAATCAAAGAAGACTGCAATAATTTTACTTTACAATCTGCCTTGAAAGGGTGAAAGTTTTACTTAATTAATATGTATATATGTGTATATGTGGGAATGTATATATTAATTACAACGTAATTCTTAGGCTACCCCCGTTAGAAAAAATGTCACAATTTTATGTAACGAAGTATGTAATGAAACAATATCTTAATTTTATATAATGAAAGTTAAGTGTTAGGATAGGATTTTTGTGGTTATGTTATATTTTTTTTTTGTGTTGATGCCAGTAAGAATTACGTTGTAAATTTTGATCATTTTATACAAAATATAGAAGAGAAAGAGACATAAATAAAAGCAAGAGGGGTCAAGAGGCACAGCCCCTTGCGAGGCCAAAATGGCCGAGTTTATATATATATAGTGGCGAATCCATGGGGGGATAGAGGACATCCCCCAAAGAACCAAAGCATTTACGAAAAAAATTTTTTATAATAAAGAAACTTAATTTATGCTATAAAAGATTTGCACGAATTTTACCTACGGATTTTAATAATTAATATTTAATACTATTTTCTAGTAAAACTATTGATATTCCTATTTTATTCTATTTTAAACACAACTGACGTCGATCTTTAGCCATTTTTATATATTTATAATTTTTTGTATTTTGCAATTTTAATTAAAAAAATAGTTCAATAAGAAATATATATATATATATTTAAACTTGCTCCTGAAAAAAGAGAATTCGGATCGAATTACTAACAAAAATAAAAATAAAGTCTAATAATAATACTATTATTCTTACTATTTTTAAACTACCATTTTAGCTAGAATTTTATAATTTCATTTTATTTTTCACCCCTAAAGGTAAAACGAAAGTTAAATTGAAAATTGTAATAATTATGTATTTTTAAAACATTTCTAAATTTCTATAAAGGTCGCTATTTGATTTTCTTTATGAAACACGGACTATTTCTCAAATGAACTGTTTACTGTGAAAGATTTTAGGTAATTATATAATCCTCCCTCCCTAAAATGTCTTTCTGGATCCGTCCCTGATATATATATATATATATATATATATATATATATATATGTATGTATGTATGTGTGTGTGTAACGGAAAAAATCATAGGTCATTCCAGACCTGCCTCGTATCAAGTCGCTGCTGGGAATGTAAAAAGGCGTCTAGGAAAAGGGATCAAGGCCCACTACTCTCATCAGTGCCGTTGAATACATTCTGAACCTTTACTTCACAACCCCCCACGGCCTGGCAACCGTATGAGACTTATTTTACTTTTTTGTATAACATTAAATGCGAAAACATAAATTTTATGTTAAAAAAAACAAAAGCTGAAATATTAAACTGTTAGAGAAATAAGACGAAGAAATATTTCCATATACAGAGTGGCACATAAAAACCTGACACATTTCCTTTTTTTGGTAACACTGAAACTATCGAGGAGAGGAGTTTTTAGAAAAATTGGAATCGGAAAGGTAGAAGATTGAAAGTTTTCTTTGTAGTTAGTAGGTCGGCAATATGGATAAGTGGAGTACGGAACAACGCTTATAAAGGAATTTTCAAACTTCAACCTTCTACTTCTTCATTTTAATTTTATAAAACTTTCAGATCATTATTTTTGATGCAATCGAAAAAAGAAATGTGTCAGGTTTTTATGCGCCGCCCTGTATAATACCGGTTAAAACCCAAAAATACAGACGTGAAATTTAAATATGTATCGTAATTTTTTTCGAAATCTATTGTAGAATTGATATTATCGAAAACGTGAAAACTATATAAAAACTAAACAATAGTGGCATTTATTAGACTTTATTACATTTTCGTAAATAAACGGGTTTCCAACATCTTATACATTAATATCCATGTTTTTTCTAGGCACTACATGCGTTTTTCTAAAACTGCATCTTGTTACTGTCCTCTTCACTTAAAGTAAAGTAATAGGTCCCATACCCTTGACTGGGCGTCGGGGATTACTTAACGACATTAAATACGGTTTCATTCGAGACAAAATCAATAGAAAGACAACACATATGTGCCTTTTGAAGAACGGTATTTTTTAAGTGAAACGCAATACCGGCGAAAAAAATGTTCTAATACATAAAACTAAAAACCGAAAAGAGATAACACAAATAGACGATAACCTTAAAATTCCTAAGTAAATACCTGAAATCCTACAACACAAACGGAAACGTCTCATAGAGATTACTTTCAGTCTGTCGCCAATACGCTTTTGGTAAACGATGCAAATCTTACACCGCGCACTACACGCCACTAGCACTACTGGTTAACATCACAAGTGGCACGTTTCTTTGAACTTCCGGCCAATTACAAGAAATTATCTTTTTGCTGTAGACTGTGGACGCCCCACGTGTTTCAGATTACAGGTTAATAGGCACGACTTTAATATCATCAGCAGCCCAATACGTTTAAAAATATATTCGATAATAAAAGCGATTATTTTGCAAGACATTAGTAAACTATATTGAAAAGCGGAAACTGCGAAGTCATATCAGCCGCTGAATATTAAAAGTTATTATTATTATTATTGTAAGCGTGCATGAAGATAAACTCGTTCGAAGGAGTCATCCTTTAATAGCACACTATTACGAATTGCCTGCATGCCGTTGCAATTAATAAAATTCCGAAACACTTCGTGACAATTTATTACGAAAATTACATACCAACAACAAGCACTGATGATAGCATTCGTAGCAAAACAAATTATATGTTTCTAGATCAACGAACTAACATAAGTCAGACACAGATAATCCGGCAATAGAGACAACGATCATAACCCTGACATTGCTAGATCATTCCGAGAGCTAGTTATAATTCAAAACACCCACGCAAGTATCGTCATCTGTGCGGTTCATTCGAAATGTTCTATACCGGTCAACTCCATGTAGCTGCACACAAACATACACCTATCTCTGTCCTAGCGCAAAATAAACGAAATTTCAATTTTCCACCGTACCCCATACATCTTCACAAAATTGCCCCTACTGAAAAAAATCAGTGACATCAAGTTTGGTTTATATTACAACCATTAAAAAACGTTCACGCATTTTTTCTAGAAAAACATATATTATAAGATGTTCTCCGTTTACAACAATTGGAGTTCCTTTTAATTTGTCAGAGGGCAAATAACGATCGACCTTGTCAAACTAAAACGTAAACATTTTTCACATATCGCAGTTTAACATGCCTCAATAAAAATAAATCCATAAACAAAAAACCTATTTATAGTTTTTAAAAAAATAACCTACTCGCTAAGTTTTTTTTGATAGTTGTTTTAGGCAAAAACGCGATAATAAAATCAGCAAGGTCAGTAAAATAAAGACCCGGTACAACAAAACAATATTTGCTTTTAGAAAAAAAGTGTGAGGATATATTTTGTTTGTTTTTTTTTTTTTCTCTAAAAAAGAAACAATGAACAAAAAAAAGCCATCCATTTTTTACCAAATATTTCGTACGCGGTGGCATCGACGGAAACAGTAAAAGATCATAAAAAATCACAGGATTTCGATAAAACCACTAATGGAATTAGGCACATTTTCAAAATAACCAACATTGACAAGAAATACCTGAAGGAAAGATGTTTTTTTTTTTTCTGAACTTTGGAGATTTATTAAGAAATCAAAAATTAAACCAATCTATAAGCAAAAAAGCCCTCATTTTACATTAGCTAGCCAACAATTTGAAAACTGGAAATCCCAAAGGTTCCTCGGTCTGCGTATCGGAGCGTGAATTTAAAAAAAAAAAAAAGATAAAAATATCCGCTAAACATTCAACATCTTTATTTTGAAAAAAAAAAAACATTAAAAGCTAAAAACAAAAACTTTATAAAGCCGAAGAAAATTCAAAATTATAAAATGTGTCGACGAAAACATGAGACTTAAGGAAGAAGTGTAAACGAGGGGCTTGTAAAAAATTACGCGACGAAATTAGACCTGGACGAACATGGTTAAAAAAAGGTTTCGAAACTTTAAAATCACTGAGAATACGATAGCGGCGTGAGCTCCCTCCAAATAATGATTAATTACTTTAATTTACAATAATATGCAACCGAATCGAATAACCCCATTTCTAAACCCACAACAATCTTCAGATCACCCCCCCTTAATTAATAATCAAATCCACAATTTCGACAGACATCCTAATTTCTCGCTGAAACTATTTCCACCCCATCGGCGGCGCTATATATGTTTGTCGCCCCGCAGGAAAATATCTTCCATCCGTACGTCCAGTGTTAACCAAGCATAATAAAACTGCGAATATTTTCAATTTTGAAATTTTTTTTTATTATTATTTTTTTTAATATAAAATAATAATATTATATATTTCCGCGGTAGTCGACTAAAATTTATCGAGAAACAAAAAAGTAATAATAATGAAACTGGGTCAACACTACCGTGGGCAGTTTAAATAACTATTAAAAAACTTTTAAAAATTAATTTCAACTATCTACGATAATTACGAACATTTTTAAATATATAGGTTAAGGAATCTCGGCCATCTTTTCCAGCAGCTATCCACCACCGCAACAAAGAAGGGACTTCGCAAATCACATACACATACGTGGGGATCATTTTAGCGGAAGCTTTCAAGATGACTAGAAACATTACTTATAAATATTACCCTCATTGACCTAATTCCGCCGTTCCAGGGTTGATAAAAAGGAGCTGTTTTTTTTCCTTTTTTGTATTTTGAAGTGTTGAAAAATTACTATACTACCTCAAGTGTACTTATGTTAAAATACTCGTATTAAAAAAAGAAAAAATACACAACGTGATGATATTAAAAATTCAAAGCAAAAATAAAAAAATAAAAACAAACACCTCTTCAACCCATCCGAAGATGGTTGGTTTTAAACCATATAACTTCCGCTCGTCAATTTCTTTTTTTTTTTTTTTTTCATTGCATAACATCGGACACTTTTTAATTTTAAACAACATCGTGCATACAGGCAGAGCGATATTGCTTTCAGTTAAATGCGTCATCACTGCGAGAGTCAATCTTGTGCACGTTACTCTTCAAATGTACATTCGTTTAATTAAAAACCAGGAGTTCCTTTTTTCTTCTGTTCAAGCCGACCTCTTTTCACTAATTTCACGTAAGCGACACTAATCATTTAAGTTTAATTAAAAAATGGAATGTAAAGAAAATCTTTTTTTTCTTTCTTTTTTTTTTTTTTTGACTCGCCAACCCGAGAACTCCGCTTATCAGAAAGGATAAGAAAAGAAGAGTCAGTTACATATTAATAATGAATGACAGGAACAACAGATTGAGAAGGAAAGGTATAATAAGAAGCATAACAAGGAGATCCGTTTAACAAATAAAGAGTGGAACGTTCAATCGAGAGAGAAAGAGAGAAAAGCATTCGAATAATAATAATAATAATAAATCGTTGTGTTGGGTGCATCGCTGAAACGAAGAGAGTAACTGGCAGAGGAAACATTAAAAGACAATGGAGTACGATTAAAGAGCGCAGGCGAATAATACAGATAACAACGGAACGCCCGAAGAGAAAGAAACCCTTAAGAAGCAAGGATTAGGGGAAAACTAGAAGTGAGAGCTAGAAGGAACGATTATTTGCAAAAGGGAAACGGTTACATATATCGGGACAAAAGCTAGAGAGAAGTTTTTTAAAAGATTTTTTGGGGAATCTGTAAGTTTCTTAGAAGCGGATCCGAGAGCAGCTAAAGCATCGGCGGGATACCGCAACAAATCAACGTGTGATGAACCGAAACATTATATGAATGAGTATTTACGAGGAGAATGATAAAAAGTCGGAGGAAAGAAAAGCAAAAAGCGAACAGAAAGCTGGAGGACACTGTCGGAAATTATTAATCGGAGGAGTTACGATTAGAGAGGAGATATAAATAGTCGCGCGCATTAATAGAACAAAAAGATGAACGGCAAAAGGATAGAGTCCGGGGAAGCATAGAATCGCCGACAATGTCGTATCATCGGTAAGAACGGACGCGCATAAGAGTGAACACAGCTGATAGAGCTGTGAAATTCCTATTTTAACGGCGGGATCCGAGGGGGACACTTTAGAAAGAAAAATATCTAAGGAGCGCCTCCAGCGGAATGAGAGATTAAAATAACACCACATCGTGTGTTCAGATCTTCCAATTCCGCGTTAACACGTGACGCAGTGGTAACACAATGAAAGCGCGAATTATTTACAGTTATATTATTAATGAAAATCTCCGTTGCAGAAAATTATGTCTACCGGGTGATTTCGATTTTATTAACGTTTCCGAATATTACTCTGTAGAGTGCGAAATTATACCAACAGACAAACACAATCGATTTTAATTTCGTACATCAATACAAAAAAAAACAAAAAAAACATCAACATTTTTTGACTTTTTTTGGCTGATTACGATTAGAAATTTCTTTTTAAGTTGTTATTCTCGCCCACCCCCATTGTTTATTTTATTTTCGTACAAATTCAAAAAAGAAAAACTTCACTTTTAATTCGTTATTTCGCGATTACTCATGTTGACACATTGCAGAACACGCTATCGATCCCGAAAAGTTTATATTTCCCGTATATGTCTTACACCAGCACCCAGGACACCTGCAACGTATCGCGATACCTTTTTTATTAAAAATATTTCCAGTTTGCCGTTTTTCTCAATAGATGTACACTACCCGTGTAACATTTTCCCAACGATGCCGCATGGGAAATATCCGATTCCAATGCAAATACTTGGCACCCCGAAAAGTATACGTGCGCGCGTGGTGTTCAAGATATCATATCGCGCCTCGTTGGTTCTACTTGCATCGATATTTTTTATTCATCGAAACGTTTTTTTTTTGTTCTCAGCATCTGTCTCGTCGACGGTATTAATACGAGGCCCGTAATTAACAAAACGACGTAACGGTACCGGTAACGTTACAATGAGATGGTAATTAAAATTTACATAATTGCGATAAAACCGTCGATTATTTGAGAAGCGCTTGTAACAGTAAACGCGAAGAAATCCCATTTTCGATTTTATTACACAGGCGCACTGCTGACGCTGCGAACTTCTGATAAACCAGAATCAGCAAATTTTATACGAATCAGTGGCGCTTTTACTGGAGCCGAAATAAGTTCTATAATTAAAATAACGGCTAATTAACACGACCGACCGTAACTTCT
The DNA here is from genome assembly GCA_039619475.1 of Icerya purchasi. NCBI lineage: Eukaryota > Metazoa > Arthropoda > Insecta > Hemiptera > Monophlebidae > Icerya > Icerya purchasi. Next base: position 143,580,506 of record CM077115.1, read on the forward strand.
TGGACGACCATCGTTCGATTAAAATGAAATGTTGTCCAACAACACTTCAGTCTTATGTGTGGAAGAAATTTTCTTAAAAGTTCTACAGATATAGACGCGCATGCGAAGAAGATGTGATTAGTATCACACAAAGAAAATCAGAATCATCCGAATGGAAAGAACAGAAAGAACACATAGAAGAACGAAAAGAGGACGCAGGAAATCGGCACTATGGTTAAGGCGAAAAACGTTGTATTCTATATTTTCCTCTGCTGAAACTCAACCTGCTCCTTCTTCTTCATCTTATTCGCCATTCATTACTTTGTCCATTAGTTCCTTTATACTGTCCTTATCTGACAGAATAGAAATTTAACTGACGGCTCTTTTCCTTCTTGTTATTTCTACGTATAGATATCCTTGGCTGGCGTGCCCAAAAGGATGATAAAAAAAAAAAAAAAAAAAAGATTAAGATTCACCGATATTATTAATCTCCCCGCAACTTATACAATAACCCCGGTTTTATTCTATTATATAGGGAATCGCGCTGTACTTAATAATTTCATAACGTTTTTTTTTTGTTTTTTTTTTTTTTTAATTCATTAATTATTTACATTACGAAAAGAAACAATTCATTTTCGATGATACTACAATTCACTGGAAAAGCCAAAATTTGACCCTATTGGTTAAAAAAACTTGCAACGACATCCCCCCCCGCCCCTAACAAGAGCAAACTGGAAGAAAACTCGGTGTTAAGAAAACAAAAATAAAAATAATAATAATAATATTAAAGGGCGAAGAAAAGAATCTCTTTCGACTTTTTAAAAAACATCAAAGAAAATTCACGATAGAGCGGTTTAGCGGGCGAGGTGGTATTTTGTGGTTTACCACCTGCTCCACCGGGGGTTTAGGCATCACCATGATCAAATAAATTCTGCGGCAGATTAAAAGCTAAAACTTGATTAGCAGTACTCACAGCAGAGAGGACGCAGCAACACCTGTATTAACGGTACACGTCTTCAGAATTGAGAAGTAAAATTAATTTGCTGTTCGCGAACATTCGCGCGTAGTTCACACCAACTGTAAAGAACAACACAATTAGCATAACGGGAAAACAAAAAAGCAACAGCCGAGTTAGACAATTACCATTTCGTCTCGGAATATGCAGCATGGCGCAGAGCAAACGAACATTTATTGTGCAAACAATAAACACATTTTGTACGGAACCGCAATCGTTGCACGTGTACACAGAGCTCCGCTACACTGAAACAACCATGAAAATCTGCTAGGTTCACTTTTCTTAATCAACCAACATCCAATTTTGGCAAATGCTAATTTCGACTGGAAACCGACTTAAAAATGAAAATTCGAAAAATTCGTCAACGTCGGTACCAATTAAAAACATTTAGATTGTGTGGCTATAGTTCAGGCTGAAAATAAATAAAAAAAATGAATAAATTAATAAATTAATAAATAAAAAAATATTGAGATGCACCCTAAAAAGGATTGTTTCCTATCGGAAATACAAACACATATACATGTGTGTATTCACGGACGTTGTCTTCCCTAGAGTTTCGAAACTATTTAATCAACTAACCATGATGAGCATTAGACGCGTAATCACGGACAATTTGGAAGACTTTTATAATAAAGTAGTAGAACAATTTGTCAGAAACCCACGAAAATTATCTTTTAATTAAGATTTTATTCTTGTTTAATAAAATATTAAGTCTTTATAAATTATAAATTTTATTTTTCCTATAACTCATATCCTCCTTCGATCATTCCCCCTTGGTTCATCGGCTAGCAATACCCTTGTGCGTATTTAAAAAAAAAAAAAAAAAAAAAACTATATTGCATGTTATCAACGCAGATCAGAAATCTCGTACATACCGGCAGAAAATATCAGGAAAACTGACTTTCACAAGACATATCGGCATACTCCACACCGACACCCACAGACTGGACGGTTTTCAGTTCGCTGGACAAATCAAGGGAAATGCGCCCACTAGTAGTCCAAGAGAATTAATCAGTGTTCGGTAAATTGGTTTGCACAGAAATCTGCACATTCGTTCATAAACTAAACTAGCCGTGTTCATCGATCAACGACCAATGACCGGAATATTTCGAGTCGGTACATCTCTTTTTATAAATTAAAAATTCACGTTTCGTTTCGCATCATACATAAATATATATATATATATATATATATATATATATATATATATATATATATACGAATTCTACGCAGGCCGCTAATGTTTTTATACCATCATTATTAAAAATAATAATTTAAAAAAATTGAGTACTATCAAACTGTCAAACCTGGAAACAAAAAAACATTTAGATTGTCGCACGTAGCTGACTGAAAAATTTGATTGATTGATTGAGTGTAAACATTTTTTTTAACCCGAGGAGACTACGCAAAATGTCTATCCGAGGTCAGCGCTTAATTATCGTTTTTTGTTTTCAAGATAAGGGAATTAATTTACATGGCGGCAATGTTTAATATTGAACCAGAAAAAAATTTCAGAAAACTGTTTGGTTTATAGATAAAATGAGAATTAAACATCGTTTTGCTTCATACAAGGCCTTTTTGAGAAGCAGTTCTTAGCTCAAAAATATTTTAAAATTCGGAAATTATTCTCATCAATAATTTAATGAAATGGTAAACGTCGCGTCGAGGAATTTAACCCCGTCGTTGAACGTCATCAGTAATAATAATAAAAAAAAAAAAACAAAAAAAACAACAACCAATCACTCTAAAGAAAACGTCGCCTTTGCAATTTAGGGAGGTTACGCACAAGCAGCTTCTTCTCGGGAGTTTTTATGATTTTCGATGATTATTATTTATCGATCTTAAATTAAAACACACAGTTCGATGAACTAGTGCATATATACATTATAATTTATTATTATTTAATGAGCACTCCGCCGTGTAATATGAATCGCATCCGGCAGTGTCCTTTATATGGTTACACACGTATACGCGCCACGTCTTTAGTATTCAATCGAGCACTATGCCGTTTAAAGGTATAGCACACACAGTGCGCACGTATTATATGCAAATAAGCGTCCAGTTATCAGTTCTAGACATCTAAGTATACCGCTAGCTTAGCTTTATCATTCTATGAGCAACCCCCCAACCAAGTACCGGTAGTTTGATTAGTATTTTTTCTTTTTCTTTTTTTTACGTAAAATGATTAATTACCACATTTCAAAATACGGACAAACAGAATTACAGAGAGATACATCGCAAAAAGCAAAAAAAAAAAAAAAAAGAAGAAATTGTTAAACGGTTATTACAGCGATCATACATATTCGTTAATCAGTATACTTTTATTACGAATTATACCGCTCTTATCTTTTCCGAATGATTGCGGCGACCGTTGTGCATTATTGCAAAAAAAACAATAAATCATCGTGAAGTAAAAACATTATTCAATATCGTATATTGAATGGTAAAAGAAAATATAATACGACCGGATTCAAAAATATAATAGAACGGACTAAATAAAATCAAAAAATCTTTCTTCTATTCGTAGAATTCACGCTATGTGGGGAGAATTAACATAATCAGGTACGGTAAAGACAATATATATATATATATATATATATATATATATATATATATATATATATATATATATATATATACATATATGTATCAAATAAACCGTATATAAATGTGTCACAATCCTCCGCCGCTAGGTTGAAAAGCATATGTCATCCTGTCGCAGTGAATTGTGTTGCCTACCACCTCGTAAAGGTTCTCTCGGAAACAGTTTATATTTTCCTCGAATGATAGGAAAAATCCGCTTTCAATAAATTAACTGTGTACCTTCAAAAATGCCGCTACCGAAAACGTAAAATATTCTGCGCTCGAGAAATTCCCAAACTATTTCCGGAATAACCGCCAAAAGATAAAAATATGAAAAGGTATACGGGGGGGGGGGCTCAAAATTAAAGTTCAAAGACTAAATTATAAATATTCTCAACTATCAGCTTCTTATCGAAATTGTTGCACGACCATAAAGCGTTTTTCACTGACGTCTTTTTAAGGGAACCACTGTTTTAAAAAAAAAAAAAAAAAAATCGGCGATTCTTCTGCTGGTGATTTTGCAAAATACGTTTTTAAAAGACTACCAAAGAGAATTGTATAAGCAAAGATGAGTTAAAATTTTAATAAAACCACCAATTAAAGGAGGCAAATTAATCTTTTCCTCGGACGAGGCTCGAATACGGTTTGTTTCTATTAGGTGACGTCAAGCCTTGTTCAGCAAACGTACGATTAACATTATTAACCGTAATTATACATGTTCGTATCGATTCGAGGCAAATTTAATTATGACATCAAGTTCGTTCATCGGACTGCGCTATACCATAATGTAAGCTGTTTTATCATTGTACCATTACATAGGCACGCATAAGCAGTGTTCTCTACATTAAACCTGTTTCCTATTTACTCTCCCTTTTTTCCACACGTGTTAGACTAATTCCGCGGCTCCTGCTGTGGTGCTTCTGCAATTGCATAACTAGCGTTAACAGTTCTTCAGGCCGGCGGGAAGAACATCATCGATCTTCTGACACAACAAAGTGATTTCATACACACGGTTCGTGAATAAACGTTTGCTATTCGATTAAAATGTACGTATAATGCACGATGGGATTACGCATTTTTGGTACTATTTGCTTGCGGCTAGTTTAAAGATAAAAAACCATTCCACTGCGGCGATTGTTTCACCGGTTCTACAACGTCATCCGTAGTTGAAGTTATCAGAAAATCATTGTTGTCTTCCAGCGACTCTCTTTTCGAAATTCAAAACTAAATCTGGAAAAATCCATCTCTATTCGTGTTTCGGAACGACCCCGCGAAGTAGAGATAATGCCCCTGTTTCCTAAGCGCCGAAATTTGTCGAAAAAGCCCGATTGTCATTTATAACAACACGATATTGATACTACTGCGCTGTTTTTGCGATGGGGTACATTTATTCGGGGAATTTCTTCCTAAGCGATGATTAAGTAAAGCAAGTCTCACGCTATCATAGATTGTGTAATTAAGCTTTTCATAATGGTGCTAAACTTAATGGATCTGATTAGAATACTGGGGCCAGTTCCTTTATACTTTTGGATTATCCGCCTTTACTTTCCTAGATTTCTCTGGTACCCAATTCAATTTCAGATTCGGTATAAACCTAGAGGCGACTTGGATATGGAACAAGACAAATCCCGATAACCTATGAAACCTCCGATTTGGTAGCCAAGCACTTTAACCACTAGGCTACCACGCCGCCTAAATGATAATTACAATTATTAAAAAACAAACAAAAATTCGCGATTACTTAAAAGAGCTCCAATTCAAAATATCATATTGGCGCTCATTGCATCGGTTTCGGCCCGTTCCACTTAAATTCACGGTTTCATTTGTCCAGCACACGAGAAAAAAAAACAACAGACAAGCCACAATAGTAACTTTGTATTTCGCGCGTCATGAATGTGAAATTTCATCAGACTGAATTCGAGGAGAAAAATTCCGGTTTCGATCCTACGGTCATTATGAAAAGTCAGTGTAAAAAGCTATATCCATATTATTTGCCTTCGTTATTAAAGTTTTTTTTTAAAAAAAAAAAAAAAAACGAAACAGAAAAAACTTTTTTCATTTTTTTTTTTGGTATTGGGAAAAAATAAATTTTTTTCGTATGTCTGGGTCAACGGGAGAAGCGTTCGACCTACCGTAAACGGGGGAATACTCTTTTTCTTAACGCCAGTTAATATTCTTAACAAACACGATTTTGTCATGAAAGAGTTGATCATGAAAAAGGGCGGTTACTTATTTTAGTTTAACAGTTCAAAATACCCCAACTCAACATTGTACCGATAGATTAAGATCGATTGAGCATTATAAAAGAACATAAAAAACGCTGTTGCATGTGTATTTAAGCAAATATTTTAAAATATGCTTTTTAAGCCGAAAATTAATTTTAAACATAGTTAATAAATAATTTCTTAATGAATGACAATTTTTTTTATTATCCGTTAGTGAAATCTTACTCAATAACATAATTGTAATATTTAAATTTACAAATATCATCAACAGATATATGCCTCGGGTATTTTTATAAATAATATACGTACATTATTTGACTAGAGCGATTCGGAAACCACAGCAAAATAAACCACTACTTACAGCAGCAACGATTGCTAATGTATTTCAAAGTATGTATGTTCACCTGTAGCCAAGACAGCCCCTATCTGCAAAATGTCTTTGAAATGACGAAAAAAAAAAAAAAAAAAAAACTTTTTCTACTTGACATGTCTGAAATACCATACGACTATCGGTGTACGTGATAATCTCGTTTACGTACCTGAAAAATCAACGGCTCTAAAAAGTAGCGTTTCTCTCTCCGCCCTATCACATTAGGCGGGAAAACGTTATCATAACACCTACAACACAATTCTGAGCAAAACCAATCAAAACACCTGTTGTTGTTGTGCATGTGAGATTTCCTTATGTTTCCTATTTGATCTAAAGTTGCCTACTCTTTTTGGATGCTTGTTTTTAGTAATATTTTCGCTTTCCGTATTTTTTAAAACTTAAAATGTCGAAAATAACTAATGATAGGTTGATATTAGGTATTTTTTAATTCGTACTATAACTTTATTCTAATGTGTTAAATGTTGCCTTTGATTTTTCGCAAAAGATCTGCTTTCATAACAAGCAATAGTAGATCGATGCATATTCTCGAGTACCGATTATTATTAGAGTAACACCGAAGGAAAACCTTCTCCTATTTTTAAGGATAAAAATGAATATTGGGAAAAACAAAATAGACTATTTCTTTTGCGAAACCGAATTATGATACTTTTATATGAGAAACTACCAATAATAGTGTACGAATAGGATTTTTTTTTTTTTTTAGTCTAAATTTTTTCCCCTTTTTTTATTTATTCCGTATCTTTACCACGCGGTTTTTAACACTTTTTACAAAATATGCATCCCCGAGGTGTTGCCAAAACAATTTTTTACATCTGTTTACAACCGTTGCATACAATGGTTCGGAGATCCCCCCCTTTTTTAATCGACATTGTCACAGGCATCCTAGTTTTAATAACTAAATCAGTGTTTCTATAATACATTGCATAACAATAAATAAAAAATAAATAATAATAATAATAAAAAAAAACATTGTGCGATCGTCTTATTGCAGTTACGACGATCGGGATTGCCTAAAGAAAACTGATGCTAGGATATTTCGACAAGGACTGTTAAATGAAATTAATGTCTTAATTTGGGAACGGCACGTTCTGAATAAATACAGCCATCCTCTCATTAATTTCGTATTTCGCAAAATAATAATAATTTTCAATTTTTCTCAACGAAAAATAGTAGTTCGAAAATCGACGCAATATTACCAACACTGAAATACCTCCCACTTCAGAATAAAAATCGGATATCATTTCTCAGCTGATTTCTTTAAAGCGCCGAAAATACACCATATATTATTATAGTTAAGATATTTCAAGTTTTTCCAAACGATTAAACAAAAAGCAAAAAACAAAACGAAAAAAACTCAATTTTGTTGTTTTTTTTTTTTTTTTTAATGAGAACCGTTGAATGGCGTCGGATTACGGGGGTGCCGACAAGATTAGTAAAATTGTTGAGGCGGACGAACACTTTATAATTTGTTTTCCACAACACCGCTACACGTAGAATTCAATTACACTTAAATTACAAAATAAGGAGATAACATTTCGTGTTTTAATGCCTTTTCGGACGAGATGCTATCTTGTTTATGTACCGCTTATCATCCGAATAATGCACTTATCACTGGCGCACACATTTACGCCGGTGGTAGGTAACCAATAAAAATGAAGCGGACCATACCGAACTAAAACCGATGATGACACTAAAACCCGATCTTTAGAATAATACCCCCACCGCTACCTGTCCACTATATACACTTCCTTTGTTGTGTGTCACCGACTTCTTTAGAGTCGAAAGGAGCAGTGCGACTGTAAAAATGGCCATACCCGACTGAAATCACACGGCGGATTCCTTCGACGCTCAATTCACTCGAGATTAGATTTGACGGTTTTATTTCAGAGGGTTTTCATTACTTAACCCATACAGGTATTTATAGCTTCTCGGTTTCTTCCCGTACGTGCATGCCATACCGCATTGACACATAATCATATTATCTCTGACGTTCTTTAGAAATTCTTATTTCGAACGTTTTTCGTTATTTTTTTTAAACTTATTTATTATATACATACATAATTTTTCCCACTTTTTAAATGCGCGCGTATGTGACAGAGAAAATGCTCGCAAGTGTGCCTAATATATATATCTGGACACACACAGTATGCACACCTTCGGTTTTGTTTTGTTTTTTTGCTCTTATTTTTTCAAATCATTAAAGACGATAGAGCTTTTATTTGAAAAAAGAACACAAAAAGAATAATAACGAAAAGGTAATTTAAATATCTCGATGCGCAACAAAATCCGGCAAAGGCAAAAAAATGTTTACATAGGGAACGCAAAAAGGCGAATAATATCATCGAGACACGAACATTCAACGTTATCAACTACACTCTACGATGATGTCTCAGTGTAAATCATACAAAAGCACATATTTTTGTAGTTTGATCATGTCGATATCCAAGGAATTATTATATCGATGAGAGCGTTAAAGGTTGACGAAAGTACGACCAGTGTTAAAAAATCACGAATAGACAAAAAAAGGAAAATAAGCAAGTTTTAAAGATATCCAGAATCTAGTGTGATGTACATTCCGTTCAGACTTTTCTACTGCTCTGTTTCCATGTCCGACTTGATAAGTTTTATTCGCGTCTCCATTTGTAAGATATGAATTTTTGTTTCTTTTTTTGTTACACTATTATGTAGTAATAGAAAAGTCGGGATTGGCTGCTTCAGTCGTATCTTCAATAAGCTAATTCGATTTTCTAATGATACATAAAATTAGTACATTCCAAGAGTGGAATAGAACAATACTACATTCAGATAATACGTCGATTTTTCAGATATAGCAAAGGGGAAGTTCAAAGATTTTAATGACGGCACTTGATATTTCTTGGAAAGCGAGGCGAATATAATTTCGAATAAAAATACATCGAAAAAAATAAAAAGTCCAGGAAAAATTTAAATTTGAACTGTTCATTTATCAATGTAAAAGCAGTCTTTTTTTCTCCTGGCAGCGGCTACGTAACGATTTAACGACCGGACGAAAATACCATATCGCCATTCTTCACAATCAATCCGACTGTATTAGAACCTTCGCATTCTATCTGGTCAGTCTGGACCGTCACTGTAATAAACAAAGCTGGTTTTTTGACGCCCGCACAACATTTTCTCAAACAGAAAAAGAGAGCACAGAACTTTAAAAAAAAAAAAAAAGGATATTTTGATTATAGAAAGTACTTATGCATAAGCTGGAAGATTATATTAATTATATCCTTAATTAATTCGATATTCATTGTTAAAGATAATAGGTATTCAAACTCGCATCAATATATTATTAATTACGGATAATGTTCTTTTCATTGAAAATTAACACGCGCATTTTTTTATTTTGTAAAGAAATTATAATAATAATTAAAAAAAAAAAATGGTTCCGCAAATTTTATTACTATACGGAATGAATGGTATTTTTCGCCAATTTGATTTTCAAATTCTTAGCGTCGTGATACAATCAGCTCTCCGACTTTTTCACTGCTACAACTACTACTACTACTGTAAATTGATAGCAATCTCATAGTTTCAACTTTTTTAATGCTCGCCAGACACATCCAGAGTAACCGATGAATGAGCTCGCATCTTAATTGATTCCGATTATCGTCGGAACAGTTGATTTTGTTCAATTTTTATATGTGCTGTAAGTGCTGAGTATAAGGCGCTCGCAGCAAATCCGATATTTAAAAAAAAAAAAAAAAACAGGCAGAGAAAACAAATAAGGAAATTATAATAACACAAAATGCCATCGATACAGACGCAGCATATTTTACATGTATAGAATAGAACTTTGTAATTTTTATTTAAAGTAAAGTACATTAAAAAATGCATATTATTCGCTTCAAGTGATTTTTTCTTATTAAAAATATCGTTTTTGCCTATTTTTTCCCGATTTTACGACAAAATTCCCGGTTTGCAAAATTCCCGGCTCGGTGGCCATCCTGGTAATTACAGAATTTTTTAAAGATAAACTCGAGGAAATGGACACGTATGTTATAAGTAGATAATTCGCCACGCCACCAGACAGGCGGTAATCCCAACTTACAATTATCGTCTGGTACATTCGACATTTCGCGTTAAAATTCGATCACTAATTAAGCACATCGTTACAGTATTCATTTGCAACGATAGACGCGGACATTTCAGTCGAGTTTCCATATAGAGTAAACACAGATATATCGGGAGATGCGTTCCAAGCGCGCGCACATGTTTTATCTTGGCAACAGCGGAGGAGGATTGGTCGCTTCGCATGCACTCTACATAATCATCGGACGGCCGATATTCCCCGGATGTAATGTATAGAAGCAGTTAAAAAAAAAAAAAAAGAAAAAAAAACAATTCAAGAAAAAAACAAAAAAAGTCGACCATATAGATTAATAAAGAAAAGGACAAGATGGCATGTGGTACGCCAGACGGCGCTGCCGAAGCACTAGTAAACATAACCGTCACATCTCACGGCGATAGAAGCAAAGCAGATGTATATATATTCCACGCCGGCTGCAGCAGATATAGCAGACGCGCAGAACGAAGGTGGTGTCCACGTGAGGCCAGCACACTTATATACTCGCAGGAAACTCTGGGAGGCTTTACTCGGCGCAACGTCCTATATTTACACACAACGCGCGTACGTCAAAATGTACAATTAGAATTAGGAGGAGCACGTCGAACGCTTTTTTGGATATCCATCGTCGATTGATTACACCATTAACGACTTTTTCAAACCAGTAATAGAATATCCCGCTATCGTTCGAAGAAAGTCATTGCTGCCCGATTATTGTCGGCTAGTTTTTAAAAAAATTGCACCTTAAAGTGCCCCAGCAGAAAAACCACCATACTCTCATTTATATAAATATTAGAAACACAATCCGACCGAAACAAATATTCGGCGACAAGCTGAAGCGTTTTCGATGATATGCGTTAGACTGGAAAAAACATCATCCTTGTTTACTTTAAAGTAATTTCTTTTTTTTTATTTGGAAAGCATTAAAAAAAAAACAAACGGCGAGACCATTTTATCTACTTTAAAATAAATGCGGTTTTTCGTATCCCAGTCGAGTCGTAGATCGAACCAAAAGCTTTTTTCCTTTTTGTGTATGCCACAATTAAAATAAAAATTCGCGGATGGTCCGATAATACGATAATTTTGTCTCGCGACGTCGTCTTTTTGTAATAAAACCCCCTTGTACAACGTTTCCCAAAATTTTATCTGACCGCCACTCCACCATGCTAATTGTATTTTCATATAACGACGACACAACACCGATTCGCGGTTACAAATGATAGAAAAATCTATCGGCTAAAGATTACTGTAATTTATTCTTTTCTAAATAGACGATCAACTGTTATTTCTTCATTTCGACATGCATTCAATAACCCTTCTTCTTTGGGGGGTGGAGGTGTTAAAGACTTTCTAAAGTCATTAATTTGCGCGGACATTTGATAACGTTAACAAGGTAATGGGGGAAAAAACACTCACTTTAGTAAATTTGAGGAATACGAGCTGGAATAAATTGTACATGAATTGTAATATTAACGAGTACGCATATATTTCTTAAATCTTAGCCATGAGATACTGGGCCACCACCGCCATTTCCCGCAGTAACTGAAATATCGAAGAAGTTATTGCGAAAATAAATGATCGCGGATCGTGTACGTGTTTCTCATATATCCGTTTCAAACAGTACAATCGATATTTTCCGGTTGACTTGTGAATTTCTCGGTAGTAAATTTTTGATTTTCTTCTATTAAAGCCAGAGTGATTAATATAATATTTCTATGTGAATGATTTTTTTTTACATCGTGCTTAATTATAGTACAAAAAAGTATATATATATATACAGTATTGCAAAACACGTTATAGAAACGTAAATTTCACTGAAATTTCTTTTTTTTCCCGTCTTTTAGGTGTATACTGTTATATCTTTTTTTTATATGGGGGGGGGGGGCTTAAATACTTTTTTTTCTTTCGTAGGCAATTTCGTAAGACGTTTTTTTATGAATTTTATAATTTCGTCGGGTGCTTTATCCTTTCGCAAATTACAATTTAGAAATAAGAAAATAACAGCGGGCGTTTATTTAACTTTTGCTAGGCAATTACACACAATTTATATAATTTCATGTTGTAAACTGGATAAAAAATTTTAAAAAACTGTCCCCGTGTTACATGCAATTAAATTTTCGTAATAAATTCGTAATAAATTCGGAATAAATTCTTTTCAAATATATCATTCTAATGCTTTAATACTTTTTTCTTTTTTTTTTTTTTTTTTGTTTCTTTTGGCGTGGTTATAATTTAAGTACACGCTACAAAATTAAAGTATACAATTGTGATAATTGCCTTTTTTGCGCACGAGAGCACGCATTAAATTTGACTGAAATTAAGTTTTAAAGAACACGCGAAAAGAAAATGAACGAAGCAGCGCAAGAGGAGAATAAAGAAATTACAGATAGAAAAATCAAAAAAAAAAAGAAAAAAAAAAAAGGCAATGTTCCGAAATTGTGTATTTTGAACGCGATAATAGCCTTTAGATAAGATGTACTAGAGGAGCATCTGAAAAGGTATAAGTTGAGGACGACGATGTGTATTCCGGAGGAGAGAGACTGTTCGACTGTAATCCGCCTGTGCGTTCTTCTACTGGTTTTTGTTGCAGGCTTCACAACTCGTTCTCGACCTCACCGACACCCACACACAGTTCAAAAACCTCTGCTAAACTTAAGCCGAGTAAATGTCAGTTCTAAAATCGATTTACCTACCCTAATTTGAACAGTGTTTTGTAGCGGCCAACTTGCATGCACGTAAAATTTTGCGCCGTGCTTAACAATTCGAAAATTCTACAAAAATGCACGCTAAACCATTCTCCAAATGAATCATGTATATTTCGAAACAAACTTCATGAACAATGCCAACTTAAAATTGGAACAAAAAAAAAAAAAAAAACGATACACACAAAATATATGTTTATATCTTATCGAAGAGGCAAAAAAAAAAACTAAACCCTTGGGACCTCCTCGCACTGGAAGAAAACCTCCCGCACTGCCATATGTTTTAGCTTCCGTGATTCCTACGGAAGAATCGATATGTGTTTCTTAGAAAATTTAAGTATCCTATTAATGTAAAACATGAAATCGTTACAAATTTCGTATCTCGGAACAGAATTTTTTTATTATTACCCGACGACGTAATACATATACATATATATATATAATATTCGATGATGAAATACCCGACGCGATTCAGATAAATATGTTTATGCAACAATAGTCATACGTAAATATTAATGTTTTCAATAAACTAGCCCGAATATTAATTCCTACTGACTCTGATTATAAAGAGCGCTACTTTATTCTCAACGGTTAGCGAGAGTAAGAATCTCTTTCCTCCTACAACAAATCGTAGTCTACGAGAAAATCATCTTTACAAAATTACTTCTTTAATCGCCGCTCAATACCAAATAATTTCGAAGGGGTAAGTAAGAGAGTGGGATGACCGACAGCAATTTACAATAATAATTACTCAAAGTGAACCAAGCGCACAATTCAAAAGGATATTATCATACGCATAAAGATAGACGGCACTGTACGACTTTAATTGTTTGCGACAAATAAATCGCGATTAAAACAAGACAACTAAAATACGCAGCGAATTTAAGCCGGACCAAAAAAAAAAAAAAAAAAAAAAAACATAATCTTTTATGGCCTCCCAAATCAGTAGGGAGAAGCTGCTGCAAGTACGAAAATCGTACAAATCTGAACGAATCTAATACAACCAACTGCCGCACCTCATCAGCTTAGTAACGTGAAAATTAGAAGAACAAAGAGAATTGAAGATGGCGTAGGAAAACGCACTTAATACGATACAATTCACACACACACACGAACCTTCATTAATACGAACTATGTAACTAATTATGTAATTAAAGAATATTTTATCATCCTGTTTGTTAGTAACTATAGTATAAAAAATAAATGCTAAAATAACAAACTAATACGTAAGTAACAAAATTAATATAAGAATATCAAACTTGTTATCTTAGGAACGTTTTCGGGCATAACCCATCTTCAGCTAAAATATAATCGAACTAAATTAAAAACATAGTGTAACAGTGAACACAATTTAAAACTTCACTTTGAAGCTAAAATAAAATTAAATTAAAAATAAATTAAAAACATGAAACATAGCACACATGTGAATTGAACTACAGTCTAACACATGTGTTAGACTGTAGTTCAATTCACATGTGTGCTATGTTTCATGTTTTTAATTTATTTTTAATTTAATTTTATTTTAGCTTCAAAGTGAAGTTTTAAATTGTGTTCACTGTTACACTATGTTTTTAATTTAGTTCGATTATATTTTAGCTGAAGATGGGTTATGCCCGAAAACGTTCCTAAGATAACAAGTTTGATATTCTTATATTAATTTTGTTACTTACGTATTAGTTTGTTATTTTAGCATTTATTTTTTATACTATAATTATGTAATGTTGGAGAGTAAGCTGATTAAATGCTTTTGCAGTGTATAATTTCCCAACCGAGCACGCCCCTCCACTGTCGTGCTCATGAGTATAATTATCCACTACTAGAGGTGTAAGCCCCGTGTAAGTTGTTCTTAACCAGCAAATGGAATTATCAGAAAGGTAATATTAAAAAAGTTAATAGTGTCAACAATGAGTCAAAAATTTGAAAAAAAAAAAAAAAAGAATATCCAATTCCAGATTTCAACGAATCATCGACAAGTCGTATCGTCTACATTAAAATATCTTAAGAAAATTTTTCCTATAGCACTGTATCATCATCGTTCGAAGAATTCTAAAACATCACGCGTGAAACACATACGTATAGAATGTAAAACGCCCACTATTTCCTATTCGGATAAAAGTAATTTCACAGCAAGTTCGGAGACTATTATACAATGTAGCAGGTTGATTTTCGCGGGAACAATCTCGAATATTCGCGCTCTTTTTCATTTGAAGAACTATCTCCATTTCGATAACGATTATCGCAAGAACTATTGGTGAGACGGGTCATAAAATTGGCAAGCCTGAAAAAACATAATCGTAGAATTTTATGCACATGTAACGAATGTTTACCAACCCAATGGTGGTGGTACCGGAAAACACGGGAAGAAATCATTCTCGGTGCACAATACCCTGCAGACGCAAAACGGTTCATCCGCTCGCCTATGAAGGAAAACATCTTAATCGCAACCCGCCTGCCCGCGGATAATGTAAAAATATAACTTGCTTCGGTGAAGCACCGGCACGATCCCTTCATCATAGCGCATCACACTACTGCTTGGCCAGCGTGCCGAACAACAGTTCGTTTTTCCCGCCAAAACCGAACAATATTTCACACCGTTCATATTCATTATCAGCGGCGTAACATAAATATACCATTTCGTACTCGGCCTCGTACATATATAGTCGCCTATTTACGATAATCCAGTTATATTCATTCGCGCACACACACGCATATGTTCACATCGGGGACAGTACCCTCCTTGCAGGAAGTATACAACAAAGTGGTGTATATCTGGTTATTTTTAAATGTTTATACAGAGCCTCACGCCGACTCAGTTGCTAAAACGAGTTGTTAATGCCGTCTCTTTTCGTTGTTATCGTGCTGCTAGGTAGGGATGTAAATAAACCAGGTTTTAAACAAGTGAAAATTCTAATTTTAAACAAGTTTACAGCACCGTGCCACGTATGTAAACTCTAGAATTTTTCAGTTCTAACAAGAACGACTTAGCTGTCGAAAAAAATAAAATAAAATAAAATAAATAAAATAAAATAAAAAAATGTACCTATCGACGGATTTAACAAAATCCAGTGCGCTTCAGATCTCAACGTACACCGCCAAGCCGCAGCTAAAACAAAAAAAAAAAAAAAAAGAAAGTTTCACGAACTTTCATATTTGGAAAACCCCTTCATCACCTTTGATTAATTAAAATTTCTTCGTCTTCTGTAACTATCAATCATCATCCGATTACATTCGATTTACTAATCCCGGCCACCCAACTTTGAGTTTTGGGGAGCCGAGACCGTTTCCACAGTGTCGCGATCGTTAATTATTCGGTCGATGCACATCTGTTAAATCGAACATAAACACTGGGGGGTATCATCCCTAATTGTATACACACTGTTTACCGAACAAAGAATGCGCGATCACTATCACATGGCGATAAAGAGCAACTTTCGAGACTGGGTTCAACTTTTAACACCGTGTATTATTCCGAAGTAATAGCGTGGGGTGCGGTTAGGATGTTGTGTTTCGTTCGGGTGGCACCTGACGATACCCCCTCCCTCGCTGCTGCACATTGAAAATATACACAAATTACACTTTCGCGGCAGGTTAATGTCCATAATTGACGACCTCTCTCACCTTAAAAAAAAAAAAAAAAAAAAAACTCGACAGAACGGTAAATAGCGAAAAGTAATGCAGGTCCTAAAAATTTTGTACAGTATCATGCGTAACGTACTAAGATTATTATTTTGAAATACGGCGAAACTAAAATTTCACAACGAGTTTTATGGTTAGGACGTTTTGCGAGTGCGATAAAATTAAAATTTTGAAGTAACTTCAGTTTTTAGTGAATTTCATGTAAAACGCAATTTTTGAAATTGATCTAAAGCTCTAAATTGTTCATTATTTAAAAATTCGAAACAGCGGTATATTGTAAACAAACTAAAATGATGACAGAGAATATTTTTCTTCCCTTTTAAAACGCTCACTTTGATAACATATGCACACAATCTATATTTTAGTCTGCTTAATACGCGGAACAATTAAATATTACCCGAATATAATAGTTTCAAAACATTACTAATGAGGGGATTCCAGAGCCACACAAAACTTGGGATCACTGTTTACGCGTCAGATTCTTACGATGTTTTTTTTCCCCCCCGGATTATTAAACTTTTTTAATAGGCCATCCCCCGTCCTATGTTATATATCCAAAAAACATCTCACACCATTCCTTTTTTGACTTTTAATTCCTCTTAAAGATTCCATTTCGAACGTCCGCATTTCACACGCACGCACACACACACACACACACACACACACACACACGCACACACACACAATGTATAATTGGAAAAACTAAGCTCTTCAGCAATCTCACCTGCGGGGTGAAGTGCTTAAATATTAATTACCTAAATAAATTTTAATTTTTTTTCTTTTTATTACCAAACACTTTCTTCTTCTTCTTCTTTTAACCCCTGTTCTTTATTCACTTTCCTTAAAGGAATTCTCGGACTCATATACACTCTTTTCAAAGTGAGAAAGAGTTGAATCTGACTGCACCTAGACGAGCAAGAATTTTAACGAAATAGCGTCTTCACAGATATTACGCATTGAAACCGTAAGAAACATTAATAAATAAATAAAATTAAAGAAAACCAAGAAAAAATAACAAAAAAACCTACGTCTAAAAAGCAGAAATTACAACATCGATGGAAAACCAAAAATACGAATTCCATTTTCAATATTACACATTATGAAAACGTCTTACAAACGCTACTAAAAATTTTGGTCAATCACGACTTCAATTTTTAATAACCGTATTATAAAAAATGCAAATAATTTTACTTCACTTTCTGATACTGTGCTATATGCCTCAAATATATCGAAAGATCGGAAATTCTATACGATTTGTGAAATTAAAAATAGCATAAAATAAAACTAGTATCAACGGTGTTAACATTTTAGAAACCCGCCAAGATGAGCAAAGATATAAATCATGCAATGGATACTATCATGGAACGAAGTGATGACGCAAAACGGATACGATTTTCACTTTTTATTATAACAGATGTTAGAAATATTACACTTGAGATACATTTATTAAAAATAATAACGTCGAACTTTTCTAGAAAATCCGAAACGAATCGGTAGTATTTTAAATAAAATGTACCCGCCGCGTTTTTCATGTGGAATTTTTAAATTTTTTGTTAAAAAAGGGGGGGGGGAGGCACGATGACAAAAACGACGGCGCGGTCGTGTCATTCCATCAGTTGTAAGTCGTCGACACGAATCTAAATGTCATTATAGTTTTTTTACAAATCGTCAACCCGCACACACTTACGAATTCGTCAGTCTCGCTAGAAATTAACAGATCCCCGGAACCATTTCGTTGACAGCCGGAACTTAGTCAAAAAGAGGGGAATCGGATCAAAACAAAATTAACCGCGTACAATTTCCTCAATTTGAATTCCTTTACTTTCGAAATCGGCCAAAGCGAATAATATGAAGATAGAATTGCAAAAGTAGTACGCAAACAACGCGATAAATCCGATTTAGAACAAAATCAAATAGAAAAGAGAGTAACTGAATCTCGTCGTAACGTTCGCTAACCGTGATGGCAGCATTCTGGCAGACATGTACGACATTACATTTGCCGTCTCGCTGACGGGGATGACAAATCATATTAACGGCAAAGAGAGTGATAAAAGCAGAGAAAGAAGCAGTCACCACTCTGGAAGTTGAGTGGAACGACTACAATAGTTCCAAGCCGGGTCGTCTCGGCGGTATATTTATATCGCTTATAATTACCTTCTTCAGAACTCGCCCACACGATGCCCTTGCTGTTTATAGCTCGCTTCCTAAATTATTCTTTCTCGTCCTTCACTCGCGGACGAGTCGCCAATCCGCTTAACTTTTCAGCGCGCAATATCCGAAAGAAATCTGTACTATAGAGAGAGTCTTATAAACATATACGTATTTTCGTTACATTTATATTAACGGATATCGAAATACATTTTTCTTCGGCTTTACACAGTCCAGGTGATAAATGTGTATCCGCACCGCCGATTATCTGAATCCTCGGATGAGATAATGTTAACTGCTGGAAGAGAAAAAAAAAAAAGCGTATATAGCGCTTGATTTGACCGCATGCAACTGTGCTGAGTTCAAAATGGATCATGATACTGGCCGAAGAGCACAATTTTCACATTAAGAAGAAATGCCCACACATCGGCGGCGCTGCTTTTCGGTATCATTGTTACACTCGCAAGTGTTGTTTTTCACGAGATGACCGTGTCTCCTCTCGTCCTTGGTATCTTCTGACCAAATGAGCTCGGTAATTTTAAACTCGTTATCTTCTTTCGTAGTAGCCGGCCGAAAATGGTAGAAGGTGAACGAACCCCGTGCTCGTATTATATCATTACAATTTAACGACTTCCAATTAATTAACCGGTGTTGTCGTGTTTTCAAAAAAAAAAAAAAAAAAAAAAAAAAAACAAATAAATAAATAACAACACGACCAAGAACTCATCTCTAAAAAGCTGACGAATGAAAGAGAAAACGAAATCCGAATTAGTATCAGGAAAACTGCGGAGATAATGATCAGTACGAAATGGAACATTAGCTTTTCTCAGTATTCGGATTTCGGACCCCACACGCTCCGGTTCAGCTTCCGTCATCCAGACAAGACCATCATTAATCACATAATATCGTTTAACGAGGGAGGGGAGGGGGCGAAAAAATATGTCGCATCCGAAGTAATCTTCAGTGTAGAGGTGGTCTCGACAATGAAAATCGAAATAGAACACTGGATCGAATTACGCAGCGGAAATAATTACCTGCTGAGAAGTAATTAGGAAGGCACGACGGAAATTAAGCGCTAATCCTTTTAACTAACGCATTTCTCTATCACAACAGTGGAAATGATCGCGAGCTAAACGAGGAGCCTTCTCTTCCACCGTTCGGGCATCCGCCACTGACCAAACAGCAAAGAAAAGCATCACCAATGGTTACCTAAAGCAAACGCGCGCCAATATTGTATCGAATTCAAATACCCCCTTAATCGATCTCTGAAAATATATTAATGACAACGTCACAATTCCGTTTAGTGGTTGTAACCGAAAAAATTTCTACGCAAACCGTCAATTCAATTGTGATTTTTTTTTTTTTTCGTTTTTGTGATCGACACAACTGAAATCTTTTAGACAACACTAAGAAGAATTATCAACTGTGTGGGCCCACCGGGTCCACATGACGGAGTGCGAACGACTACACCACCCCATCGTCTTACTCGTTTAGCGGCCGCATTGCCAGAGGACCGGAGAATACCCTCGAGAGAGGATATACCCTCTTCTGATTTATCAACTCACATCATGTTCACAATTTTTTTTTTTCGGACAAGATTTCCCTCGAACAATGTTGCGCCTTCTAGCAGAATAAAATAGACAACACTACTGTACCGAGGATTTTAAAAATTAAAAAAAGAAAATAAAAACGCAAAAATTTTCACAGCTTCGTTCCTGTGCATAAAATATCAGACGCAACTATAAAATGACGCCTACACAGAGATGTGCGTGTCAACGGTAACTCTTCTCTGCTTCACGCAAATGCATTTTTTTAAGCTTAAACAGCAATGTTGTTAACTCGCATCCGAATATCATCTACAACACCTGCCAGTTCACATGTCTCCTCCCCGCGCATATGTTCATTCAAATATTTAAAAAAATAAAAATAAATAAAAGTACGATGGCAATAAAATTGCTGGCAAAGAAAAAAAGTGTTTAATGTTTACTCTAGGATTTTGTTCATAGTCTTATTGCAATAATTTTATTAAACATACAACTGATACGAAATTACCACAACAAAGCGTTGTATTTTGGAGATCGTACAATCTACACGACAACAAGAAATAAAAATGTATTTGAATAAATGAAAAAAAAAGTTACAAACAAATAAGATAAATAACGAACAACGTTGATATTAGATTTAACACAAAGAGACCAATGATGTATTGCTAACATTTTTTCAATTATTAATTATCAAGTAAAATTACCTTTCATTCCATAAAAATATTCTTTTTTTTTTTTCGTTTCTTTTTTTTTTTTAACGTATTATAAAATGTTCGCGATTATGCATTTTGTTAATATATTTTAAAATATATTTATATTACGTATATTTGTATATTTTTTTTAAGTTTCCCTACACAACGGGCAAACGTTCATGTCGTGAAACGCATCCACCAAAACGGAATGTATAAAACTCCACGGACGACTTTACGAGAAGTTAAAGACATTTAAAAAGCAGATACTACACATTTTGTATGTTACAGAGAAAAAATAATAATAATAAAAAAAAAAGATTCAATTTTTGCATTTACAAACCAAAGAGTTATCCTGCGGAACCAGTGATGGAGAAAACACATTTTAACTTTGGTTATATGGCTTCTTTTTAACTCACGATTGTAAAAAAAATATTTCTCGTTTACAAACAGGCTCTGTGTCATATCTCACAGAAAAATTAATCAACCGACAACAAGCTTCTCCATAATGTGCACTTCCTTAGTAATTTCTATCCGTTCAAAAAGTTCCAAACATTTGTTCTCCTCCCTATTGTTCATGTTTCCCCATTAGTGCCTTCTTATCTGCAATCGCTCCTCTCGGAAATATTTTCTTCGATTAAAGCGATCTAAAATGTACCCGCCGACAAGAGACTAACGCGAAAGCAGGTGCCAATAAATATATGTATTTATAGAGGACTACATTAAAAGAGTATTTACTCGGATCATTATTCACCGAAATTAAAGTCACGACGATTGATCATCGAATAAAGAGAGAAGGTGGTTAAATGAACGATCTCAAAGGAAAAGCACCTAACTGCGATTCGTAAATCCCCATATCAAGAGTAGCTTTATTAACACCTGTAGATAATGCAGCGGTATATTGGCGCAAGACACGGAGCGGTTCAAGGTGCAAGGACACAGCACACACACACACACACAAAAATAAAAAAAAGAAGCCAGCAATTCGCAACTGCGGTCGAAAAATGTTCCCTCCCGCCGCAAGAGTACGGACAAGAAAAATTTTAGCAATTTAACTGTAAAACGTATTATTATTAAAAGTCCTAACGTTAATGAGTCCGTAACCCAACAATTTCATCATCGCAATGCTATTTGTAAACAAATAGCGCGCACAGTTTCACGAACAACATTCATCCACCACACGAACACAATGGCACCGTGTCTAGTTGAACCGATTACGTGAGGTTACAAGCACCAGCACCAGTGCACCTGAAACATAATAAGTGTACGTGCTTTTCACATCAACAAATTCATCGATTATCGTTCCGAGTAAACACCACACGCGCCGGCGACAATCGATTTTTCTCAGAGAGTAAAATCGTGAAAACAAAAAAATCTATAATAATGAACGCGTTAAGATTTTAATCTTTGAGGAACAGCCGAACAATAATCTGCTCAGAGAACCCTGGTATGGAAAAGTGAAATCAAAGTTGAACAAATTCTC
This sequence comes from Icerya purchasi, assembly GCA_039619475.1. Classification (NCBI taxonomy): domain Eukaryota; kingdom Metazoa; phylum Arthropoda; class Insecta; order Hemiptera; family Monophlebidae; genus Icerya; species Icerya purchasi. The sequence continues at coordinate 143,602,994 of CM077115.1, forward strand.
TCGCGATAAATAAAAGGTAGCCGAAAAGAAAAGAAAAGAAAAAACAAAAAAAAAAACAAAAAAAAAAAACCTGTTACCAGTTTATGTTTTTTCCCCTAATTAAACATAATATAACAACGGGAGAAAATAAATTAATTTCCGTATTTTCACGCTATACGTTAGAAACGCGCGTGACGTAAAAATAACTACAATAAAGATCGAAAAGCCCGTTATGGCAACGTGAAGGCAATAGCCGACGATAACGATCAGGTGACATAACTTAAGTATGTAAAATCTATAAGAACACGCTAACACAACGTGTCGGTGTTTATAAGTTGTCTAAAAAATTGCTGTATAGTAAAATTGTTTTCATTAAGTTGCATTGATATAAAACAAATTATAAAATATATAATTTATTTACACCGCACTATTAGGGACTTTTTTTCTCACGAATACACCGATTAATTTTCTTTTTGTCTTTCGATTAGCGGATAATAGTAAACATTTTACACGAAAAATATTCGCAAATCAGAGTTATATGATTTTGTACGGATACTACAAAAAAAACTTCGAGAAAATTCAGGTATGTTTTGAAGGGCGAGGAAAAAAATGGTTGCGTTGTACCCTCTATTATTTAATCCATTCTTGTTTAAAACAAATTGGTTAGACTACATTTTTGGAATATAGTAAAACAATAAAAAACATTATAATTCACCGATTTTTAATGATGTAATTTTATGTTTGAAACTTAAAAACAACGATTTAATAATAGGATTATTAAAAGTATCGTACCGTGGATTATACCTCAATGTGTTTACCATAATTTCAAATGCGAATAAAAAATTATAACAAGAAAATCTGATGACCGAATTTTTGTAAGTGAAATATAGAAGTTAGGTTCGATAGGGGCAAACTATTTTGTTAAAAATTTAATTGCGCCAACAACGGTAATAGAATATGCTTTTTCATTATTTGTTTCTAAATTTCATTTAAAAAAAAAAAAAAAAAAAAATCTCCGTAACAACAGTACGACAGCGTTATACAATTTTTTTAAACGTTTTTCCGGGCTATTTTGTATAGAATATTTTATGTAATGCCAGTCACGTTGAATACACATTTCGGGGTATCGCGATCGTTTCGAATAGTTAAAAAAAAAACAAAAAAAAATGATCACAAAAACGAAGTGAAGCCTAAGAGGTAGGGAAAAAAGAAAAACGGTGGTTGCTTTCCATTATGTTTCAGAGTAAGTTCTCCAGCTTTTATCTTTAATGGAAACAGAAGCGCAAAATTTATCAAATATGCCAGGACGTTCAGAAATGAAATGATCATTACATAAGGGGTGTGCGATGATCCCCGTTGGGCAATATACTGATGTCACTTTAAAAACGTAGTGACACAGCGGCGACAGGGAGGTTAGATAATGATTGTAATAAATAGCCGGAAACTGATAGAAGCATGTGCGTTTATCAATTCATTAGCGTGTAATTATTATTTCAGTAATCATTTTCCAGATTTTCAGTTTAATAATTTCCGCGCCAGTTATGAAAAAAAAGACCATACAAAATGTGCAGTTCACTAAAAATGTCGTAAATTTCCTTTTTTTATCAAACTCGTTTACGCGAGTTTTCGATCAGAAACGAGAGTGTAACGTATTAAAATGACATAATCCGGAAGCTCTTCATGATCACAGAAATCATTTAACCAATCGAAAAACAAAACACATATAAATAAATCGTAACGAGTATCGATATTAAAATAAGAAGATCGATATTTTAGAATATTTAAAAAGTTTATATAAATAAATAAATAAATAAATAAATAAATAAACAGTATAAAACGTTAAAATGACTAAAGCACCGATTGCAACACCAATTAAAGTTTAAATTCATTACTATGATTGTTTAATATTACTACGATAAAATCTCTGTGTTTATTGATATACTAATTTTCAGCAAAATCTAACATAGTTTATCAATGTATAGTCTAAAATACGTACATTTTTATTAACGTCCAACGTTTATAATTTATTCATTTTCGATCATAGCATCGAAACGCGTCGGAATTATATAATTAATATATTATGTTAATAAATGTTTATTTCAGAAATATTAATCGCAGAAATAACGGTGTTGGAAATACTAACAAAAAGAGTGTGCTCGATAAATGTGACCTTCTTATAAAAAAAAAAAAAAAAAAAACAAAAAAAAACAAAAAAAAACATGGTTACGTACGTATTTACAATAATACACAGAACCTAAAATGTTACGTTTTTTTTTGTTTTTTTTTTTTTTATTAATTTAGAGCTTAAGGAGAGATAACCTTGCAAAAGACGAGATTCTATTTCATGGAATTTTATCTAATATTTAGAGAAATAGGGTAAATGTAACAACGCAGAGGCAAAAGCAAGCCATTCACTTATCAAAGAGACCCTTTGAACCGGCCACATTTACCGAATCGAAATTCAGTCCGTTAAAGATAACGTTCGTTGCGACGAAAACCGATGATAAGCGATCAGTATGACAATTTTCCTTATAGAAAAATTCATAATGTCACGGCGATACGTACAGTCACGTAGCGCTTCGTTTAAAACACGGATGTTGAAATGTCCAGCGTTTACGCGAGATAAGAGTATCCGTAACGAAATAGAAATGGAGTTTAAAGCTGGTCAATAAAAAAAACAACAAAAACAACAAAAAAACGAAGCTCATAGTTGGTTAGACAATGCTGTTTTGTTCGAGTAGAACTTTGTTCAAATTTCGCTGCCGCATATTTAAACTCCCAAAAAAAATTTCACTTGCACTGGGTCCAATTAACCACAATTAGTGCGCCATAAAAAAAAAAAAATTAAAAAAACGAAATTACTTCATTATTTTGTATTTTTGTTTGAGGCACACTGACTACATTAATGTCGCGCAAGTGAAATTTTTCGAATTGTCAATGTGCAGCAGCGGGATTCGAACCCGGTTCTACACAAACAAAACACAATTAACTAATCAACTAACGCCACAGTAGCTGGGTTATTTCGAATGTTGCCGATGGCCGTTGTTATGGCATATCCGAGCAAGCCTATGTCAGATGCTACCGTTTTTATTTTTATTAATTTTTTTAAATTCCCGATATCAATCGCTATAAAGAATCATCATCCGACAAGCAAAATGTACAAATTTGTCACGCAGACATTGAAAATTCTGAAGCTCACCCAAATGTACAGAAAAAGCAAAGTTGATTTCTTAAAGGAAAATGGAGAAATAATTTCAGCTTACAAACGAGATCGGCACAAGTACCATAGCTCTATAACCTGCGCAAGTCATTTAGCCACATTGTACAACCGTAACTTTAGACGACACGACGAAACTTTCAAGTCGGAAACTCGTACTACAAATTTCAAAAGTAGAGAACATGCAAGACTTTTTCTTTTTTTTTTTTGATATTAGATATATCTTTTTGTGTAGAAAAAATTAAAAATCAAGTTCAGTCAAGCATGATGTTTCATGCGCTGAGGATTTTGAATGTTAAGTTAAAAATAACCGTAATATTTATATTCACATAATACTGAATTCAAAACAAAGAAATCTGATTTTTCGCGTTGCGAAGGGGGGACACGTACTTTTTCGCGCTTGTCGCCAACTTTGAAATTTTTGTTAAGAAACTGAAATACGGTTCCTCTCAAGCCAAATAGCGCGATCTTTCCACCAATATATATCACATGGCTGGAGAAATAAATTTATTTTCCTAAAAATTTCGAACTTTCAGTAGCCGGAGGGCTCAGTTTTAAAACTGCAAATGTTCTAAACTAGATTTAACCTTATGAGTTATTAAGTCTTCGAGCTAAGCCGAGATTATGACATGCGCTGCAACGCACATTTTCACCAAATTAATAATAACAATATTATATAAAATTCCCGTATACGAAATACTTAGTTCACTTCCGGAAATGAATCCGATAAAAACTTGCGAATGTACAAAAGCCTGGTTTGTTCGGGTCACACAATATTCCCCCCGTGTATCATCTCCGGATGGTGATTTATGAGGGTGTGCCCGCGGTTGTTTAAAACTCGGAACAGTGCTTTTTTACACCTTTGCCTCCGCAGCGCTTCGAAGCTAAATTATCATCTTTGAGACTCTAATGAAGGTTAATATTTTTTACGCAATCGCGAATTTAAAAAAAATTAGTTTATAAGAATGTAAAAGAAAAAAATTAGCTTTCTGAGTCCCAAAAAATAGATTAGCAGCTTTTTGCCTTTTTCAAAAAAATAAGATAATGTATTTAAAAAATGAAACCGAAAGCTGAACAGCAAAAAAAAAAAACAAGTTTTTGTAATTTTTAATCGTTTGCATGCTAATCCGGTGTATTAGGTAATTTTAATGCTCGGAATGGAAGAAAAAAATTAATTTTCTTAATCAGTGGACTTGAAGGTCTCTTAAAAATAAAAAAAATAAATAAATAGTACATTTTTGAATTACGACAATATTATTATCAGTGAACGTGGCATTATTATAAATAAAATCCTACACAGTCGGCAGATAGTTCTGCCCTTGACGATTTCTTTTGTCATACGCTAAACGCGCGGTAATATAGAGTTACAGTTATTTCGAGGTTGACTTAACATCAAGACTGACGTGCCTGATCACAGAATTCGCTTCTAGCGATGAGAGAAACAAATCTTTTCGAAAAGTTGTTCTTATCGTTCATTTCAAAGAACAACTCTTATGCCAGTTTTCTTTTAACTTTTGATTACTAATAAAATCCGCTCATTAATCGAATTGACAACTCTTACTACTATTTACATTACAACTCATGCACTCAAGCGATGGACAGCGCTCATTATAGAACACCGTGCTACGTTTTGTAAATTTTCAGCCATGTCGAAAATGAAAATGATGCTTACTAAGCTACATCAGCCTACATACACTTGAGTTGGAACAGCTAGGAGCCGAGAACTATTACGATTATTGGTTCACCGTCTATACTTTTTCAAAACCTGTTCTTTCAGCTCCTAAACCGACCATTACACTATTATAAGCTGTAAAAAAAGGGGGGGAATACGATAACGATGTACTAGTGCTTTTTAGCAATTTATAGCTTAATCGCCGCTTTTTTCATTCTATTTTTGAAAGAATGTTTATGTAGCCCGAATGTTCTGGATGCAAATGTAGCAAGGGCACCGGGTGTTTCATAATTGTTATTTACGCGTTCGTACGTTGCAGATTCGCCATTTTTAATAATTCTCGCCCTTCAATTATTTCCGCTTTCAATATTATTAATTTAAAGTCGCATCAAAAATTTCAGAATTCGTTTGACTACTTTCTTAAACTTTTTAGGTTTGACATTTAACATGTGTGTAATGTTTATTCGAAAGCGGTATAAGAATCGACTAAAATTTTCTAAGCATTTATTATAAGGATTCTATAATGAAAGAAGGAAACACTTGCATTTTTCTTTCATTATTAACGTGATTTAGTAAGGTTGCACGATCTGTCAACGAGTGAAACACAATAATACACGACAAAAGCCACCTTTAAGGTTACATATTTTCTTAATTTTACTACTAATTTTATCTGCAATGCTGTGATAGGATCGAAAGGGAAAAAATCCAGATAATTTTTTGTAATGTTACGTGACGGAAAAAAGATAAAAACACGTTAGCGGTATTGCTATGTTCCGGGCTTGCGTGTGAAGTATAATAATGCGACTGCATAGGCAGATGCGCTCGGGAACATTTAAAAAGGAGCAGGGAGCATTTTGCGTCGAAACAGTTATCGAGAGGGGCAGAGTCGCAACTGCTCTCATCTATCGGAGAACAGTATTCACTACGTCTCGTTGTGATTTTCGCGCATTAGATCGAATTCATATTCTCGGAGCTAAATTTTTCGCTGTACTATACACTCTATTCGATATTAGCGATTATTTCATTTATCTAACAAGCAGGAACGCGTGAATATTTTACATCTCCGGCAAAAACATTTGGACGCATCGTGTTTAATAATACCGCTAACGGAAATCCGACGATGGGAAATAATCATTACCTGTCGGCAGAATGAATAATACACGATGATTCCGTCCGAAAATAAAAACAAAAGTTACATTAGTACTATTATTTAATGAAAACAGTAGAAGAGGCGCGCGTTTCTTTATTTTTTTCAAGTACATTCGGGACTCGGTGCGCACCAATCTGAAAAACCAATCGACACATTTAAAGTCGGTTCGGAAGAATCGAAAATACCTAATTTCCTACTCTGGATGGGGACAGAGACAAAGATAGAAGAGAGAGAGAGGAACATCGTCGCAATAATAAAGCAATTCCAGTAGACAGCATTTTAATATGTCAGATATCTCGTAAACAGGGCGTGTAAAGAAATTCAAAGAATTTCATCAAGTCCTATCAGCTCTCTCTGCAGATGATTAATAAAGATACTTTTCAGCCAGGCGCCAATTTACTTTTATAATTCAATCAAAAATAAAAATAAATGAGCCGGAAGTTTAATATTTTGCCGGTTGAAGGTGTTGCGTCAAACGGTTTTTTTTTTCTTCTGCAAATAACGTTTTAATTTTCCCTCTCGCGATAGCGTCTCTGAATATCAGTTTTTATTCGATTCGAAAATTTTTTTTTTATCCCACGCGCGGAACACCCTCGAACTAATTTACATAGTTTCCACTTTCACCTTCTGAAGCACACGTCTGGAACACAACTCTTCGTTTTCACATCGGTCTTACGTACTTTTCAGATTTCCGCCTTTTCTTCCGTAATATTTATTTAATATCCCCGCGAGTATTTAATCATTTCATTTAGGGTGAGCGGGCGGGCGGGCGGGCGGGCGGGCGGGCGGGCGGACGGACGGGCAGCCAGCCAGCCGCCGACAAATTTTACTCGTTAATCTTGTTGATAATTTTTATAATTGCAAAATATTCGTCAAAGCATTTCACAGACATCGTAGAAAACAAGAACCGGGAACAAATTAAATATTTAAGCCCCCTATTTTAATTAGTAAAAGGCGTGATTATTTTAAATTAAGATCTACAGGTAAGACTCCGGAGGTTTAAACATAATATGTCGTTTTAGTAAAACACGCAAAGTCCGCGCCATCGAAAAGTTTTTAATTTTTCTTATTAATTCGCTTCAACCGTTATACGGCCATTATTAAACCGACATAATGATATAACCTCTGTGCATTCGAAACGAACTCTAAATGAAATTTCCCACCGAGCCAAATCGAAGGTACAACGCGTTATCTCGTTGTTATAACTCTGGAAGACTACACGATATAATTCTAAGTAAAAGAATTTTACCGCGACATTTCAAAAGAGATTTTTATTATTTAAAATGAACTTAATAGAACCCTACAGTATTATATTATGCGTTTGGAAAATTCGTAAGCTCGAAATTTTTAAATTAAGATAAATTTTAAACAGAATCTTCCTATACAACAGTTAAAACAAAAAAATTTACTCAATATAAAAAGAAAAAAAAAAAAAAAGATGGGGCCCAAATAATGAAAGGCCCAGATCACATTCCTGAAACTTATGAACGACCTAAACCAGCGCCTACCAACACCACACGTGGTGTTCGCGCCTAAACCAAATAATACAGCGTTAGGAAGAAAATGTAAACATCATTAGGCATACGTACTGACTCGGAGACGCCGTTGTTGGCGCTGTGATCCAAATTTTTCAGCCTGTGACCAAGACGCTCGACCGTAGCCAACCGGTAGGCGGACGCGGCGCTCGGGGTGTAAGTTTTTGGCAATGTCGGCGGCGGAACGGGCTTCTGTTGGCCGCTCCTGGCGCTGCCCAAGCCCTGCTGCACCCCGTTCACGCTGGACGAAGAATTGTTAATCATGGTGCGACCGGAACTGTCGTTATCGATATTGCTACCGATATTATTCTCGATACTGGCACTGGCGGCGACCCGTTCTTGAGTCGGATTATGTGTCGAACGATTTCCGTTGGAAACGCACAAAACCGAGCCCCCGAACGCGACTAGAACATTTCTTTCGGCAAAAGCGGCCCCGATATTAGGTCGAGCCGGGTTTATGCGGATTCCGCGACGGCCACTCGGCGATGACGAGGACGACGCAGAAAAAACACGAAAGACCAACAACCGACAACGCGCCAACAACGAACCGAACTGGAACTCGCTCAACCGACGAATGATGTGCGGCTCCGGATGAGCGACTTCGGGCGGCCGCCGATCGGTGCTCGCCTTGCCCGAGCCGCCATCGGCTGCTGAATGCTCCTCTATAACGTCCACCGAACAGCGCTGACACATGTTGCAACGCGGAATGTCGTACGAGCAATACTCGAAATTTAAAAAATTACATTTTCCCTCGTTTATTTTTAACAATAAATTGCCACGAAATTAAAATTAAAGCGCTCCTTAAAGATTTAAAATACGAATACGGACAATAAAATTCGTAAACTGACCGTTCTAAAGTTGACTTTTCCGTTTCTTTCTCTCGATTTTCTTATCGCAGCTATTAAGATAGCAGTTCGACAATACTCAAACACACGTCGCCGAAATACGAATCGATAAGAAAGTGATCGAAAAATTCCATAATATCATCGGGCAAAACTTTCAATATCCTCTCGGCGGCCGTTGCTTGGTTAAAAATGAGCAAAGGGGATGGCTACATGCTAGCACCGAGAGTAAAGCGGGGTTGGCTGGACAGAGTGTCCGAATCACGTGAATTCACCGACATATCTCACGAAAAGTAATATTTCTCTGTCCCATCAGGTTTTCAAATGTCTATCCCGCAAGACTCAGACTTAGAAGACCTTTCTATGATCGAAAGTCCGAACTGGTATAAATTTTTCCGATTGAATGATACATTTAACATCTGAAATAAATTACTAGCCGGCTACGCAGCGAATTTATTCTCGTAATAGATGAAAATTATTTCTTTTTTAAACATGAAAAAATAAACGATTAATAAACTCGCTTATACGATCAATTCCAACGGCCACGGAAAGAAATGAATAAAATATTCGATGACGATTTTTTTGGGTTAGTCAGTCGCTGTTTTACCTTTCACCGGTATTATTACGTTTTGACTTCTCTCTGATCGTGGCAGAAATCAGCGCATATAAAATTATTTCTCCGTAGTAAGGTCGTGTTTCAAGAGAAAAGATCCGGTGAAATGTAAAAATGAAAGCCCGATCTATAACCATCACGAACACTGCTCCTCAGCAAAGACCTCGGCTCCAAATTATCCTGTAGCTCGATTATCGCAACTCTGATCATCGAAAAGTCACACGAATCACCGCCGACAACACTAATACGTACGATTTATTTATTTATATTATCCAATTTTTATTGATTTATTTTGTTCGTATTCAATATTGTATTTTTCAGCAGTGGTCAACCGCTGCCGAAAGATTAATGTAATTGTCAATAATATACAGCGTACAAAATTCGAATAATATTATTTTTATAATAAGAAGCGAGTAACTTTTTTCGTCCACGGTGGGACCGTAGTGGCATCCTTCTCCTGAGGGTTTGATAAAACGACGTTAACGTTCCATGGTATAACTCTCATAATACACTACGTATATAACCAAACTCACAAATGATAGTAACCAAGCGTATATAAATAAAAGAAGAAAAAAAGTTTAAGTAAATACATCGTCATAACCGTAATGCCAAATCGCTTCTTGTAGCATTTCCGTTCTTACCTAGTTCTGATGAGAATTTCCATTTTTATTCGTTACTGGACACTTCTATAAATGCGCATTTGTAAACAAGTTTGATCTTTTTCTACTTTTATAAGTAAAACTATGTATACAGTTATTATAATTTAGTAACTTTAACGGATAGAGTTCGTAATTCGAACTGGTAGAGTAAGCGGAGTTTCCGAAGTAATCAGATTTTTCTTTCAATGGCCACATCATTCCTACGCCACCAAAGATAATAAAAAATTCTTGTAACAAAATGTGTAACATTTTCGCGTTTCACGCTATTTTCATTTTTCGAAGAATGGCACAGTCAACTCGACTTTGTTCTAGAAGAATTATAGGAAGCTAACGTCTAAGGTCGTGTTCCCACGACAAAGTCTAAAGGATCGAGTTTTGATATATATATATATATATATATATATATATATATATATATACAGTGAAAATCGGTTATCATAACATATACCGACCATACAGATGAATATTGGTGGAACCGGGGCAATTCCGTAAAACTATATACGTCCGTCTCCGTCGGTTCAACGGCTATAATGAAACTTGAAATAATTGCAATTAAGTATAAACTGAACTTTCAAATTTTATATTATAATAAACTCCCTTTTACAACGTAAGTAATATTACCCGTTCTGTTTTACGAAAAAATCTGCATATTATAATGTAAATTTTGTATTTACCATAGGCAGCGCGGTAGCCTAGTAATTAAGGTGCTTGGCAACCAAATCAAAGGTCACGGGTTCGAGACTTGTTTCGTTCCGATTCCAAGTTGCTCCAAGGTTTACCCAGCCTGAAATAATTGAGTACCAGAGAAATATGGGAAAGTAAAGGCAGCCGAGAGAAAAGAACTGGCCCCAGTATTCTCATTAAATTCATTAGACTTAGTAAATTATGAAAAGCTTAATTTCACAATCCCCAACGCCTTGTCAAGGGTATGGGACTTATATATATATATATATATATATATTTATATATATTAATATATACATATATATATAGAGAGAGAGAGAGAGAGAAAGAGAGAGGGCATTTCACGTCAAATATCCCAGCGCGTCGTTCGAGCGTCAAAACGCTTACTTTTCAACTGATAATTACGCTACTAAAAATCATACACAAAAATAAATGATAACACGTTTTCGATGTATTTTTTCCTCAGCTTTCCAATGAAATCATTCGTTTTTTGAAAATGAGCCTTTTTAACTTCAAAAAACATAGAACGTGTTATATCTTGAAAAAGACATTTATAATATTTTTTAAATACTCTACATCGAAAGAGAAGGGTTTTTTACGTCGATGTAGCAACTTTCAGAGTGTGCTTTTTTTTTTTCTTTTACGAGATATTGAACGCCAAAATAAAGACGAACCGTCGCTGCGGCTCAGCGTGACATGCGACACAGTGTGTTTGCCGTCAATAATGTTTACTAAATAACTAATTCTACTACACGTAATAAGTATATATTATTTATTTATACGTTGAAACATTCTTTGTACATTTTTGCAATATAGAGTTACATAATGTATATTTACATAAGTATCACAGAAATTTATTTATTCGTTTTCTTCGCTTTTAAAATTTTCTTTTTGTTTGTAGATCATTTTTTTTTACATCAGGAATAAATGAATCTGATTTACGTTTATAAATTTCAGTTCTACAATTATTAAAAATGTTTGCTGTTTCTAGTATCGATGGATATCTTTGTTAAGTGTGGAAAAGTTAAACAATTGTTTCGCCGAGTTAATAAGATGATTACTTTTATCAGAGATTAATACATCTTAAATGAAAAACTGAATGCAACATAGCGTTAGATAAAAAATAACAAACAATTAATCTATAATAAATAAGTTAATTAATTTTAATTAAAGCTAAATAAATTAATTTCCGAAATTATACCATAAGGTTAAGTTTTTCGATGTTCATAAACTAATAGGCGCTTTCGACGACGCTCTCGCTCTTGTTATTCAGCACAATCACAACGATGGTAATCAATAATAAACAATAAACAACCATATATTTATACACTTCTATATAGTAATGTAACACATTTAAATTTTGTTTTATCCGTACCGAAAACGAGTGTTTCTTACCGGATAGGAACATGAGACTTATAAATTCTATTATTATTATTAGTCGTACATAATTGAAGTTTGCGGGAAAAACAATAAAAGAAAACCTGCATACATCGATGTAGAGTATTTAAAAAAATATTAAAAATGCCCTTTTTAGAGATACAACACGTTTTGTGTTTTTTTTTTAGGTTAAAAAGGCACATTTTTAAAAAACGAATGATTTCATTGGAAATCCGAGGGAAAAAAAATCTAAAACATGTTATTTTTTGTGTATGATTCTTAATAACGTAATTATCAATTGAAAAGTAAGCGTTTTGGCGCTCGAGCGCCACGCTGGGACATTTGACGTGAAATGCCTCATATATATATACATATATATAGTTTTATTAATACTTGTAAATACATAAAATTACAAAGCACAATTAAATAATTATTTAAAAAACTTGCAGAAATGGTTTCGGTTAACAAAGAATCATAATAACAACATCTAATTGAAGTTAATATTGAATAAAAAAATATTGTAAAAACACTAAATAATGATAATATGTCGATAAAACGACAGTCGATATGTAAATAATAATTAACAGGGTGTAAATTGTAAACAAATAAATGATAACAAAATTGAATAATAAAGAACTCTATTATAGTAAAATAAAATAAATAAATGCAATATAATTTTAAAAATGTTAAATAACGGATTTGACCGGGTAAGTAAATGTTTAATTTATTTTTACATTTATTAATATAACACCTTCCTGCAGTTGAGATCCCTCTGTTAATTATAGATTGATTTTCACATGTAACCCCGGATGACACCATTAAAAATCTTTCTAAGAAATCTGTAAACTGAATACGCAGTAATGAAATTATGTTTTTTCTACATTTCGAATGCTATTACTGACTAATCGAACGATAGTAAAATTATTTATAAGTGACGGAGAAACGATTTTGCAAAACTTAGTAAAATAACGGAGGCGATTTAATAACAATAACGCCATAAATCGATTACATGCGGAACAACCAAATTTTTAGCGACTCTGTTAAATTAAAAGCGAACTTGCCAGTAGAGTTAGCGATGAGAAACAACTGACTTCAAATATTCTCTCGCTGCGGCTACTTAATTAATTTAGCTGAACATATCCTTAGGATCAAATTGTACCAACAAATGGAAATCCCTCCGTTTATGTCCTAGCTATTGAACGAGTCAGTGGCTACAGCTAGTAGTCCGTTAAACACGCCTAATGAAAACAACCGAAATCTTCGCTTATTTCGGCAGCAAAATTCGTCAGATCACGAATCGAAGATATCACGAAAAATGCGTAGAATTTTTATTTTCTGTTCGCAAAACATTAAAGTTTCTTATTACCTGCACTTTGCCATTTTCTTACTACCGGAATAGTGTAAAATGGAGTAATTTTTAATTCCAGGTCAGTTCCACAACATCCATTCCTTTTTTTCTTTTTTTTTTTGGATTTCCGCTGGGTAAGAAAATACGGAAGTTAGTATTCCTGTTTTCCCATACTCTCCGTTGTTCTATTATGTACCTTGGTTCGAACCAAATTTCTAGTAATTTTCACTCTATGACATTTGTCCAGTTAACCTCTTCCACCGTATTTTCCAATTAAAATCGTTTAATCTTTTCCAGTTTTTGGTTAATTCACACATTTTTAATTATACGAAATAAATTTACCATATCGCTTCATCTTCATTTTTTACCCTACACAATAATTCGTCGTATCAGAATAAGAACGAATTGTTTAACACTTACAAAGAGTTGTTCTCCTCTCCATTGAACAGAAAAAATGAAACCTAGAAAATGAGCTATAAATAACGATTTCCGCACATTCGCTTTTATTTTCATTAACAAAATAAAAACGGGTTAGCCCCGTTAACCCCCCCCCAGCAATCATCGAAAATAAAAACTCAGAGAATAAGTGGAAAACAGAAAGAAAAGAATACCGTCAATCACCATTACTTTTGACAGGTCATAGAAATTAACAATCAGTTTCAATCCTAAGAATAAATAACTATTTATATTATTTTATTCAGAATTACGTGTTTCTTCAAAGAGTTTCTGGGTCGTGCGGTAAAGTCTAATTAATAACGAAACTGATTTTAATCGTAATTAAACCCCATTAAATTCCAGCGGAACTTAACTAACATACTAGTACTTACGGACACAGGAAATTGGCCAAACCTTCTAAACTTAATCACACAAATGACGCGGAACCAACCAGACCACGGTGTCGAGTCGAAAATAGCAGTTACCAGTAAAAGCTCAAGGAGTTTACGGAAAGCGTCTATTTCTCGTTTCAACAAAACAGATTACTACATCATTAAAGTGTACACATGTAGTATATAGTTCTCTAACAGTGAAAAGATATTTTTGCAAGCCGATGAATTTTCACCCCCGTTAAATTTGTACACAGAGTAACACACTTCGATTAAAAATCATTATTGAACAGATCGTGTACATTGTAGTACTAGTCTAAATTGGGACTTTGTTACGACGGCGCTTTGAAAAACAGATGAATGATCAGTATTGCCGTGTTTATAACTCTTTGAAAAATTATGAAACAAACAAGTGCATCTAGTTGTTACGATTGCGCTATACATTAGAGTAAATCAATCAAATGGAACAAATAATAATCAGAACGAAATAGCGAAATTACGCATTGTGAAAATTTATAATTTTACCGGATGATGACAAAGTTATCAATATTTTTACAAACAGAAATAATCAATGACGTCAAACTATGCTGATTGTACACACACGTCCGATAATACTGTTAATTATTACACAGCCCGTACGTACATGTGGCTTCTTCCAATTGCGAAATATGTTTTTTCTCTTTCTTTTTAATATTAATTTCAAAGAGAATATGGATGATAAAGTTTTATTTTAAATGCAAGACGCTGCAAGGAAACGGTAAAAAAAAAAAAAATGGCAATAATAACGACATGTTGCAAAAAAACCTCTTCTGTATTGTTCTTGTATCGTACTCATACAGTGTGTAGACCAAGAGAAATAAGGTGCAACGGCAGTACCGTGGACAAATTCAGGAGTTGAACTCGCAGACGGAAAAGAACGTAACCGAAAGTGTGGAAACTGAACAATAAGAAAAGGGGAGATGTATTAGAAAATAAGAACCGTTCTGAATAGAAAAAGACAATTTAAAATTTTTTTTTTGATATTCCGCGCTTAAGAAACATATAGATTGTTGTTAATTTTTTTTTTTAAATTCTCAATGTTCCATTTTTCTTAAATTTATTACTAGCTAGATGCTGAATTGTTTATAATTTGCCAATATTTTCAAAGGGAAACTCTTTTGTAGGCCCCATTTTTAATTGGGTTAGACAATAAAAAAAAAGTACCAATACCTGAAAATTATTATAAAAATTTAATAAAAATGCACTAATAAAAACTAAAAAACAATTGTTCGATAAGAAGACAATATATGTTACAATAAAATATATACCTTAAGGTGGATACTACGATAATTCTTATGCAACATTAATGCTTATTAAAGCAGGCACGAAGATCGCAAATTACAATATCTAGAAACTATTTAATCAATATTTAATGCAGTTTTTAATTATTGTAATTCGTGATTTCCGTGACTACTCTAATAAATGCTGTTTAAGAATAATCATTTTAACCCTCCTTTGAAATATATATTTTTTTTTTCATCGTAAATAAATTTTCTTATCGAATAATAATTTTTTACTTTTTAGCGAATTTTTAATAAATTTTTATCTTGAAGTCGGGTTTTTTTTTTTTTTTTAATATTGTATTTCACGGTTTTTAGCATAGTAGTTGAATTTTTTGTCTCGTTAAAAATCAGCTTTTTAAAAAGTGACAAGCTTTTTTTTCCCCTTAAATTGTATGTGCTGTGACTACTATGGTCACTAGAGCACACACAAGGGAGGGGGATCATTTAAATGCGCTGAGTTAAGCCGCTCATTTTAATGAAGGTAAAAATCCTGTTGATGGAAATTCTGAGTAGGCCAAGTTGCATCCGCAACATAGTAAACTTTTGACAGGTAAGTAGTATGTGGGAAACTGTCGGCACTGTTGTTTAACTGCACAAGGGGCATGTAATCGGAGGCGGCGTTTTATCAATTATGTTTGTGCGAAATAGCGATGTGGCCAATTCGCAGCCGGCTGAGGATCCTAAAATCGTTTCGGGATGTTCCTTCCGGTGGCCACCATGCTCCAACTGTGGGCTTAATGGTTCTTAGGAATGTTATGGCAGCTGCCCATTCAGTTCTCCACTGGTTTTCGCACGCCTTTACGAATGTATATGTAATTAATGAGGGTAGCTCCGCGTCCTCTGGCATTAGCGAGAATAAGGCAGAACGTACTGCTCCGTCGACACTCTCATTACCCAGGAACCCACAGCAGCGACACGTAACTATCCATTAGATGCAATTCATACAAGAAGTGATATATTTTTAGAACTAGCGGATTGTTGTATTGTTGACTCTTAATCATGTTCAAAGACTGTAGGGAATCAGTAACCAGGAGGAAATCACTGGCTCTGGTGTGAGTTGTAACGGTGCGGTGGAAGCAGTGTACAATTGCATACAGTTCTGTATCCAATGCTGGCAGTCGTCGTCTAACTACGTCAAACACGTTGTTCCCCCGTGGAGCTGCAGGAACGCCATAAGCGGCAATCAGTCGCCGTGATCGAATGCGCAGAGTGTCGGGGCTTCGGAATACTACTCGAAGCGTCTGCTGCCCGAACGAGACGCATTCGAGGATGATCTTCTTATCGTGCTACTGCGGAAGCGTCACTGAAATTTCAGTCGCCGCCGAATTGTATGTTTGTTCTCGCGTAAATTTTCGGATCCGTTTAAGAAAAGCCTTTTAGCAGGACACGAAATGCTCGTACGGGTTTTTTGAGTCACTTACTGCGTTTCACGCTACATTGTTAATTCGTCGTCGTTATCACCGCCACCGTCACCATCGAAGAATAAATAAATAATTAATAGTGAAAATATCGCATGGTTTTTGTTCTTGGTTTTCTAGTCTCTTTAGCCAGTATGGTTATCGTAATGTTAGAATCGGATAGATATGTACCAGGTACATTCAATTCTTATATTACAAAACTACCTGTACGTTATAAACATAACCTATTCGTTATATACCTATACAACCATTGTCATTCAAGTCCAGTCCGATGATGTTCCATACTCTGTGTCCTTCGCACGAGGATTTTTGTAACTTTTGTGGCTCAAATCGAACAAAATCTGATGTTTTTTCACTGCCTCAATCAACTTTTCTTTTTAAGACATCGTGAAAGATTGACGAAAAAAGGAGCATGATCGTTGCGGGATGCGGGAAAACTGTGTCAACTGCGAACTGACGAATGTTCGCAGCAAGTGCGGGAAAATTTAGCGGGATCCCGCTTTGGTCCGTGCTCCATCCCGCATGCCGCAAGTTTTCCACAGCGGTGTGCGCGACCCTTAATCCGTTCGAAAAAAATATACCATTTGCAATACATATCTCTTTAGTTTAACTTGCTAGTAATTCTTTTCCCGCCAAAATGTTAATAACTGTTTTACAATAAAACTATAAAGAGTCAATTCCAAGAAAAACAGGAAAAAAATACGATCTATAACAATTTTACCACTTCTGCTTCTTTTTTTATCTCCATGGACTTTTGTATTATCAAATTTTCAAGATCCTATTCGTCACCTATTCTCGATCAATCTCAGCGAACCCGAAGTAAACTGGTTAAAAGCCGAACTAAAAAAATTATTGACGCGCGTTTAGAAAATATTGAAATAAAAAAGTTTCATTTTCAACAAAAGAACAAACGAAATTAATAATTAACGATTTTGATAAGTGGAAAAAGTGCTCATTTTACAAAATTCGGCTACACGTCATTACAGAAATAAAATGAAAAAAAAAAAAAAAAACGGAAACAAACATAGTGACGCTTAACCGATAAACAATTCTGAAGAAATATTTCATTATTTGTTGGACTGACTCTAATACGTGTTAAAAATTAGCGTACCATAAAGGAAAAATGTATTTTCTAAGTAAAACAAAAAAGAACAGTTCTTCTAAATCAACTATAGTTAAAAACAGTTACTACATACATTAATACTAATATAAAATAATTTTGATTTATTCCAAGTATAGCTGTTATTTATTTAATATAATTTTAAATATATTTTAAAATAATATACATGTTTTCAAAAATAAACTAAAGTTGTGTATGTTAGATTTTTCATAGTGCTGCCGAGTTATTTTACGTAATTTTCAACTCGTAAGTTATCAGTTATATCCAGCTAGTGCGTACTGATAAGACAATATGAGCGTTTTCGACCCGTGTTCCGAGATAAATATCAATTCAGTGTAATATTAATTCGTCTCTTACATCGGCTAATAATAGTAATAATATATCGGTTATAGTAATTGTGACAACACAAATAAAGTTAAAGCTAACGATTATTCTAACAATGACGTCGACTCTAATGGTAATAATAATAAAAGACGAGATTTTTCGTTTCCCCTAACAGGGATAATCTTTTGTGTCCTGATATTCATCCCGGTACGCATATAGTGATAATTCAATCGAACAATAAAAACTTATATATCACCCGCTAGCAATTTGCAAGTTTCTGTCAAATTTTATCGGCGTTCGTTATTTTCAAAGAAACGGCGTAAATAGAATAAAATCGATATTTGACAGTACAGAAAATGTAAACAATTTAATCTGTACGGTAAAAAATAGGAAAAATTTCAATCAATTATCATGTTTTATACCGAACAGTCTTCTGTACCCCGTAACGTTATCGTTAGTTCCTTATGTCCACATGGATGCCAACCACGAGGTTTTATCTCGTGGATTTTATTAATTACGAGTTATTTTATTTTATTATTTATGAATGGCAATGATTAGAATAATTTAACTTTTTGAATTTTAAAAACAATATATTATATAAACCTGACACCACACCTATCTTCTAAAAAAACATAATATTACGAATATAACGACAATAAAAGATTATGTACAAATATTAAAAAATGAAAGTTAAATTCTACGTAACACTGTTGCCGGGGCTGATCCGTGTTCCGTGGATTGGCGGTTTGTTGATGCGTTCGAATAATCAAGCCGTTATATTGGATTTCCGCGATTCTTAAGAATTTACCGAACTTGACAAATTTGACAATTGACGATTTCAGATCACGATTACATACGAGACCGAATAGTTGGTCAGACGACGGTTAAAAAATTTGGTTCTTCCGGAAGATTTTTCTTTACTCGACAAGAGAGGTAAAACCACTGTTCAAAGGTATAACAAAACACCACTCAAAGAGTAATAAAAAGCAACTCGACTCTAAGGTAAAAAAAACGGAAACTCACTCAAAGGTAAACGTAAACTGGCTAATCAGTTTCAAGCACGCGCACATTCGCACTCGCACCATTTATTCTAAATTATGTTTATGTTATTTTCTAAAATTGTACTCATCACATGTAATGGACACATTACAACCCCTATGGAGTTATTCGTGGTGTTCCTACCGACTACTCAAATGAAGAAATTTTAAACGCTATCTCCAAAGTGATAAACAGATTGTTAGTGTTAAAAGAATACTCCCAGACGTGCGGATTCAGAACTGATCCCGACTACAGCGGTAGAATTGTAATTTATTGGAAACTCGCTTCCCAATTATGCCGATATATTTACAAACTGCGGTTTCCCGTACAGCCCAGCGCGTAAGACCACCCCGACAATGTGCCAACTGCCTGAGATATTCACATGTTGCAGCTCAGTGTAGGTCTAAACCTCGGTGCTTATTCTGTCATGGCGATCATCAAGCGTCAAACTGCACCAGCAACAACGAAAAAAAAAAAGGGATAAGATTAGGAAAAAATGTGTTAACTGTGAAGGTTTGTCAAACGATAAATGCTGTTCGCATTACGCTTTACAACTGAAAATCGGTAAGGTAAAAGCATTCGATAATATATCGCTCGCGAAAGCAATTAATAAAGTTAAAAGCGCCGCTCGTTCCGAGGTATTCTCGCACGCAGAAGTAGTTAATTCGGTGAACAGCGTACTTCATAGTGTGCCTGTAAAAAGGCGAGCTTCGTATAAAACTTAACCTACTAATTCGGATACTCAACCGGAACCTGTTAAAAAACAATTTCCCGATTATTCGCATCTTCTTTCATTCCCTTCCGGGAAACCGACATCGAAACCCAACGGACTAGCGTATCCTAAATTAAAGGAGTCAGCAGAATTTCTACAAGCAGAGAAGAGTTCTCTCTATTCCTGTCACGTCGAAAACATCGAAGCAGAATAATCCAGCCCAGGTGCATCAACAGAAAGAAAAAAGCACCGTTCTAACGGTCAACACATCCAAGCCTCCACGGGCATCGACAGCAGCATCAATAAAATTATCAGCATCGAATACAAAAACAAAAATCCCACTCACTCTAATCGTAATTAAAATTATAAATATAGCATAAAAAATAAATAAATATAAATTACGAAAATTACAGGTTAATATTAATCAATGTAATATAAATTCAAAAAAAAAAAAAAAAGGAATAATTAGTAAAGTTAAAGAAATAAATAATAAAAAATAATTATACATGTACAATGAAAGGTAAATAAATAATTATAAGAGTTAACTTTAAAAAAAGATATAATTAATAGTTACTTCGCGAAAAAAAAAAAAAATAGATATATATATAAAATAAAGCATAGCATTAGGTTCCCTTAACTTAATGTTTCTTTTAGATCGCGATGAAATATTACAGCCATGAAATTTAGGAACATACGAAACATGAATCGTATTCAGCTTTTACAGTGGAATTGCCGTAGTATACGTAGGAACTTTATCAACCTCCAATCACTTTTAAGGTCGCACGATATCGATATCATTTTGTTTTCAGAAACATGGCTTCAATCGTCTATCAATTTCTCACTTCAAGGTTTCATATGTTATAGGCATGATAGACAGGATGGTTATGGAGGTACGGCGATTCTAGTTTAAAAAAATATTGTTTGTAGACCCATCAAGCTCAATTCCTTTGTTAATCCCATGGTTAACATATTGTCTTAGTGTCTATTTGTTTAAGGGTAAAGGAACTTTTCTTGTTTTTAATTTACCCCCACCCCCACCCAATGTTGATTTTGATGAGGATAGATTTATTAGTATTAGAAATAATTTACCTAGTTCGGCATTTATTATTTGTGGTGGTGATTTTAACGACTTCATCGGACTTGGTGTTGTAATTCTGAAAATGCTATGGGAGGACGTATTGTTAATATAATTAATAACACTAATCTAGTTTTAGCCAATGACGGGTCGCATACCACCATTAGAGCTCCCACTGTGCCACCAAATGCTTTGGATATTACCTTGGTCTCAGCCAATCTCAAGTTCTTCAGTTTCCTTTGCATAGCGATCATCTGCCCGTTAATTTATAAATAGATATTAATAATAATATCCCTTACAAGTGGGAAAATAAATTTGTGGATCGTTGGAAGACATCGGAGGAAGGGTTAAGCAGGTTTACGTCAGAATTGGATTCGTTATGCAATAACATACTACTATCTTCTATAGAGGAGCATTTATCCTTTAACTTTAAGGCACACCTCCTTACACTTAAAATAAAACCATACTTGATTGATTTGGCGGAAAAGGGGGTTAATATAAAACTGGTGTGGATTCCGGCTCATGTGGGGATAGATGGTAATGAAATAGCGGATAAAGCAGCAAAATCAGCGGCTGATGAGGTTGCTTCACTAATTCCAAAATTCCCTAGCAAAGATCTTTTATATTTCATTAAGTTTGCTCACAAAGAATATTGGAATTTCATTTGGTACAATCCATATAAATCAAAATTATGTAAATCCATTCAATATCCCTAGATCACCGTGGTATGTTCCGATTTCGGATAGAGGGGTTAGCAATCCTCCGAAATCTATATAGTGACGATGTGTCGGTTACGATTTGGAGTTAACAGATTACCATATTCTATGTATAAGCAGGGGCTTAGTCAGTCCCCTTTTTGTCCACACCATCCGGGTAATCGAGATAAGTTGGCAAACGCGGACCATTTCTTTATCGAATGCAGTCGATACAAAAACACTCAACAAATATTATTTAATTCATTGATTAATCTTACGAGTAGACCTTCCATGTAAATCAAGTTCGCTCTTGGCTACAAATAATATCGCCTTATATTGGATTCTATATTCATGTATAATGTCTTCAAAAAAAAAACAAAAAAAAACAGGAATAAAATATTTATTTGCAACAAGGAAAAAATTTTCAAAAATAATGACATGAGCAGATTACAATATTTTCATAAAATGCCTTTTCGCATCTATCCTTTTTGTGCTGTTTTATTTTTTCGAAACACTCACTAACGATCAATATTTACACTTGTTTTCTAAAATAATGGCATATAATGCTTTTGAGGTCAAATAGTTGTTTAAAAATCGAAAAATTTTTATTATTTTATGTTGTTAATTTCATTAAATTTTATTACCAAACAAGCTGCTTTATTGATATTTTCGCATGGTTTAAAAGTGAGTTCTGGTTCGGTGTAAGTCATATTTTATATTAATAAGAATAACAGTTTCCAAGCGATTGAAATGTGTTACATGTCGCGTAGAATTAAATATCTAGCTCTAAACTATATATATTAAAAAAGTGAAAAATAATAAAAGATAATTGTTTTCACATATGCAGCAAAACAGTGATGTGTCAACCGCCAAGGATTCTGTATGATAAGTATGAAGTACCGTAATTTTAATTTACATAATACTAAATTAAAAACAAATATTTCCTGTAAAGTTATTTAAAATAATTTTCTTTAAGGAAAATCGACCAGGAGGGCCAGTCAATTAAGCCCAAACGAACGGTGCTCGTTAAAAATAAACATGAAAATGGGAGAATAACTTCTTAAGACTAACGAATAAATTTTTTCAATAAAATTCAGATGCTAGATCGATTTTGCTTTTTTCAAACTAGTAGTTTTTCATAATCATTTAAAATTTATTTCTCATTTTTTGTGCGCGTAAAAATATATCATATAAAGCACATGGTTTTTCTCTGAAAGCAAAAACTCTGTCATAATATGCCGTGACCGAATAATTTTTTCGGAAATTTTTTATCGAAATAACCCCTCAAAAATGAATATACACAATCAGCATTTCAAGTCTTTATAAGAGGAAATAGTTTGTTTTCCATCTCTGAGATTTTTAGGCTATGGAAGATTCAAATTTTAGGTTCCAATATTCGCTACATTTCCCCTGTAATATCCTTTTAAGTACATGAATATATATATATTTATGAGCTGTTCTAAATTTTCGAAGTGTAATATTCCCCCTCCACTAAGACGAAGAGATACGCTGCGTTTAACACTTTTTTGAACTTTTTGCAAACTTTCACAGTTTTGTTAAAAAATCAAAATTTATATTAGTTGTTATTAAGTAGCGCGCTTTCCATCGATGATACAACAACCCTAGAAAAAAATTAACTTTCTTTTTAATCTCCGAAACTCCCCGATATGGAAGTTAAAAATTGGTTATGTAATTTAACTTTCCTTTAATGTGCACGTTAATTTTTACGATTTTTTTACCGTCCCCAGTAATTAAGTTATTCGAGGATACATGTTTCATTGATAGAACATTTTACCCGCGATTTATGTGGAAAATTTCAAATTTACAAGTTAAACGGTTGCAGAGCTATTGAATTTTATTTGATTTCTTTACGTTTTCCAAATCGCGCTCTATTAAACTTTTCTGATGTATTATTAGCGCAGAAAGTCGTAAAAATTACGGCACGAGAAATGGCAATTTACCTTCCGGTTGCTGCATTTACCACAATCCTTTGAACTGTTAAATTGGTTACGGATGTGTTGTTTTTTTTTTTTTTTATTTACCGAAAAATTACTCGATGAGTAGGAAGGTCAATATCGATATGTAGAAGGAAGTTTGAAGGTTCATGTGTCTCACTAACTCATAAGAATCACGTTTACACTCAGCGAAGGTGGGAACAGAACAGCGGGTAATCTAAAAAGGTATTCGAAATGTCCGTCTTTTGCGGACGACGATTTAATCAGCCGGCGAGTTCACTCCGCGGCGAATCGAACGATCCCCGTGGAATTATACCGATTTTTAAAAAACAATCGTGTTGATGTATAAATTTAAGTTTGAGATATAAACACATTATACTTCGATTGAGAAAACTGGCTAAATAGATAATACCGGGACAAAAAAAAATAAAAAAATAAACTTAAAAAATAGAAAAACTTACGCGACTACTGTATAACTTCTTTTTTTTTTGAAGGCAGTAAAAAGATAAAATTAATAGAAATATTATAAGAACGAAAAACATAATTAAAATCAGACCACACAGTTACAAGTTATGTGCGAACAAACAAAAAAAAAAAAAAAAATCGTTTTCTGCGTTCAAAGCATGTTTATAGGAATAGGGTAATTAACATTGATAATATTTTAATTTTTTAAAATACCATGCTTAATATAGATAATATTCTTATCGCGACTGTTGTTAATAAAACATTATCTAAGAGGACCATATTTTTTGATGACTACTGAATATCTGTGTTCAAGGCCGTGTCCTCGGGGTGGGTTTTGGAGGGTTAACCCCCCCGCCCTTATGAGAATTGAAATAGTTATTAAAAAAACATAAAAATCTCAAAAAAATCAAAAATTTAAAATAGATATTGACGATTTTTTAGGATGTTTTTACCTTTAAAAGAAAAAAGAAAAAATATGCTCTATATTTTTAGGTATTTCATTAATATTCTATGAAAAATTTTTTATTGTGAGTTGTAATGTGACCATTACATGGGTCAAGAAAAAATAAATAATATAAAAAATAAATTATCAATAAAATATAAATAAATGAAATAGTATCGGAAAATATTAAAGGTCGAAAGGAGTGTGAGAGTGCTTGTGTGTGTGTGAATGGAAACCAGTTGCCAGCTGCGGGTGTTTACGGAGATCGATGTCGCCTTTAAGAGATGCGCGCGATGATTGTTCATCAAACGACACTGATTGGTACATCGAACACAGAGGAAGAGACTCAGCAGAAGAATTCAGAATTAGAAATTTCGCAAGGGAAGATACGATCCTGAAGTCAGAATCAGTTACGAGTTTTGAGTTGTTCAACGATAGATCTCCAGTAAAGGAAGAGGGCCTCAGGTCAAGATCGAATTCGTTACACTGATAGCAGTCGTCAAAAGTACCGACTGTTTTCATTTTTGTTGTTCTCGGAACGAAATAGTTTAAATCACGGAAAAGTCCGATCAAGTAAAATTAGTATAATAATTTCGAATATCGCGTCTCCACTCCGCGTCCGCCACCAATCCAGAACGGAATTTCCTACACACGCCTGCCTATCATCAAGAACCACCACAACAAACCGCAGTCATCGCAGTGATACGTATCATATTATTTTAAATTACTCGAATTGTATGTACGTGTTTGTTAATAATTGTATTTACAGCGGTCGACCGTTTCAGAAAGATCGGTGTAGGTTTAAACAATAATCGTTAAATCAAATCACCTTTTCATCAACTTTATAATAATAATAATAATAATCATCATATCATAAACATAATCATAATATAAAATTTAATATATTTCTAATTTAAATCCACGAGCTCGTTAGGTTGGCATCCCTGGATACAACAAAATTATTAGCTTAGGAACGGCAAGTACCGTTACAGAGTATAATCAATAACATATGTAATTTTTATTAATGTTTACACGGTAATTCATTTATGTAAATTATTAATATATAAATCAAAATGATGGGCATTATTAATAGTATGAATATTAATGAAAAATGTATTGTTATTTATAAAATAAAAATATGTAAAGAAAACTTTCAGCCCCCCCCCCCCTCCTCGCAACAAAAAAAAAAAAAAAAAAAATCTAGACACGAGCCCGCCTGTGTTTAGATTTTCATCGGTTAACATATTTTCGAATAGACAAAGAATCATTGAAATCGGTTCACATGGTGTTGTTATGCGCGAACAAATACGAAAAAACAAAAAAAAAATAAATAAAAAACATACACGACGAACACATAACATCCTATTTTTTTTTTGAAGCCGGTAAAAAGCTAGCATATAGAAACAGTATATTTTTAAAACTAAGTTACTAGTAAATATACCATGACTATTTAATTATTCATTTCAAGAAACATTTTTAACGATTTCCCGAAACAGATTAAAAATTAACGAACGTATATAATAATATATTTTCACGGTGTCCGTTAATTTTTAATTTGTTTCGAGAGATCGTTAAAAATGTTTCGCGAAATTAATAGTTAAATTGTCATAGTACATTTACAGTGAATCTGTTTTTGAGCGCTAGCTTTTTATCTATTAACTTATTTATCGGACGTGACGTTCAGTTTGCGAAATTGAATGAAAAAACGACCTAAAAGAGTTTCACTTTGAAATTATCGGAAAAATATAAACAATTCTAACGCCTAGCTAGTAATAAATTTAAGAAAAATGCAGCATTAAGAATTTTTATTTTTTTTTCTAAATTAATAACGACCTATAATTACACATTTATCAGAATATAAATAAATTATTAAAAATGAATATAGTAAGTTCGTTTATTTTTAATACTTTAACCATGTCAGATGATATATGTAATGTGAACTTTCAAAAGTTGCTTTTAGTCGCTCCCCAAAATAGAATGTAAATCCTTGTTTACCTTTCAGTTAGCATAAATTACTAGTTCCATTTATAGATGGCACAATTCGAAGTGCAAATAAAATTACTCCATAATAATACTCGAAGTATTTTAGATATCACGTGTTTTTTGTATCATCAATGATTATTAAAATTAAAGAACTAAAAAAAAAAAAAAAAAAAAAAAAGACACTTTTACATTTACCTTATAGATTATTAACTATATAGCTACCAATACGAAAACGGCAAAAACCAAATTGTATTCTTTCGGCGATTTCCAGAAAAAATCTCACTTGGAGACGGTATCCGTTTCATTTATATACTCCGCCTGAACTGAATACTAAAACTGTATTTATTTCTTTATATTTGAGTTGTAAATACAATTGTCCATTTTCTGTTATTACTTTATTAAAAATATTATAAAAACGTGTACTACAGAAATTATATTTATTTCATTTAACGAAAATGAAAAAGGATTTCAATTTTTTTAATCGAAAATTATGTTTTTCAGTCGAAATTTACCAAGATGCAGCCAATCCAGTTCTTGTTGTCGATTAGGGTGAATAAGCCATCAAGAATGATCGTAGGGTGAAGCGCGCTTTTCGGTAGTCGGTTACGATAGGTAAGGGCTGAAGAGAGAATAAGAAAAGAAGAATTATCGATCGAGGTTTTTTCACAGTTCGTTAGTCCGTTTTCAGTCAAGCTACTGAATGGTCAGATTTCAGTAATTTGTCAAATCGTTCGTAAGTAACGTCGAGTAACCAAAGGAGTAATCGAGAATATGTGCAGAGCGTGTCAATCGAACTGCCCGTCCAAGCCAAGAACATGTGCATTAATACTGCGATCGCAATAATTCCATAATTCCGCGATTAATACCGAATCACAAATTCTATCTTCGCGCCTATCGGAAACGTCAACCCTAGAGCCACAGGAAATCATCAACTCAACGGTCATCGGATCATCGCCGACACGACAATACATACAATTTTGTTTAATTATTCATTAACCGCAGCATTACTTGTTATGTTGCATTCGTTTATTATTGTTGCTTCAGCATTCGGTCGTTAAAAGAAATATCGGTGTAAGGATTATTAAATATTACTTAAAACCCCCGACAATTGATTTAGTAAAATCATATTAATAATAAAATAAGCATAAATATAAATACGCTTAATAGATGCACATAAACTATCAACGATTCCACGGAATCCTAAGAGCATAAAACTGAAATGGTAAACGTTTCATTTGGCATCCCCAGTGAGTATCTAAACTAATTATATCGTTTTAAAATACAATAGGGGCAGGATCCTTACATTCTTATTTTTCTATATAAGTCCATCATCCGTCCAAATTTGACAGTTCTTTTATTTACGCGCATGCCTCCAAGTCCCGACTTTCCGAACTGGATTTTATATATATGTATATATATATATATATATATATATATATATATATATATATTCTTTGGTATAAATTAGCTCTAGTTGGCCCATGTGCATACATTAAGATATTTGTTAAAAGCGCCTGTCTAATTGTATTTAAATGTATGTATAATATATAGTTCATAAGAACCTTTGTAAGCATGGGCCAGCTGTTGTCTTCCAAAATTATCCTCTACATGCTCTGGCTTGTAAATTACATCAGGTTGACTCACGTAAATACGCTTAGGAAATGTGTCTAGATGTTTGCATAAGAATCTAAGTTTAACTTAGAATTTATATCACCTACGTAAGCATGTGACAATTATGTCTTTGAAATTTAATAGTAAAAATATCTATTGACTCTCACGTCTATATATCATACATGTCTGAATTCTATTGCTCGCACATATTTGTGCATAAACAGTTTTATTTTGTATGTAAGATTAATATTTCTTAAAATTTGATTATTATTATTATTATTATTAGTCATTATCTATATAAATAAAACGCAAATGTATGTCTCCCGTAATTTTGTGTACAGAACTCCACTGTGAGTATAAAATGTGGAAATCTGAAATTTAGTACATAAATTCTTTATATGCCAAAAAGATTTACCTAATAAACGAACACTTTTTCAAATTTTAATTTAACTATTTAAAATTAATTGTAAAGTTTTCTATCATCTGAAATACGCCCTAAATAGAAAGTACAAAAATTCGCAAATTTTAAATTATTAATTAACACTTTTAGTTTTAAAATTTAAGTTCTTAACGTATACAATACATTAATATATCATCAAAATTTAAGATTATATTAAAATTAAATTTAAACTAAACAAAATCCCTAAAGGTATAAGCTAATTTGACAACACTGTAAATGTGTTTAAATATGAACTATAATTTTACACATGTTTACAATTTCGATTTAAAGAATATGTTAAGTTTTTTAAGAGAATTTGTTTTATCATTTTGTATTATTAGAAAACCATAAATTAACTACTTCGAGTCTTAGGCGAAATTTGTTTTATTGAGATACGTTTTGATTTCTTCAATTTTTTTACACGGGCTATTATTACGTATGTAAACATACTTTTTCTTTTTTGCTTTTTTTGCGGCCCAAACGGGGGGTTTAAATAAATTTTTAACCGTAACTTTTTGTTTTTATAAAAAAGTTCCGGGATTTAATATTTTGAATTTCACTTTTAAAAAGGTTTATCTGGTGATGCGTTATGAATTTTTTGAAGGTGATTTCGGGGTCGTTTTAAATTCCACATTGTATATTCTTGGCGGTTTTTTGAGTTTTTTGCCGCATAGAGTAATCAATTATCTTCAACTTAAAGAGAATTTTAATTGTAATTTAATGATCCAATTTTGAAGTTCACAAGTCAATCCGTTCGTGAGTTATTGATTTTTATTTAGTATTTTTGTCGTTTCTAAATCATCTTATTAGGATTCCCGTACATTATATGTGTACGGAATCCTAAAAACAATCATGTTACATACTGCGACGTACGTGCGAATATTCAAAAATAAAGTGAAATTGATGATTACTAAAATTTAAACGCATTTTCAATAATATTCCAGTTGCAGAACTGCGACTATTGAAAAAATAAAAAATAAATAATGAATACTTATAATAATAATAACAATGAAATCTCTATATCGTTAATCGTTATGGCAGTAGTGCACTAGGACGGTTACGTAACTTCATTTTTAGTCATAGGTTGACAGGGGATGTTTTCCATCCGCCGAAATACTTCAAGAATATTAGAAATGGCCACTTTAAATTCGTTACAAATAACGTTTGCATGAAACAAACTGCAATAATAGTGTATCATCAGCGGGCAAGGCTGCCCAGAATTTTGGAAATGGGGGGGGGGGGGGGGGTGAAAAATTTCTTCGCATATTTATTTTATAAATAACAATACATTTTTCACTAATATTCATATACTATTAATAATTTCCATAATTTTGATTTATATGTATTAATAATTCACATAAATGAATTACCCCCCGTATATGAACATTAATAAAAATGACACATATGTGTTATTAATTATACTCGTAATGAAAAAATTTTTCCTTAAGATATTAATGAAGTACCTAAAAAAATATGAAGCATATTTTTTCTTTTTCTTTTAAAGTAAAAACACGCTAAAAAATCATCAATATTTATTTTAAATTTGTGATTTTTTTCAGATTTTTATGTATTTATAGTAATTATTTCAGTTCTCACCGGGGGGTGGGGGGAGGGTTAAACCCCAAAACCGCCCCCGTCGACACGGCCTCGCTACTTTTCAACATTTTATAACGCAGTGGATTATAATATAACCAAAAAAAAAAAAGCAACGTTTAGACCTCGGTGGATATTAAACATTCGATCAGTTGAGTAATTTTTGGTTGGTTTAATTAAATATAATGTTAAAGATTACTTTATAAATTATTAAGTTGCGTACGAAATAGTATAAAAAAAAAATCGTTTTATCATCACTGATCAGTTGTAGAAAGCCAAGGCGAAAGCGAACAGGCTCTGCTCTTCAACAATTGCGGCTTAATATCGGTCCCGCAACATCCACTCTTATTTCCTAATTCTAGTTGTGAATGTTGTTAGTTGTTTAGTTATTCGAAAATCTCCCTCACCTGTATAAAGCATTAAACTTAGGTATTAATCACGTTTATATGTGTTGAATAATTCGTTGAGAGAATATGAACACTGCTACCTATGGAGTTACTTTTTTGTTGATCCCTAATTTAATGTATGAAAATGTTATTACCCGTAGAACGTCAAGTTTTAACAGGTTTTGATTTTATGAGAAACATTGAAATTTTGGATCGAAAGTAATTCTGCTTTCTTGCTATTTTCATAGCCACAAAATAAGTATTTCTTCCATTTTAGTTAATCTTTTTATACGAGAGAGAGAAAAAAAAAAAAGGTGTTTTCCATTTTTTCAAATAAATTTTACGGTTGATATTAATCGTTATATAACTTTAACGTCGGTAAGTAATTTACTTTCGCGACGAACCCGAGGTATTTTAAAATGAACCACTGTTTTCTCAAAATGAGAATCTGAATCACCATGGTATCACCTTTCTATTACTGCAGCTGTTGTCTAATTGTTTACTATGTTTTTTTGTAAACATGTGTTTGCATATACAGTTTTATTCACCACACGCTTCTGCATGTTGAATCTATTAACACTATGCCATTCATTTTTCGTATTTATGTTGATTCTAAACATTCCATTTTTAATTTTAACATAATTTATAACACACCTTCTGGTAATTCTTTAAATAATATTTTTAAATTATGAAACACTAAACACAGAAGTCCGGATTGAAAATCAAAAAATATCCCGACATGTTTTAGACTAATTTTTAAAATATTTCATTTCCAGCTTTCCAATATATTTCAAGCAGTAAACAGCTCGTATTCGAGGAGACGCATTCCCACGTGCATAACTGCTTCTCGTCGTTAACTTGTGAACAACAACAGCTCGCAGATAAAGTACGTAACTGTGATTCCAGCGTGCATGTGTACAAAGATTCGGGATAACACCAGCAATAGTACTATCCTCTCGACAGTGTACGCCCTGTAGCTGCCGCTGGTGGCTAAGAATCGCGGTGATACGAGTATTGGATACATACAATCAGTTTGACATATTATGCTGAGGCGTACTTCCGGAATTCGATGTCAACAATTTTACAGCTTTTTACCTATTTTTTGTTGTCTGTTTTAAATGTGTTCTCCGTGGGTTCCTGAAAACAACTTTCGTTTTTCAAAATCAACTCACAGTGTTCAACAGAATGTTGAAGTTTCAATTTACTCGGTCTGCAGAGTTTCTTCAAATAACAGTGGACTAAAAAATTAATAAGATTTCATTGTAGAATTAAAAACAAAAATCGTTTTATTAAAATATTAATAAGGAGGAATAGAAAACACACGAGCGAGTTTTCCTATTTTATTTAGCTTTTAATGCACTTCACAAAAATTACGCAAAGAAATTATTGAAAAAAATCAAAATACGCTTCCAGGTAATGACAAAAAATCAACCTTCCAAGAACGAAAAAAAAAAGAAAAAAAACCTGAAAATACCGGCCGTTAAACGGCGAAAAGAAAAAGAAAAAAGTCGTCACTTACAAAAATGATCTGCCAATCTGGATCTAACTTTAATATTTCTTCCGTTACGGCAGTCATTGGATACGGATGCGCAAAACTTACAATAGTGAAACAATTAATAATCAAATAAGCAAAAAGCGAAAATAATTTATTATGCCGCACTCGTTGCAATTAATCGATAAAAATTTTATAAACAGGGACGGGGCATGAGTTAATTGGAAAAAATCTAAATTATAAAAAAATTGGCGCGTTGGCAAAAAACGCGTGATAATCAAACAATTTTCAATGTATACTAAGGTTCACCACCGCGCGCACATTTCACTTTGAAATTTATTGATTGCGTTTCCACTTGGGAAAAATTTCGTACGCGATAATCAACGCCATCAACAAGTACAATCACGATAACTGATTGAGTTAACAATTATGTTTTTGAAAAATTCGACTCAATTTTTGACACCAACAAACACAACTTCGATGTATACAGAAAAGATATCTCTGAAACGCGCCCCGTTCTTTGCTGTTTTATTTACATATTGATCCATATTAACCAACTCAACAGCTAATCATATTGAACTAAATGGTTTATTTCGATCGTTTCATTTTTATCCCAAAATACAGTTCAAAAACTAACTGAATTTCTCATTAGCGTGACATCGGTTGTAGCTGAATGCTTTTATTAGACAGACAGATACGAAAATTACATTTTAAATGTTAACTGATTCTCCAACACAGACGGTCAGATAAATCTAACAGAGTCAAAGATGATTCTTTTATACTATGAAGAAAGTATATCTGAATAATTACAGCGTGAAATAGTGTAATCAAATTTTACAACGTATATATATCGATGAACTACTCTATGTTTTTTACCGCACGATATGCTACTCTTAGAAAATTAACAAAATTACTACAAATTAGAACTTGACAGGCAATGATGCTATGTTCGAAAAATAAACCGTTTAAATTAACTGATTAAAACGACATATACCGACCCAAACGCGAATAATAAAAAACACGTTCGATCCGGCAAAAAATTAAAATCTATTTTATGGAAGATTACGTTCCAGTCGGCTGCTTTCAATTTTACAAGCGCATAAATTCCAGTCAGTCGCCTAAAATTATTAAAAGTACTTTTAATACAAAAACAGCATATATTAAAAATATACATGAAAAAACTAAATAAATAAAATATTACAATATTAATTAACGCCAGAAAAAAATTAAATCAAAGCTTGCCAGAAAAAAAAAAAAATCAAAAATCAGGGGTTAAAAAAATAATTTAAATCAGGTGCTGGAAAAAAAAAGGAAACTTTTTTTAAAAAATTCAACAGTCCGGGGCGGGGATATATTTTTTTCGGTAAACCGACCTAAATTAGTACTACACGAAAAAAAAACGAAATGCTTTTAGCATTCTCTTAAAAACGAAGAAGTATAAAACACGTTTTCTTCTTTTTTTAATAATTAACATCGGTTGGACCAGATGCCCTCTATTCGAACGTATAGGAGTTAAACAATGCTTCAAGTGCTGTAAATTTGGACACAAAGCTGCTAAATGTCGTGCAATAGAAGAAGAAACAGAACTTATTTATAGTAGCCCCAAAAGCGGGTTGTGCACAAATTGCATTAGAAACAAGGTTATCGATAAAATTAATGCCAAAGATACTATTATCACAGTAACACTGGGAGCAAAAAACTCAAACGATAACGTAACAACGCCCATCATCCGGACCACTACAAATATGAACATTACTATTAAAGAAAAAAGGAAATCGCGAGGATATTTATTAATTATAAGTATGAATAATAACATAAAATTATTACTAAATAATGTAAATCACTGTCCCTTATCTCGAAATCTTCCATACATAACTTTGCAGTAAAAAATAAATACGAATTCATTTTAATAACTGAACCTTATTTAAAACAGGGTAACTTAATAGGGTTTCTAAATTATAAAATCATTAAAAACGATTCAGTAGCTATCTGCATTTCTTCAAACATCAGTCATTTTACAGCAACTAATGACTCGAAAAATTATTATATAATAGCCATTGACATATCAGGGGTCCATTAATTATAAATGTCTATTTTTCCTCTAGCAAGCCTTTCACATCTAAGGGCACTTGAGACTATAATCACACAACTATCGTATAAAAAAATAACACAGCATATGGGACACCAAAAAGACTCCGTCAACAAAACAAAAACTTTTTATAAAATTTTTAACAAATCAAAACAACCTAATCGTATTAAATGTAAAAAAAGTAAATATACTTTTAAAAATACAAATGGCCAAAGTGTTATTGACTTAATAATTGCATCCCAACATGCGTCCTCTTTGATAGACGACCTTAAAGTGCTCACGGGGGAATCACTCTCGGACTACGGACATATCACATTCAATTGCAATACTCAATTCCCCGTACAAAAGACAATCAAAAATACAAACTACGATATTATTATCGAGAAAATAAAAGTAAAAAAAAAAAAATGACCTAATTAAAACTTGCGAAC
The DNA here is from genome assembly GCA_039619475.1 of Icerya purchasi. Taxonomy (NCBI): domain Eukaryota; kingdom Metazoa; phylum Arthropoda; class Insecta; order Hemiptera; family Monophlebidae; genus Icerya; species Icerya purchasi. The sequence goes on from CM077115.1 coordinate 143,637,484, forward strand.
TAATAAATAACTATGAATGATCATTGGGTTTATTAAACACCTATTAATACAATCTAACTGTACATTTAAAATAAATAAATAAAACTAATTATTGCTGGAACAAAAACATACAGTATTATAGTGTCTATTGACTAGAAAATATTGCAATATCTACCAAAGGACCAAAGATTCAGTTTCTCGCGAAAGTCGTAAACTAAACTATTTAAAATATAGGAAAGTATTAAAAAACGAAATTAATCGAGCCCCAAAATCAAAGCATGGAAAACCTTCTGCAACAAGAACGTTCAACCATGGTGGCTAAACTATAAAATTACTTTCAAAAAAAAAAAATAAACAAATGGAAAATATCCCATTTTTAACTAAAAATGATGACTGAATCACTAAAGGTATTTAGCTTACTTATTTCCAGATGACTCGCCTACCTTGGACAGCAGAGTATCCTTCGAGAGAGACTTTTAATAATCGTCATATTCACACGAAAAGCGTAATACAAAATCCACGAATCGATCTAGAGAACACTTATCGTATATATTAGAAAAAACTTAGAAAATAACAAGAGGCCACTGGCTTGGATAAAATCACAAATAAATTATTAAAATTAATTTATAAAAATTTCCCAGATCTTATCAGTGACATATATATATATATATATATATATATATATATATATATATATATATATATATATATATATATGAAAAAACATTTTCACTAGTATACTTTCCAATGTAATTCTTCTCCATAAACCAGGAAAAAACCCAAACAATATCAAATCTTATAGTCCAATCTGCCTTCTTGACGCTTTGGAAAAATATATGAAAAACTCCTAAAACATCGCATCTTAGGACACATACATAGAAAAAACGATACCTCAACAACAGGCAATTCGACTTCAGGGAAGGAGTAAGGGCAGAACACGCCGTCAACTACGCGACCTATAAGATCAAATAATGGGGGTGTCTTCGATAACTGTTGGCATCCAGCACTTTATCAAAATTTAAAAGAACTTCTATCCAACGACATTCCTCTTTTACACACAATAGTCCATTACCTCAAAAATAGACGGGTCACACTGCAAACAGGGGATGTTACTACTTCCAAAACCACGAACATGGGCTTTAGCCCCACTTCTCTGGAACATCCTTTTCAACGGAAACTTTAAGCAAAATTTAATTGATCTTTGCGGTGCATTAGTAATGTTTTATAAAAAATATATTAAAATTATACAGAAATTAATAAAGAATCCAGTAACAGGAGTTTTAAGTTTGTTTCAATTATTACATTACTAATATTCTTCTCACTGAAAAAAAAAAAAAAAAAAAACTGAACAGAGGAAATAAAAAGAGAAAAAATTTAAAATTTAAACGAGTATTAATATGCAGGTGAAGCCGCAGGCGACAGCTGGCAAGAAAGTAAATTGTTTATCCTTTCTCCTTCATATCTATAGCCGTTATTCCCCTGCTACTTTCCTTTATACTCTCTATCACCGATCGCCTCAGAATTTGAGTAGGTGATCTAAGCTCATGTAGTTGGGTCAGTGCTGACACCGAACCCATTTAATATAAAAAATAAATAAAGAAATAAATAAAAATTTGTCGTTTATAGAATGTGTCAATGATATAATGAAAACGGTAAATAAGAAATAAAAAACAGATGATTACGATGATGAAAGCTATGGAATCTCCAGAAATGGCACCTAGAGTTGATCTAATAAACATTTATGCAAAGAACGTGTAAATTAAAAAAAAAAAAAATGTTTAAAATGAAATATGAAGATTTAAAAAAATGTTTACTAAAATATATAAAACTTCTAGATAAAACAAAAAAAAATTTAATCAATCTCTAGATACAGACTTAACGGGTATTAATATACAGACGAAACTATAAAGTAACACATGCTGGTCACTCAAATATAATTTTTAAATTTTCGGTTTATTCTCGCTTTTCCTCGTCCAAATCTTCCCGTTTGCCCGATTATTACTAGAACTGTACAAAAAGAAGAATGGAATTGTTTTGTTACTATTGATAATATTTGACTGCCGCGGCATATTCTATATGAATAAAACAGAACTTCGTAGCTTTTAAAAAGTGCATTCATTTTTCGCTTCAAATGATTTCTTCTTATTAAAAATATCGTTTTTGGCTATTTTTACTTTTTTTTTTTTCCGGTTTTTTACAACAAAATTCCCGGCTTACTCCCGGTCGGTGGCTGTAACATATGAATGTAACATTTTTAAATTTCTCATTGCGATGACGTCATAAAAAATTTAGTAAACATATTGCTACTAATACGCAAGCATTTACGTAGTAAAACGGGCAAATAGCATATATTTAAAGTGCGCATGCGCTAAATTATTGCTTCCGGAACATGACGCGCCTGCAGAATAAAATTGTATTTAAAAGAACAAAGCCGGTTCGGCGCATATGCTGGAAATTAAACAAAAATTATGCGTTATTTATTTTACTGTAAAATGTACCGAAGTTGCTTTTCTAAACGGACATATGTAGTTCAACTTTTATAATTTATTTCGTCACTTTAAAAATTACATGATATGTATATGTGTGTGTATGTATTATTAACATGAGGTAAAAAAAATAAATAAATCTAGCATTAAATTTAAGAATTAGGCCGATAGCCAGAAACTTAGTGAAACAACCAATTTGTTAACATCACTTGTGTTAAAGGTTTTTCATATTCAATCGAATATTCAGTGGAAGGATTCTCTTAACGTATGAGGTATATATTTGGTGCTTCGATTTAAATCTATATAGAATATAATTTATCTCCGTAACATATATGTACAAAAATCAAATGAAAAAAAAAAGAGAATAATTACACGTATTTATGAAGGCATCATAAAAGCAATAAAGATGAAACCGAAAATAGAATATGATAACGTGTCAAATATTACTCGTTAATTGTACATGATAGATATAACTGATTCGCTGTAAAATGATTAATTATTGTTAATGACTAGAAACTGCTTGATTGTCACGGTATGTAAATAATGTTTAATATTCTAGTAATTTTTAAAAAATATTTTGCTGAATTTTATCTCTTTACTTACTTATTCATATTATTATAAGAAATAGATTTGCACATCTAAAGTCTCGAGGCATTAAGCAAGTTAGGACCTGCCCTAGTAATTTAGCAAAAATCAAACTTTATTTTTATTTTTATTTATTGCGAACGAAATGAATATTTCATGCGCTTCTTATTCTAGTCAACTGAATTTTTAGTATTTTGTTTATCATTTACAAACGTTACTCATTAGTGTAATGGCGCATGCGTAGCGCGCTGTGATTCATTCGTACAATTTTATTCTGCGGATACGTTTTACAAAAAAATTCTGCGCATGCGCACTTCAAATATGTGACATTTGTCCCGTTTTACTACATACACGTTCGCGCAAATGCTATACCGTTTCTACCGCTTCGCGCATTGGATTAGTGTCGATAGTAGATAAGTCTCGAAATAAATGTTTAGCACCCCCCCCCACAAAAAAAAACAAACAAAAAACCCTACTGCTCTGTGGAATCTTGTCAGCCCGCTCAAAGCTATTTATTTTGTTCTCCATTTTCACAATCCACTAAACTGAAAATACTGCAATCTGAAAACTGTTTTACGGCGAACAAGTTTTAATTATTATTCTTAGTTCATTTTCTAATAAAGATAAAACAGATCTACTCACTTTTATTTTACAAAGCTATCAACTGCGAAACAATAATTTATCATTGCCACGCCACAAAGCCAAAGTTAAAAAGGTTCGTTAATTCGAATTTCGATTCTGATGTTACACAAATATAATTTTTGATTACTTCCCTGAAAGTATTCAATACTACAAAAAATATGGAAAGCACTCTTCTACTGATCTAGTTAAGATAATAACATCTTTAAAAATTTAAGTAAAAAATTAATAATTAATTTTACTGCAATAACAGTTCCTTTCCTAAATATTAGAAAAAGTCCTTCACTACAAACTCGTAGATTATAGGTGTTAATTATAGACCGATCTCCCTTATCGTATGTAAGGTCTCTGAAATTTTAATTTGTAACAAAATAAAAATGTTTCCATTTACAACATAATACTATTAATATCCCTAATCAGTTTGGTTTATACTTCAAACCGGTCAAATTGTCAATTATGTCGTTAATAAACTCGATACAAACGGTCTGATATATTATCAATAAGCATGGAAAACGCCCCGACATAATAGTCTAATCTCCAAATTAATTCAATTTACCTTTTCCGTACTGGTTAAATTTATTACGTCTTTTAACGTTAAAACAAACATTTTCCATCTGGAAACAAATTACCGCTGACGTTCCACAACAAATATACTCGGTATGTTTCCTTTTATTTTTTAACAATTTTTCAAAAACTTAAGTACCAATGATACAGCTTTATATTGCTCCTCTTATGGAGCCGATACAATACAAAAAAAAAGATGCTCAGGGAAATGACTCTTTTTTTTAAAAATTACATTTGTGAGCTATTTTATTTACAAGTAAACACTTATCCTTAAAATTTAAATTCTTTATTATTGGGCATATATAATATTCAAAAAAGGGATAAAATGTTTAGATGTGTACTTAGAACTTAATTCTTTCGATAGAATATAAGAAAGTGTCTACTCTCTTTATCAGTACCTCAGTACCACAGTAAAAAATCTACAAAAGTTCAATCGAAAATAAACTAATTGTATTCAAAAATATAATCCAAACTTTTTTTCTCTATACTTGTTCGGGCTAGTTACTGAAAAATTTATTTATTTTTGTACCGTTTATCCAATTTTTTTTTTTTTTTTCGTTTTTATTTACATCGGTTTTTTTTGGGGGGTTGTTTTCCCTGTAATATCCAAAAAAAATTATATCTAAACTAAATAATTACAACTGTATTTTTTGGAATGAATCTTTTGACGTGTAAAGTAAAACAAGTCCCGTACCCTTGATAGGGCGTCGGGGATTGTGAAGTTAAGATACACGATGTGCTAAGCCCAACGACACTAATGCACGTACAAATTACATATGAAGATTTGTTATAATTATAGTATCAAGTAAACTTTTATTCTTTCATTCTTGGTTTCTAATTTTTACTTAAATATTACATATATCTATATATACATATATATTTCCCGCTCGGGGGGGGGGGGGTACTATGTACCTCCTTGGGATCCGGAGTTCCAACTGAAACCGGGCGCGTCCACAAGCGATGAACAGTGGAACGGCCCATAAATATGTAAGTTAGCTGCAAATAACCAATAAGCAGTCGTAAACTAAGAGCGGCTACTAGCGGAAAGTCTCGAGTAGACGATTCCAGTAGTGACAGGGCAATGGGAAACGAGGATATAGAGAGGTAACCTGTGTCTTCAAAAAGTCTACAAAAATCTTTGTACTGTCTCACCCTCAACGAGTCTTAGGCCGCTGTCAAAGCCTTTACTCTGTTACCTCCTCAGTAACAACCCGGTGCCTTGCGGTCAGGATTTTGATCCAACGGCTAGGGTACCACCCCAAAATAGTGACTTCCCCCTCCTCCCTTCCTTTCTTGAAAATCCGTCCACCCATTTCTACTTTTTCTCAGCCTACGAGAAATCGTGCCGTTTTGAACATACCAGTCGTCTTGACTTACCTTGCCACTGGACAAATATGTTTGGAATGGATACGGCGATCCGGCAGTGATTCTCCCTTGCCGCTACTACTTATTTAAAGGTAAATTATAAACTTCACATAAACTTAAATGTTGCTTTTAAATGAATCGTTTTATCTGAAAATCGATTATCCACCGCAGGATACGTCGACGAAAATCTCTTAATACATCAGTTTAATCCCAAACCAGTACAAATCTGCTTTAAGAAACAACGATCATTCTATTAAATTGAAACGAATAACTCACTATTTTTGAAACGTTTAATGGAAGGTGGTGGGCGCTACTGCAAAAGTAATAAACACTGCCAGAAAACTATTAAATTAATAATGCAAAAACCGAGACCAATTGATCATATAGCAGGCCTATATTATGTTCGGAAGATTAGAAGCAAACTATCTACAAAAAAATTTCCTTTAGATTGTGGTCCACTGCTTCACAGAAGTGTGCACAATAGCCGCATCCCTTTACAGTGGCGTACCAAGCTGAGAAGAAGGCAACAAGGGCAGTCGCCTTCCCAGGGAAAACCTTACAAAAATATATATTATACCAGTATATTATTTAATAAAAATTCAAGAATATTAAACAAAATAAATGTGAAGAGAGATCGTTAGAATTAATAAAATTCAATTTTTTAACCATATTAAATATTATATCATCGTCATGAAAATAAAACACAAAGTATCCACCGAACCGAGCAAAAAAAAAAAAAAAAACAGAAATTTCGGATACACTTTGAAAAAATAAAAATTCGATAAGAGCAAATCATTTAAAGTAAAAAAGAAAATCATACTTAAAGCCCAATAAGCGCATAAGTAACTATGTACACTTTGAGAAGCGCGGGGCAAAGTGCACGAAGGAAGCAGAATGTAATGCAAGAAAAAGATTTCCACAGATATCGTCAAAATCTAGCAGAGCCGACTGGGATCAATATTACAAATGGGACTTTAGCGCGATGTGATTCGGTCGATTAACATGTACATATTCTCGTTGAGTGCAGAAGGAAATCGGCACTGGACGAAATTTAGGTTAAACGCGTCGATTGTAATAAGCAAGTCATTTTCAGCACACACCGCATCCTACTTACTTAATGCGGATAGAGATGGAAGAAGTTTACTGAGCAGCATAATCAGCCGAGTTGTTAATCATCAAATTAAGGTTAAATACATGCTGCCGAGGAGATGACAGGTTAACTGCAGTCGCTGTGCATCCTGCGTTGATGACAATTTTACGCTGCCTGCACACAGCACTCTTTCATTATACATATATTATGTGGAACAATTACAAACCTGCTAAGCCCTTAAATAGGCATATCGCTGCTGTTTCACTAAGACGTCGATAATTAAGAAAACAAACACGTCCGCTTCGTGCAAAATTAATTCCCACACACAAACAGCGAATGTCAAAGAAAAAGAGATCGTCACTTTCCGGAGTATTATTTTATTTTTCGAAAGCGAAATTAAAAAACAGCTGTAGGAAAATTGAATCATTCTGAAAAATGTCGGCGTGGGGGGGGGCAAACGTTTTCAAAATAATTACAATAAACGCAGGCGTGTAATTTCGTAGAACTTTGGAATTACCAAGAAACAAGTGGGCACATTATCGCAAAATTCGGAAGTTCCGTTAAAAAATAAATGCGGCATCACGTTACTCTGAACAGCAAGCCATTAGTAAACACAATAAGTCGAGGGAAGGCGTCCTCTTGGAAAGTGGGTTCAATTTTGAAGTTTAGTAGCGTCCACTAACATGAGTGTGCGCGATGCCCCTGCATACGTTTTGAACATTACTTCACCACACAAAATGCAGAATGCGTAAGCGTGCAATGCATGTTGAGAATTACAAAAAAAGGAAAAAGATCAAAGTGAAATATTGATAAAACTCGAAACTGATTCCATTTAATAATAAAATAATCTATGTAACGCTTACATTTAAAGAAAGTCCTCACCTTTTTTTTTTTAATTTCTTTATAAAATGGAAATCTACAACTTTCGGTGGAAATAAAAACATTCGCAACTAGTTACCGCTTAAATTGAAACACTATTAATAGATGTCATTTTTAATATTTTCATTATAAATTTTATGCTAAAAATTTAGCGCGTTATTGATGTTAAATTTTTTTTTTTAATTTCTCGTTTAATGAACTTTTAAATGAATTTTTTAGACGGTCCTTTTAAATTTTACATTACACACTCATACCTCGTCTTACGGCTTTTCGCTTTACGGCCAAAAAAAAAGAAAAAAAAGCAGAAGCCGTATTTTTTTCTTCCTCGCACATTGGCAGTTAAATAAGGAAACGAAAAGTCGACGCTATAGGGTAAAAAAAGACGGTGTAGATATTTTTTTCGCTGACTGCCGGGAAAAAACGGCGCAGTTGTTTACGTTTTTGCCGTTGGTTATCGATTTATTGTAGTTTCATATTTCATTGTGAGTAGACGTACTTATTTTTGTGATTTTCTTTTCGGCCGTGTTGCACATAATTTTTATTTCTGCTTTTATTAATCGGAAACACGTCGATCATTAAGTGCGTAAGTATTAAAAAATTTTCAAGAAATATTTTCGTAATGTAATTTATTTCATTCGTTTTTTTTTAAAAAAAAATATAAAATCTACGAGTATTTTTTTAAAGCAAAATGTTATCGAAACGGTCAATAAATGTAGACACTGAGAAAAACAAGAAAAAGAGTAGTCGAAAAACTATCACGCTGAAAAGCAAATTAGAAATTTTACGGCATATTGAAGCTGGTGAAAAAATCGTCGAAATTCGTTAACAGTTGGACTGGCCAAGTCTACTACTATTCAAACAATTCACGATAACAAAGAACAAATTAAAGCACATTCACACAATCGGTTGCATCTTCAACAAGTAGGTTAAAATTAACACGCCATAGAAGTAGCATTATGGAAAAGACAGAAAAATTGTTAGTTATGTGAATTGAAGACAATAATCAACGGAGGATACCAATGTGAGCCAAATAACTATCTCCAAGAAAAGGCTAAGAATATTTTCGAAAATTTAAAAGACGAATGTTTCTGACGAATTCATAAAAGATGCAATATTCCAGGCAAGTCGGAGTTGGTTCGAAAAATTCAAAAATCGGCACAATTTACAAAACATAAAAATGAAAGGTGAAGCAGCTAGTGCCGACGAATTAGCAGCTAAAGAATATCCCAAGGCTTTGAAAATGGTTATTGAAAGAAGTGGGTACCGACCCGAACAAGTTTTTTCAGTGCAGACGAGACAGGACTAGATTGGAAGCGAATGAAAGAACTTACATTTTAAAAACTGAAAAGTTTTCATCTGGCTACAAGATATCTAAAGAACGATTAACTTTGCTCCTTGGTGCAAATGGTACAGGCGGCTGTAAACTAAAACCACTTTTAATATATCTTTCCAAGAATCCGAGGGCTTTTAAAAGGGTGAACAAAAAAAAAATTACCTGTCATTTGGAGATCCAACAACAAAAACTAAAAAAATCTTTGAAGACTGGTTTAAAAATCATTTTTGTCCAGAAGTAAAAAAATATTTGCAAGAGAATAACTTAAGCAACAAAGCATTACTTATTTTGGATAATTCTCCAGAACGACCAGTTAATTTGTATGGAGATTGAGTATCTTCCCAAAAATACAAAAGCTTTAATCCAACCAATAGATCAGGGTGCAATAGCCACTTTCAAGGCTTATTATTTGCGTAGAACTTTTCAGAAACTTGTAAGTGAAACGAATGAGATGGACTTTCCACTCATAAAATTTTGGAAAAACTACAACATTAAGGATGCTGTAGACAACATTGGTGGTAAATTCTGGAAGGAATTGCATTCAACTATCATGAATCATATTTGGAAAAAAAGATGGCCAGAATGCATAAAAACTGATCGACTCTGAAGTTGATTCTTTTTTTGCGAAGTTCGGCAAACCATTTTGGCTTTGAAGATTTAGAAGAAAATGATGTGATTGATTTGCTAGACACCGACAGAGTATCACTTTCATTCGAGGAATTGATTCAACTTGAAACGGAAGGTGCACTTGATGAAAACCAAAAAAACCAGAGCCTGCCGTGTATGCCAAGTGCTGAAATTGGAGCATTTGACGAAGGCACTTTCTTTTTTCCAACAAGGAATAAACATCCTACTCCAAAATGATCCTGACACTTCGAGAAAGTAACTTAGTCATTACTTGTTACAACGAACTGAAAAAAGAAGCTGAAAATAAGGCAAGGCAGACAACGTTGAACCAATTCTCTAAACTACATCATTCTAGAAGAGTGGAAAGTGGTAATGACAGCCTATTGCAGCTTACCCCGATTCTTCACATACTACATCTCTAACATCAGATTAAAAGTTTACATATAATATCTTTAATTTTCAATTCTAATAATTTTATATGATACGAATTTATTTTAGATAATAAATTTGATTTAATTGTTAATTGTTTTGAAGTTCTACTATTTTTATGGTTGTTAAGTAAAACAAAAAAGCCTTTTAGATAAAAAATTGTATCATTTTATAAGAGATATTCAGTTCGTATGAATTTGTATGAAAATATTTGATTCGATATACGGCTTTTCGCTTTACGGCTAATTTTTCCGGAACCTATCTAGGCCGTAAAGCGAGGTATGAGTGTATATTGTTTTGTTTTTGTTTGCGATTTCCTAATAATCAAAACTTAAGGAAATTTTCTCGTTTTACAATTTAAAATTTATACGTTAAACCGTTCTGAAGTTATCAAATACCGATTTTTTCATCTATTTCAGAATCTCATCTTATATTAAGGGGGGTTTTGTGTACTTTCTTCCAAAGAGGCATCAAAGTAAAGGTGAAAACAAGCGCGCTTTTTTTTTTCTTCAAACGGCACGCTGCAAAAGTCTAGATTTGATCGATCAAAGTTGAAATATATAACGAATTAAATAATTAAAATAATGTACATACCAAATGGCAAACAAACCGATTTGCTATTGTTTATACATTACTTCGAATGATTATTATTCTAGCAAACAGTTATGAAGTCGCATTACTACTTTGAATTAAATGAGTTTATATACCGTAGCTTTTAAAATGAACAGGGTTATTTTTATTCGTTATTTATACCGTGTAATTTTTGAATTTTACACTTTTTGTATGATTCTAGATAATTTAACGTATTCTCCCACCCCTTTTTTCCTTCACAAAGCGATAAAATGAATTTTCATTTCCTGCTGATCTGAAATATGAATTCGATTAAAGAGAAAATAAATCAGTCGGCAATGAAAATCTTGCATACTTTTATATTCCAAATTTCCATCATACCCCCCCTGAAGAATCAGCCGGACTATTTTTGTTTCGTAAAAAAAATTTTTTTCCGTTCATTTTTTACATTTTAGTCTTATTTTATCAAATTCGCTCTTCGCTATTGCAAAAAACCGCAAGTAACGTTTAACTTTTTAAGTAATTTTTTCAGCGATATTTATTGTTTCAAGTGATTTTTTCCACGTTATTCTACTTAAACGTTTGCTACATCCAGTACTACGACAAATCAAACGATAAACTTTAATTTTTGCAATTATTACTTTCTAAAAATTACTTAATATTTCAACTTGAGAAAATTTTAGATTCAGTGAACGATTTAATATTTTCTTATTAAATTTAATCTCAAAGAGAGAGAGAGAGAGAGAGAGCAAAAAAAAAAAGAAACGATCGGAAAAACGTTATAAATTTCAAACAATTAAAAAGTAAATATCATTCCGACACTGACTTCATAGTTTTGAATATTAACAAGAATTTGTTAGGGTTTGCAAATTATTTTATCGTGCTTTAAAATTCTTACATTTTGATTAGCAGAATCTACTCTTTAAAATCGGAAGAAATCATACTTTTTCCTATTTTTCACCGCTTCGCTATTGCGCGAACAAATATCTATTAAATCATAATTGAAGAATAGACATTTTATTGGATCGAAACGAAAAAATAAAGAAACCCCCTAACATTACCGTAAGCTTTTCCTAATTTATACAAAATCAAGGTATCGTAAGAAATTTTTCATTTTTTTTTTTTTTTTCAAATCTACTTTATATAATTATTTTTGTGTAAATACATAAATTCACGTTATTGCTTTGGAAAATACTCTGCAAGTGGAAACCCGATTTAAATTTCTGCATTATGATAATTTTATTAAATTGACAAATACTGTTTCTTATCAATTGCAGCTGGTAATTCTACTACTTGTAAAAAGTGAAACTTTCAGCTGAATATTTATTACCAAGAAATAGAATCGAACTTCGATAAACACCATTTAAATAAAAGGCAAATTAGTATTTTCATATTTCTAAATTATAAAAATTACTTTCTAAAGCAAAAATTAATGTTTATACCACTCGTTCAATTTTTTTGAAGTAGCGAAGAATCAAACGGGACAACATTAATTTCTACTTAGACACGCTTTTATTTTGTCGTGAATTTAATTTCTAACTCCCGGTAAGATTATTTTAATTTTTTACACAATACTCTTAGAATTAACTATTTTATCACATCTAAACATCGTGTACAACTTTTTTTTTATCTACTACTGTTAATAACAACAAAAATGATATATTTTTTTTTACGATTCTATTCAAATGAATCGGAATTTACGAATGTTTGATTTCCCCTGATTTTTCGAATGTACAATAATCCTACAACAACATATGTATAATATGGGGGGAAAAAACCCCCTAAAAAACTTGTGACCAGCAAAAAACAGTAGAAAGAGATATAAAGTTGGAAATTGTTCACCTCTAATAAAGATACAAGACGCACTAGAAGACTAATGCACATTTTATGCGCACCAACTTCGTGGAAACCAGGGACATTTAATTAATATGTTAAAATTCGTGGTAAATATAATAAACGTTTAAATAATTTTACGTTTCAATGTATTTTTGACGACACACGACCACGATGATACTGCAACAATACAAAAACATTTAAATTTAACAACTTTCTTTTAAACAATTTCTACTCGTTTTTATTATTAAATATAAGCAATATTCGAAAATTTATTTTTATAAAATTTTCAAAATCCGCCTGGTGGAACAAAAATAGAAAAAAGGATAAAAACATTTCGCGTATTATTAAGAAGAAGCGTTTTTGGTTTTAATATTTTCTTCCTGCGAACAATCAGTTCCATATTTTATCGTCGAAAAACATTATTCCATTACTCAGAGGGCTAGGCAAGTTCACTTAATACATGTTGTCGCAGTAGGCCTAATTATCGGTAGAATAGCAAACTGTTCAAAAATCTTTAAAGTACGTTTAAAAAAGTATAAAATCCAGTTACAAAAAGAAATTTAACAGAAGATAAATTTCACATTTCATTAAAAAAATCAAGGCAGAAATAAACGTAGAGCGCGACTAATTACGCGCTAACCGGGGCATTTATCAACTCTAGAAAATACGAAAAATAATTTAAAGACAATTCTTCAGCTATTAAACATCATAATATCGTCGTACTGTAATAAGATAAAAATAAGTATCTCTAGTTCTTAAAAGCGAATTAAAGTTGTTCGATTAGAAGTCTAATCGAGATCCCTTTTCACGCCGAATACAGAGAAAATATGGAAAGGTATATCCGCTGTCTCACTCGTGATGTCTGTTAAGAGATGGTTGCTACAAGCTAGTAGAAGACTGGACCACCACACGATCATCACCTTCCGGCAATTCTTTTTTGTTGAATGCATATTCATGTCTCCGTCGTCGTCGCAATCCAGCAATTTTCCATAAAATATCTATTACACTCTGCTCTTCAACACTAATTAGAATTTTAACGCGTCATTTTACATAACACGGTCAGTGTCACAGTAAATATATTTAATGCTAGAAACTAAATTTAAAATGTTTCTCTCATCCTATGTACTTACGTATAATTATTTTTAAATCCTTCAACACGCATCTATAGTAAAGGTCGATTTATACAGAGCATTTGGATAAAATAAATTCACGTTTCCCGCATTCATTAAAAAAGTTCAAGAAAATTTCAAGAAACATTAAATTCTTTTATAAACTCTTTTTAAAATGTCTGTGCAGCCGACAGACCACGTAACATTTTTGTTTAACGGTTACAATATTAATGTCTTATATAATTTATGTCTAACCCTCACCGTTAAAAATTGTCTACCTACCCTACCGTATATATATATATTAATTACAACGTAATTCTTAGGCTACCCCCCATTCGAAAAAATGTCCCAATTTTATGTAACGAAATATGTAACGAAAAATGTAACAAAACAATATCTTAATTTTATATAATGAAAGTTAAATGTTAGGATAGGATTTTTGTGATTATGTTTTGTTTTTCTTTTCGTGTCGATGCCAGTAAGAATTACGTTGTAAATTTTGATCATTTTATATACAAATTATAGAAGAGAAAGAGACATAAATGAAAGCAAAAGGGGTCAAGGGGTACAGCCTCTTGCGAGGCCAAAATGGCTGAGTTTATATATAAATATATATAAAGAGAAAGAGAGATAAATGATTAAAACTGTTTAAAGAAATGTATAAAACATTAATAATATGTGTACATAAATAAAATTAGCCAGAAACAGAAAATTGAAAAATAAAATAGAAAAAAGATAATTGAAAATTATACTAATGGTATATTTCTTCGTTTTAATCTGATCAGTTTATTAAAATATTATTCGCGGCTGGAGGTGAGAGGAGCAGGTACTTTTATGAATTTATCATTAATAGGGCCCACCAGACTTTTAAAATTTTCAAAATAACTCATTATCTTAAACATTGCACGAACTTACTTTAACATGATTAAGATTGAAATTCAAGAATATTTACTGCATCAAACTAGATTTAAACTAAAATAACACATATGTCAAATAAATAAAATGCGGATAGATGACATTTTACAAAATATAATACGCCTTTTATGGAAAGAACTGAAAAATCACCATTCATCGTGATTTACAAAATTAAAATTACAATAAAAATCAAGAATGTGTTCTATGATGTCGCCAAAAAAAGCACATTTTGCATTTTAACCGTGCATTATATTGATACTATTCAACTCGCCCTTTCTGTTAATAGTCACAAATATGATTCTGCAAGTTTTAAGCACATTGTGTTGGTCATGCTGCATCATTAACGTAAGAAATTTTTTACAATATCACCATATATTTGTGGAGAAAACGATAAATGCTCTGCGCAAAAGCTGGATAATTATGTTAAACAAATAATTATATATTTATATTATATATATATGCGTGTGTGTGTACACACATCTTAGACTTTTCAAAATAAACAATAAAATCGGAAAATACCGTCACCAAACGATTAATTCGCATACCACCAAAAAAAATAATAAAAAATAATAATAATGATAGCAACACAAAAATGTTGGATACCTCGAATAATACACCGTCGTCTTAAACGGCACACTATATTCTTATAGCAAAGTAAATAAAACTAACAAATACTCAGATATTTACATAGATGCGTTCGGAAAAATATGTATTTAACTTGACTCGGTCAATGGGCAAAATACAACATGACGAATGAATTACGCGAACTGTCCTCGTTTTTAGACCGCGTTCGATTTAATTACCAAAGGTTAACCTCTACTGCATTCAGACCAAACCATACCCAAGTCTCAATACTGAATTCGCTCTAACGCTTATTTCGGCCGCAATATCCGATTTCACTTCGTGACAATGGTCAACCGGAAAAGTACTCATACAACAAGGATGAAAACGTGCCCGGTACTCAAAAACCAGTGGTGAACAGAAAATTTATAATATTAAATAAAAACAAACGAATTTAAATTGCTACACTTCTTTTTCCAAATCAAATTTTAATGGCCAAATATGTTACAATCAAGACCGTGTCCACGGGGGGGGGGGTTACCCCCATGAGACCTGAAATAGTTATTATAAATACACAAAAATCTTAAAAAAAATTAATTATTGATGGTTTTTTAGGGTGTTCTTGCCTACCTTTAAAAGAAAAAAGAAAAAATATGCTCCATATTTTTAGGTACTTCATTAATATTTTATGTAAATTTTTTTATTACAAGCATAATTAATAACATATGTAATTTTTATTAATGTTCATATACGGGGTAATTCATTTATGTAAATTATTAATATATAAATCAAAATTATGGAAATTATTAATAGTACGAATATTAGTGAAAAATGTATTGTTATTTATAAAATAAATATGCGAAGAAAATTTTCAAAACCCCCCTCTTTCCAAAATTCTGGGCACGGGCCTGATTACAATGTACATGTAATGCGAAAACGCGCGCGCGTATAAAAATAATTTAGAACGATTTGTTTTGGTGTTCTACTTAAATTTTATCTTCCACACCGGAATAAGTCAGCAGGCATAAAAATCTTCTGAGTACTACTGCAACTCGAAAATCGGAAAATAGAGAAGCGATATTTCGTAATTTAAGTAATCGCATAACAGAAATGCAAATAAACAGGACATATCGACGAAGAGCAGAGAAAACTAGAAGAACAAGAGAAACAGATAGATACCAATAAGAGCAAATACTGGAGAAAGTAGAATACGTACAAAAAGAATTCTTAAAACGCTTACATTTAAACTGCTTTAAATCCTGGTAATAATAGAATTTTCTGACTTATTGACGAAATTTAAAATCTTAAATATTACTAGAAAGAATTAAATATTAAGGTTTAACCGCTAGCAAAAAAGGACAACTTTGCCTTACTTTTTACAGAACCGTAACATTTACCGTAATCATCATTTCGCGCCGCATTAAGAGGCCGAAAAATACCTGTTCCTCGGCTTAAATAATACAAATAAATTTGTTTTTTTCGTCTGTTTTTATTATTTTCCATCAAAATACTACACGTATAATAATAATAATAACATAAATCGAAATTATTACAACGAAAATTTATTTAATCTATTCAAAATTTACTAAAATAAAATTAAAAACTAGTATAAGTTTCGGATTCTGGCAATAGTAAAATCAAGGGAAAAAGTGCAATTTCGAAATATCTTCAAAAAAAATTCAAATACAGCGATTAAACTGGATCGCTGGACGTAGCGGTTATTTTTATAATAATAAATTAGCGGACCGAGTAACCGGTGGTTCTTGTTTTTCACGAATTTCCTTAATCATTTTATATATTTTTGGAGGCTACATAAAAGAATTATAAAATAAAACCGAAAGAATACGAGACACAACAATACCAAAAGTCGTTCTCATTATCCAGTACACAAAGATTTTTAACTCACAATTTTTTGGTAGCACAATAAATGCTCTCAATGCTCAAAAAGGCTTATATCTTACAATTAGAAAGACCAAGGACACGATAAATTAAATGGAATTTTTATCCGAATTACTTACACTGAAACTTGTGTTGTAGCGGTCGGATCGATTGGACACTCTAGCAATGAAGCAGAAATTCAAGTGGGAAAGAACTCAGTTTCGAAAATGGGGAAATGTTTTATTGAATAGGCCTCTCTATTATCTCCGATCCGTTCAATGAGTTCAGATTTGATTAAATGTTTTACAAATTATTATTTAATAATTTAATGCAAAACGTAAAACTTTTTTTTCCTTCTTAAATGCTTAAGCAGAATTTAATTTTGATTTCCCAATAAAACTTACAATGCATAATAAAAAGAAAATTGTATGCGTTTAGTTAAAATTCTAACTAAAACGTACTGACAATGTAAATGTTACTCATCATGAAAATAAACCTGCCGTCATAAAAAAAGTATTTTAATCGAATAACAAAAGGCAAATTTGTAATAGAAGACTGGAATTTTTCTGTTACTATTGGTAACGTTTGACCATCCCGCAGCATATGTTATACAAATAAAAAAGAACTTCGTAATTTATTGTTGAGTAAATTACATTAAAAAATTAATTAATTTTTCGCTTAAAATAATTCATTTTTTATCAAAATTATGTTTTGGCTATTTTTACTTTTTTCCCCGGCGTTACAACAAAATTCACAGCTTATTTCCGAGCTTTTGCCGGTATGCAAAATTCTCGGTTTCGCGGTTACGGGTGGTCACCCTGAAAAATGTTAAAAAAGCGTTAGTCGATTTCTTATAAATCGGTTCAAAAAGAATTGTTTCTCGTCATCACAGTCCTTATCTCTATAAATCCTATAAAAAAATTGACGGGAAAAAATGAAAATAACTTTCGCAAATGTTACAGGTTTATCAGAGCTCACTTAAAGTTTAATCGTTCGGTAGTAATACTAAGAATAGACTTTTAAAAACTTCCAAATAAAAGTTCAATACTGTAGTAAGAGCCTTATTAAATTTGTTTACAGCAAAATTTTGATTCGGGTTTAAATTGTTTTACCTTTAACCAGAATAAATTTATTCAAATAATAAGAAATAACTTTCAAATTATAAAGCCGTTCAGTTTTGTTTGGTAAACTAAAATTTTGTGCATAATATCGAGGGCGATAATTATCCTTGTCGTATGTATCTCACGAGGAATTTGTCATTGGTACTTTAATTACAGTTTAAAATTAATTTCTAAAAACAATAAAAAAAATCCGAATAAAACTGAATAATCTTAAAAATATATGTTGATTCTACGAAGGAAGAAAGTGTTGTGTCAAAAATGACTACTCGTAAGATACCGTGAGAAATAAGAAAATATTTTTTTATTACTAACTCATTCGCTTACGTTTTAATAAACACCACAAAATTAAAAAGTTCAAAACATTGACTACAAAAGTTCAATCCAAACTGAAATAATCGAGTGTAACACAATTGTAAAACGACAATACTTCTGAACGGTATTTTTAAATTTCAAATACGAACACACCTTCGGTGCAGCAATGAAAAATTCGTAATATTAAATTGAATATACTACTATCGGAAACATGTAAATTCATTATTAAAACTAATTTTCATATCGTTCAAATCTGATTTGTATTTTTTAGTATATCATTGTTTTTCCAATTCCTTTTCATTCGTTTATTATTAAACGTTGTATAAGGAAAACCGCAGGGACAAGAACGATCGAATAACGACAAATAATTATTCATTTAATTAGAAAAAACATAATTCCCCTAGATTTTAAAGAGCGAATAAAAATTATTCAATTGAAAACAGCTCGAGAACTGTTTCGATAAAAAAAACACCTAATCGAATATGAAAATAGTACGAAATACACTTAATGTTATACCACAACCTTACGATTAATCACAAATATACTTACAGCTGAATAACGGAAGGTGAATTTGTAGACATTAAACGGAACCGGAATCAATTGTTTGCAAAAAAAACATGTAACAAAGGTAAAAAAAAACAACAACAAAAAACACATAATAAATAAGTTTCTTTATATTTTAACCGCATTGTTATTATACTGGTTAATTTCATTTTAATCGGGTAAAATACGCTGAATTATATTTCAATAATATAACAAACATTGAACAAAGAAATAGTATAAAAATTAACAAAAAAATCGACTATATTGTCGAAACGGACTTAGCTCCTAACGTCGCGATTAACCGGGATTGTTCTGATTTCTAATTACTGATACCTCTGCGCCCCGAAAAAAACATTTCAAAATCCTTTAAAATGTCGGAACCATTTTGAAACTCGCTTTCCCCATTAAAAATAAAGGAAACCAAAGCAGTGTATTTATAAATATTTAAAAATCGAAAAATTTCTACATTTATTACTGCGATGTTTGTATTTTAATATTGTAAAGTTGTGTAAAATGATTTTTCCATTTTGAAATAAAATATACGGATTTTTTATTATCAAATAAAATTAATTCCGTAATTTTATGCCCGCAATTTAGTTTTCATAACGTAGATTTTATTCTGATTTTGAAATGTTGTCAATTCGGTTTTCTAATTTAACGGTTTAACACTAACAAGCCTAAATCCGGTAGACTGATAATTCGTATTTCAACTATGTATACGCTTTTTCGTTCATATGATAAAAATAAAATAACCAAGTTTGTTCGTTAAACGCAAAAGAAATGAAAGAAATTCAATTAAAAAATGTTTCGCAGTATTAAAACGTTCATTTGTGTAGAAAAATCTAGTATAAAAACACAACAGACTTACCACTTTTCTGCATAATGTTATTATTTAAGATAACAAATTTAATTTAATTTAACAGAAATATACCGCAAATATAAACATGTTATATGTTTTGTTTGTTACCGAACTTATAACCGTTATTTTGATTAAGTTATGATTTTGTAGGTCTATAGTTTCGTTTTAAAAAGGAAGTAATGGAAATGAATTTCTGGATAAATACACTTTAAAAATATGGATAATAGAAATAAATCAATTTGAAAAATGTTTAAACTATTTTTTAATTATTTTATTAAAGTTATTAAAATTTTCGTTTCATATTGATACTGGCCATATTTTTTATTGTGAAACAAATATAATTTCGAATTTATAAATATTAGATTTTGTACTAAAAAACAAAAAAATCTTAATTTTAATTCAAAAATTTTAATTTTTTCGGTATTTAACATCAACATATGTAATCACCTTAAATGTATATGTATTTAAATAATAGTTGCAGAATTTAAAATGTTAGAATTTTTTAATATGTAACGCTTTCTTTTTCTTTTTTTTTAAATACAGGGTATTAAAGGTATTCGTATAATTCTAAATTTTTGAACATTTCATTGTTCACATTTAATCAAAATAATCCCATTCATTTTTGAACGCGGTTTAACATACCGGCATAGTTTATAGTCGATAATGATATATTGCGACTACTTCGTATTTCTGTGTTAAAAAATCTGTGATCGCTATTCTTATCTATCGGTTATTAGAAAAAAACATTGACGGTTTTTTTTTATTTCTATAACCTGTATGATATGTTTGAAATGTTTTCGTTGTGTTTAAAAAGTACGCGCATATTAAATGTTCGTGGAGTATTGTTTAATCGGTCAATATCGACATTTAAAAATGATACAGAAAGTATAGTGTTAACAAACGATGCATCTACTTTTGTCTGCTGGCATCCGGAAAAGCCATTTCCATACGAATACTCGAAACCATTGCCGGAGAATCCTGCACCAAGTAACAGCATATTTAAAACAGAGGACGTAAAATCTCTTTATACAGTCTTTAAAAATAAATCTGAAGATGAAGTACGGGAAGAACTAATGAAAATAACTTATACTACTAAACATAAATGGTATCCCTGCAATAGGAAATTTAGACGTAAAACAACTCTGCCGGACAGGTCTTATCTTTAGTTATTTTTTTAGTGCATTTTGTAAAATTTAAATATATTTTTAATAGTTTTATTACAATTTTTTTTTGTGCCGGATGTCTATATTAGCTATAAGAACAATTTTTTTTGTTTCTTTTATTCTCAAATATAAAATTATGAATTTTATAAAAAGGTACTTCAAGCCATCTACATTATTATATGTTCTTGAAATTGTGTCAATTACGTCGACAAGAACGATTAATGCAATTTGTATAAACGTAATCATTTGTCCTTGTTAGAACGGGATAATATACAAATATGTATGTTCCAAATATTTACACGATTACCTATAACGTTTAAATAATTTTTGTTAATCGTATATTTAGCTTAATAAGCGTAGGAAACTATTTTAAGCAAAATTATTATTTGCTTTTAGCTAGAGTACGAAGTGTTCTTTAAATAAGTACTTTCCACTGTAATGAAAATAAGTAATTATTAAAAATTCACTAATCCGATTATTTTATTTTAGCTAAGAAAAAGTGCAACATATGTTAGAAACAAAATTAATAAATTGATTGTTCTATATATTGTTGTTTGTATATACAAAGGAAAAAAAGGGAATAAAGGTTTTGAAATAAGTCATTATAGTTGTAAATGAAACTTTTATACATCGTTCAATCACAAGCCTTCCTGCATTCAAACATTAATATAAAATTTTCCTTAATACTGATTTAAAATGCAGTGTCTTGCAGTAGTTTCCCTGGTGGATTTGTAATGAAATTAACATCTAATTGCAATTTTTACATTTAAAAAATTAATTTTTTAAATGTAAATTTTATAATTTGAAACTACTCAATACGAACTATATATATATATACATGTGTGTGTGTATGTATATTAAGAAAAAAAATATGTGAATATTTGAGTAGCCCAACAGTGATTGATATATTGTCGAAACTCTAAAGTTAAAGCTTAATGACACAATGTATTTACATCATAGAAAAATTATAATTTTCCGGTAATGAAAAATAGAGTAAAAATTGACAAATAATTTTTTTTAAATTAAAAATCACGCTACAGTCGAAACCGTTAACACTAGGTAATTGAAATTCTAAATGAACATTAAATATGTACCGAAGATATGGAATAAGAAAGATTTTTGAAAAATTCGTATTTTAAAGGGTGAAAAATGACAAAAAAAAACTTTTTAAAAAAGTGCATAAAATATGATGTCTTCGAAAAAATTACGATTTCTAAATTACAATTTTACATAAAAAGTGCTTACGTATGCTACTAAAAATGCGCAAAAAATTTTAAAAAAACCTCTGAATATTAAACGCAGAAAAGGAGGGGTCCATCCTAAATTGGGTAAAACTGAAAATCATGTTCTAGTCAAAATGAATAGTGCTGCTTATAATGTGAAAGTTCATGTGAATAAAATCTATATATTGAAGATATGAAATGAGAACGGTTTCTTTGAAAATTCAAATTTTAAACG
This sequence comes from Icerya purchasi, assembly GCA_039619475.1. Lineage (NCBI taxonomy): Eukaryota > Metazoa > Arthropoda > Insecta > Hemiptera > Monophlebidae > Icerya > Icerya purchasi. Next base: position 143,659,785 of record CM077115.1, read on the forward strand.
GTGGAAAGTGGGTTATAAACCGTTTTCAAGAAACCGGTATATCGTATAATATCTTTAGAACATGTATTTTTCTAAATAACAGTTCTGCAAAATGATTCATTATACGATGGTCTACTATATAAATGTTCTTTTTAAAACTAAATTTTATGGGTGCGTTATTGTTACATCCTATATTAAACAAAATTAAAAATCATGCTCCACAATGAAGGTGAAATTTAGTACGTAAATTCCTCGTGGTTATTAGAGACTCACTATGGACGGAATTTTCACGCGTTCGTGACTAATTTTAGAAATCCTGAAAAAACCGAAAAACGGGGAGTTAAAAACACAAAACCCGTGAACGACAATGCATACAAACTTGAAATTTGCTACAAAAGTCCTCACAGTCTCTCAGGTGTTCACTAAGAAGGAACGAACATTTAATAATTTCATTGAAAATTCTGGAGAAAAAATCCAAATAAACAAATTTAATAAATTTAAATTCTTTGCAAAAGTAAGCAAACTAATAATCAGGATATATAGACGGATGTGTCTATAAATTGAACAAAAAAAAAAAAAAAAAAACGGTTAAATAGGGCTCTATGAAATTCATTGGTCTTTTTAATAAATGTAAGTATTAAATCACATTGAGACGAAGAAATGTTTCATTAAATTTTCAACCTTTAATTTATAATATATAATTGTTGAAATATTCACACAGACACAGCAATATTAAATGAAAAAATCCGATCTAAACGTGTTGTTGCTTTTAGCTTGGCAAAAAAGTGCCGTTCGAAAAATCATATTCATTAGTATAATTTAATTTGTATTTAGTAATTCGAATAGTGCGCACTTAATTTATGGTACTGATTGTTTTGCTCAGATTTATTCCGAACTTGTAGATCAATCATAGTGTATATTCATTAGTTTCGTCAACATTTAAAAATACAACAATGTAATACGGAGGTTATAATTGTATAACTCTATTTTTAAATTTTGAAAATGTATTTTAGTTTGCGTAATATTTAATACGGCCGTATAAATATCGTGAACACACTTATTTCATCGCGAAATTTCAATTTTCTATTCAAGATAAGCCACATCTGTTTATACATTTTCTTATTTGTATTAAAAAATATGATTCATCACAAAACGAACATACACATATTATACCTTTATCTATTTGCAGTTACCGCTGAGTAAATGATAACTGTTTTGCTTACTTTTTCATAAACCCTAAAAATACGATGATCACTTAAATACTAGTCGCCTCCCTCTTAAAATTGCACGTTTCGTAAAACTTTCTCGGCAGTGAGACCTTAAGTAATCTATTTAAAAACCCCTAATCCGTTAATTTCATCAAATCGTTAAAGCTACATCTGAAACCCCAATTACATATGTGCTTATATACAGTGACTCCCAAAAAGATCCGCACAAGTAAGAAATTTCGTTTTTTGCAACTGTAAAGGCGATAAACAATAAAATAAAAAATGTAAAAGAACGCCTATTAATAGTACAACATCACAGCCACGCAGATCACATAATAAGAAAAAAAGATTGTGAGAAAAATACCAAAAAAGAGGAATTTACGTAAAAAAATGAAAAAAATCATCGCTCAAAAAGATCCGCACTATGACGTTAGATGAGAAAACCCGTGCATTGTAGAGCAATAGGAACGGGGGTGACTCATAGGTGTATCGCAGATAGCTTGTAATAATCAAAATGCGCTATGTTCGCGCAAAAAAACAAGTGCCAGTGCATTTGTGTATGTAAATCGCGTGGTGCTTGCAAATTCCATTAAAGTGCTCTCTGTATGAATCCAAAATGGCCAAATACACGTCTACGGAGAAGATCTAATTAGTAATTTGGAATCATACGAGGGGTAAGTCTGTACGAGAAATATGTACGATCTTAAATATGAAACGTCGAACCGTATACGACATTCTAAAGCGATATAAACACGAAAATAGAATGGACTTAAAGCATAGTCCTGGTCGTTCAAAGATTCTAACGCCGTACGAGGAACGCCTGATCGTCCATAAAATAAAGAAAAATGCCAGATTGAGTGCTCCGAAGATTGCCAGTGAATGTGAGAAAAAAGTCGAATGTGAAACGGTACAACAAACTATGAGAAATGCTGGATACAAAAGACGTGCTGCACGACGAAAATATTTTATCAGCGAAGTGAATCGGCGCAAATGTTTACAGTTCGCGAAGGAATACGGTTCAAAGCCTGGTACTTATTAGGAGGACGTCATTTTCGCTGACGAAAGTAAATTTAATGTTTCTAGTTCAGATGGACATTGTATGGTCTGGCGTAGGCCAAATGAAGAAATGAATCCCTGTAATCTGAAACCTACAATAAAGCACGGTGGTGGCGGAGTGATGGTTTTGCAGGGTGTGTATCAGCCCATGGTTTAGGCGAATTAGTATTTATCGATGGAATTCTAGATTCGCGTCGATATTTGGAGCGTTTAAAAGCCAATTTGCACAAAGGTGCCGCGACAATGGGTATCTTGCACTCGTTTAAATATTATGAGGACAATAATCCTAAACATCGAGCTCGCATTGTGCAAGAATGGCAGCTCTACCGGTGCCCAAAAGTGATCCATCCTCCTCCTCAATCACCGGATCTAAATATTATTGAAAACTTGTGGGATGAATTGGACGGTCGAGTTCATCAGACGCCGGTTATTTCTAAAACAGAGCTGAAGAAAAGAATTGACGAGGAGTGGATAAAACTGGACAAGGAATACTTAGGTAAATTTGTAAGTAGTATGCCAAATAGGTTACAATGCGTCATTGACCAAAAAGGATACTCAACGAAATATTAAGTTAGTTTTTTAACTTAAATTTCTAGTGCGTTTCGCTTTTTTTCCTCGCGTTTTCGATTTTGTGCGGTTCTTTTTGAACCATGATTTTTTTCATTTTTTTTTTATATAACTTATTTTTTTGGTATTTCTCTCGTTATCTTTTTTTTTTATTATGTGATCTGTATGACTGTGATGTTATACTATTAATAAAAGTTGTTTTTAAATTTTCATTGCGTTTTTTATTGTCTCTACAGTGTAAAAAAACGAAATTTCTTACTTGTGCGGATCTTTTTGGAAGTCACTGTATGTACAATTTTTACCCGTGTTATAAAATTAATTCGTTAGTTTGATTCCAAATTTTCTTACATTTACATTCTGTCCGATATAATCGTACATTTAATTACAGTTTAATAGTGTATCAGTATTCACGCATTTTAATTACTTCCAGGTAACAAAAATAAATTCCTGGATTAAAAATATACCGAGAAGACTTAAAAATAGACTTTTTTAATTTCAATTCCCGTCGTCGCATAAAAGGAAAGTATAATTAATTGTGAAATTGGAAATTATTTTAATCTGTGACACTGACGTTTCTCATAATTTACCTGCTGATGACGTGTGCCTGTTCTCCTCCATATTTTATTTGTTGTAACTATGTACAGTAAAGTTTCAGTGTCCGGTTAAATTGGAACTACTATATTATGCATCGTATACAACAGTTGGAAAATTTTTAAACGGTTTACTCATGGTCCAGAATACTTTGCACCATTAAAATGTATGTCTATCTGCGGAGTTGCAAAGAGAAATAATCTTTTCTGAGTTCCACGAGGGCAATAGTACCCGTAACACCACTCCGGGGTATTATATTTTTAAATGAATTTATTTTGCATTATTATCGATTCTGCTTAATTGCAAAATAGCCATATTACTTTTCACCGTTACAAATATAAACACTCTTACTTACATAAACTATGATGAATCAGCTTGCTTATATTGGTTCTATATAGCAAATATATATTTCACCTTGGATGATTGTAGATTGAACTATAACTATTATAACTAATCATATTACCGCTATAATTCTGTTTGTTGGCTTTTATTAAGAATAGTCGTAGTTATATTACTTCAACATTAAGTGTCTTTTTAATTCTAAAATATTACGTGTCGTACGTAATTGCAGCAATGGACGTTCTGGTTTAATACTGCAAAATAAAAAAAAAAGTCAAAGGTTAGAATGATAACAACAAGTAATGTTAATTAAAAAACGAAAAAGAATTTAAAGTTAATTATACTTAAAGCTCAAGAAAGTAGACTGGTAAGTGAATGAATGTTTATAGGCGAATGATATGAAAAAAAGGAATGATGTTAAAATCGAAGGAGCCTCAGCGATGATGCTGAGCTGACTTAAACAAATATTTCAGCAAAAAGTGTACAAAATTACAATAAAAGCTGCGATAAATAACCATATAACTTGAATGTAGTATTGAATTGTTGAATAATCGTAGGTATTAATTACATAAAAAGTTTTATAAATAATTCTTTGTAATAATACTTAAGTTTTTTTTTTTTTTTTTAACATTCAGCTAATAATTTAATAATTACGACATGTATTAGTAATGTTCGATTAAAAAATAATTATAGTAGAATGTTTTAGAAATTTAAATTACAGAAAAAATATTAAAGAATCTTGCACCAGGAGTTTCGAGACAAATAAGTTTTAATCCTTGTCAGCTATTTTGTGGTTTGGTGGCATGAACTACACCTTTTAGTTTAATTATAGCATTAGTAATGTAAATGAAAAAAAAAAAAAAAAAAAAAAAAGGAACAGAAAATAAACTACGCAGTAATTGAAACAAGAAGAACTTTGAAATATAAGTTCACTATATTAAACGAGAGAAATTTAAAAAATGTAGCCACAGCTGGTGTATGTATTAATGACAACATACAAATTAAATATAAAAATTTAAATGAAATTATTACTGCGCTAAATATAAATATAAACACTCATAGATAACATTTTATTAATTTTTGGCATAAGTAAAAAAAAATAAAATAAAGTGTTCTTTATTAGTCTCATCACAACATTATCTAACGTAAATTCTACTAATCAACGTAATGATGTAAAATCGGACAAGTTATAAAAAGTGGCAAAGCATTGGTACTATTCTGAAAGATAGCGTACTCCATCATGGAGGTATTACCAATAATAAAAATGCATACGACTATTTCAACAGAACGGGTCAGCTAACTCTCGTTAAGTTGCATTAATGCCTATAGTTCGTATTCTTACGCACAATCTAGCATCGACTGACATAACATACCGCTTATATTTCAGTTGCATTTGGGGCTTTTTAGCGATTTTAAGAACATCCAGTGACATTTATTTGAAATCGAACGGATGACACGAAAGACTTACAAGATTTTGACAATCATTACTTCGCGAATATCGGAGATGATAATTATAACCCGATGAACCTCAATTTTTCGATTATACGAGTAAGTAATTTTACACTAAATTGCTGGCTGATAATTGTATCCCATTGACTTGAAAAGTAAACAAATATACCTTTTTTTCTAGTATTTGATGTATCTACGATGGATTTATGTCCGATTTCCGCGTCTACAGCTTTGCGAATCGTACAATTTAAGGGCGCTGATCGATTTCATCAGCTGCTTCATATACCATTTGTACAGCACTCAAATGCAATATTAATAACTGCCATGCAAAATTATAATGCTCATAAAATAGTTCATAAATAAAAAACATCTTCCGTGTAATAACGTGATCCCTTTCGAGTTCGCGACTAGATGAAGTACGCAACAGTTTACTGGAAAAGTTTTCTCTTTCGCCGAATTATATTTTATAAATCTAGAAATAAATAAAACTGTTATATGCTGCGCCGTCTAAAAAACGATGTAAGCGTTGCGTTCAATTAATGAACGAATTTTAAAAATCGATATCTCTATATTACAATTATAAATTTTAATTCTCTTTTATTCTTATTGTTAGTGAGATAAAATGTGCACAATAATAAATGATACGATATTTGCAACAGATTAAAAATCGTGTTTTAATAAGAAAAGACTGGTTCTAAGAAAACAATCACCGTGTGATGTTAGCTACACCGTACCGTCGTTGACTTTTAAACTACAAATATAAATTCTGTTACATAAAAATAGAAATATTACACCTTAACGAATTTAAATGAAAAAATACCGGTAAGAATTTATTTTACCGCAATACAAAATACACTTGTATAGTGCTTCCATCGGGCCTCATTTCTCTACTTCTCGATACAAAAATAAGAAATATACTTTATCGTACGTTTTATTCTTTCGTTTATTTTTTTTTTTTCTTCTAAAAATAAGCGATTATTACACATTAACAAAAACTGTGGAAAACGTCTGTCTTTATATTTTAATTAACCTACGAATGCTCTCTATATATATTACCGAGAAGATATGCAGTTTTCACTGAATTTACCGCGCATCTTGTTCAATCACGCGAATATACATATGTATACACAAACGTACATTACATAAAATTTTCTAATTTAAACTATTTGCATAACTGCCGATAATAAAGTATATAAAAATATAAAATTGACTTTTATTCGTATAAATTAAAATATTACGTTAAATAATTATCGTTCTTATTTAGAAAACGTCACTGTACGATAAAAACATTTTAAACACACGCAATAATTAAATGTATCAACCAGCGTGAAAAGCCGTATTTGAACATAAGTAGAGTAATATAGAACAAACAGAATAGGATAACTGTATTTATTATTTAGACACATTGTTAACGATATAGTTATGACAAAAAATAAATTTCAACGCTTATTAACAATTAAATATATAATTGTTAATAAGTGTTGAAATTTATTTTTTGTCATAACCAGAATAGGATAAATTGAAAATTAATCGAATAAGAAGTACACTTTTCTCGTTCGACAATGCAGAAGAAAACTTCACAAATTATCAAAAATCACCAAAAAGAATATTTTTTTTTCATTTTAAAATATTGAATAACAAACGGAAACATTTGAACGTTACAAGAACCAAAATTGACATCTACTGAACGGATATCGTATTAAAAGAGAAACCATTATCCGAAGAGAGTATTTCATTCGAAAAATTAAGGACTAACGCTAAGGTAATATCTTATAATGTTTTCTTGGTAAAAATCATCGTTTAAACACTATTATTATTATTAATAATCATAACAAATGAAAATACAGGAAAAGTGCACATTTTTGAATAGCTTAGAAAATGTCGCACATTTCAACGCATAAAATGAAAGCGACTTATTACTCGCTTACTCCAGGGGCAAGGTTTTGTATGACGCTATAAACACATGAGATGCAATATTTCGACACACGAGACAAGTGCAATAAAAGGAACATATTTATTTCCGTTTATTCGAAGAAAAAAAAAAAAAAGGTAAATAATAAGTAATAATACAAAAACAACAATGAAGGAAAAAGGTCAATTTTACTTCTTTTTCTCCATTCCCTCGCGCTGTTTCTTTTTCTTTTTAGTCTCCGTTTCATCGACGGGAGCAGTTTTAACGAACGGTATTTCGTCGCGATATTGTTCGGGCATGTATTTCTTCAAAATGTCCGGCACTCGGATGCCAGTCTCTGTCTGATAAGTTTCCAGTATGACGCATATGACACGAGTGACCGCGCAAGCGGTCGCGTTTAACATGTGAACGTAATTCGTTTGCGCGTTCATCTTTTTCGTCTGTCCGTATCTAACCAGCAGTCTTCTCGACTGATAATCCAAACAATTACTGCAGGAAACTAGCTCCCGGAAGGCGCCCGAGCCGGGAAACCAGGCTTCCAGATCTAATTTCTTCGCGGCGGCGTTATTTAAAGCGCCCGATACGATGTTTACGATCCGGTACGCTATTCCGAGATCTTCGTAAAATTGTTGCGAATTCGCTATCATTTCGTCGAACAGTTTCCACGATTCATTGTCGAACGGAGAAGTCAATACGAACTGTTCCACCTTTTCAAACTGATGAACTCTGAATATGCCGCGAGTGTCTCGGCCGTGAGAGCCGACTTCCTGCCTAAAACAGGTAGATACACCGATGTATCTAATCGGCAACGACGATTCCAACAGCCACTGATCTCGGTGCAACGCAGCGATCGGCTGCTCCGACGTCGCGATAAGATATTTCTCGTCCGTGTCGCCGACGCCGTCTTCCACTCGTTCGCTTCCTTTTCCGATTACCTTGTACAATTCTTCGTCGAACTGCGACAGCTGCGCCACTTCCTGCATAATCTCTTTATTCATGAAAAACGGCGTATAAAGCGGTTTATAACCGCGCGAAAACCACCTGCCTAAGCATTCGTTAACCAGTGCAGCTTGCAGGAATACGCACGGCCCTTTCAAGTAATAACTGCGACTACCGGCTACTACGGCTCCCATTTCCGCGTCCATGCCGTCGATCATATGTACCAAATCGACGTGAGAGTATTTCTTCCGTACGCTGCAATCTCCGTGCGTTTTCACGACGGCATTTTCATCTTCATTGATACTGATCGGAACCGACTCGTGCAGTATATTGCCTATTTCGTTCAACGCTTCGTTTCTTTCCTTTTCCACTTCCACCAAATTCTGTTCATTTCTCAATACCGCTTCGTCTAATTTTCCTCGGAAATCCTTAATCTGACTAATATTCAATTGTTTCAATTCGTCGACACTAATGTCTTCTTTAAAACAACTAGCGGGGCTGGTATCGTCCGATTTCGACGCGTCCGAATGGGCGGGAAACAGTTTTCGTTCGGCTTCACTGTAAGACAGTATATTTTTATACCATCGACTCAAAAACGGGTACTTGTCCGTGTCGACGGAAAAATTACTTTTCTTAACTATTTCGAAGTAACGCTGATCGGCCGAAGTCGGTACACTTCCTTCGATGAAACTTTTCGCTTTAAAGTAGTCATTTAGTTCGTCGTAATTTGAACTTAAATTCAATTTACCGTCGTTATTATCGCCGGTTGTCGTCGCACTGTTATTCGGCTGATTCTTCTTTTCTTGCTTTATTTTTTCTCCGATCACCTTACTGCAGGTATTTTTCAACTTGTTAAAATGGTCCGCTTGAAATCGCAACTGACGCCATTTATTATCGGCAGAAATAACCGTGTCGACCAGTTCGACACTTTTGAATCTGTTAATCTGACTCTTTCGTACTAATTCCGGATTTCCGCCTTTATCAGCGCGGAACAGTTCGATATCCAAACCCATACTTACTGAGGTAAGAAATTCCGCGGCACACTTCGACCACTTTACAATGTCTTATTTATCTGACGTAAAACACAACTAATCTAAAACGTAGACAAAATTACACATGTCTATAAATGATGTAATAGTTTGCACCGAATAGTTTTTGCTTTCGAAAATACAAAAAATTTTTTTCGCTTGCGACATAATCTAAATATCTCACACGTTCCTTACAGAGGCCTAACATTGTCGATATTTCTCGCGAATAATTCTACAATTTTTACATAAACGTAACTAAGAAATTTTTTTTAAATTTTTAAATTTAAAAATACATTGCTTATTTGAGTTTTATTTTAACTTCTCCTCTATAATTTTTAACTTAGTTTTTAAAATCGAACTAATAAAATTAAAACATATTAATTATCGAAATATCGATAACAATAATACGTTTAATAAAAACAATGTAAACTTTACAATTTCTCCCTTTTTTTTTTATTTTTGTAAAAATTGTAAAACCTATTTTTCTTATTGTATCGCGTTTTTTTTTTTTTTTTCTAAATAAATTTAATACAGAAGACTCACGTGTAAACTGTTTAATTTCATAATTTTAAAATCATTTAACATGGTTTTTCTCAAAAATATTTCCAATTTTTTATACTGACTTTAAGATTGATAGAAATATGTGGATAAATAGCACGAGATTCATTTTTCGTCCAATATTATGATATACAAAGGGGATGAGCAGCGGGGGGGGGGCGATAGAAAGAGGATACGAGTTATAGGAAAAATAAAAATTTATAAGTTGTAAAGGATTAATATTTTATTAAACAAGAATAAAATCTTAATTAAAACATAATTTTCGTGGGTTTCTGGCAAATTGTTCTGCTACTTTATTATAAAAGTTTTCCAAATTATCCATGATTATGAATACTCATCATAGCCAGTTGATTAAAAAGTTTCAAGTCTCCAGGGGGGCAGCTGCCCCCCGCTTGCGACGTCCATGATGATACAGTTAAATGGTATATCCGAATTGCTAATTTACAGTTTTAATAGATTAAAATATTTCAAATGGTTTAGTAAATTTTTAGAAATCGGTAAGAAAATCACTTTTCTACGTGTTAAATTGATGGAACTTTCGAAAAGAAAAAAAAAGAAATGAAAGTACTGTTTGAAGAAAGAATCGAAAATCGCGCGTTAACTTTAAAATTTCAATGTTCAACTTGGGGCGCATTGAACATCTTGAAATCTGTCAAATACAGTAAAATCGGATCTAATTCGTAGCAGAGAAAACAAAAGTTTTAAAGCTCTTCATTAGTTTGCTATTATTAAATTTGTAGCGGACATAATCCAAAATGTTACGGACACATAGAATATAAAAACATAATCTCTAAATCATATAATCTGATTCTTTACGGGAATATTAACACGATTAAGTCATAATAAGTGTTCTTCTTCTTAATGTGCCGTACTCTTCCCAGAGCGTTGGCGATCAGATGGCAGCTAAAAGTTGTCTTCTCTTGCTCCTTGGATCAGATCATGGATTGAGCTGATGCCAGTCCAGTTCTTAATGTTTCGTATCCAGTCTGTTCTCCGTCTTCCTGCACTTCTTTTTCCCTCTATTTCCCGCTGGATAATAAGCTGTAGGATCTCAATTTTTTGTCCTCTTATGATGTGGTCAAAATATTTAACTTTTCTATCTATTATCCATTTAACCAGCATTCTTTCAGTCTTTGCCGTTTCTGGTACTCTTTTATTGGATGTTTTGGTTATCCACGAAATCTTTAACATTTTTCTATGTAGCCACATCTCCACTACTTCTAGTCGCTCAATTTGTCTTTTATTAAGCGTCGCTGATTCTATGCCGTACAACAAAATTGGAAAAATGTAAGATTGCACAATGTACCGTCTTATACTTAGGCATAAAGATCTATCGCAGAGTAAATTTTTCATGTTATTGAAGGCTGTCCTAGCATAGTTACATCTCATTTTTATTTCGATATCCAAATTTAGGTTTTTTGTGATGTAACATCCCAGGTATTTGAACTTGTCAACTCTATCAACAATTTCATTATTAACGGTGATTGTAGCCTGACTGAACTGTTTCTTGCTAACCAGCATCCATTTTGTTTTCTTCGGCAATCCCTTTTTTCCCGAAAGCTATAGAAAAGTAATCAAATTTAAATACTACGGTTAAAGCGAAGCCGACAAATAGCAGTGATTGTAGAGCGTTTAAAGAAGAGGAAATTAAGGAACCATGGACTAGGAAGAAATGACCGAAAAAAGAGATAAAAGGAGGTAGGATTAGAAAATGAAGAAGAATAAGGGTTGGGCTATAATTTGGAATGAGCGACTGAGGAAAGAAGAGAAATATTATGGGTTGGAAATAGAACAGGCTGGCTAAGGAATCGACCATCTCATTGCTTTCAATACCCAAATGATCAGGAATCCACAAAAGATCGATTTCGATCGAGTGGAGGAGGAAAAGATCATGAATAAGGGAGAGTATGGGTATTTCGTAATCGAAAGAGGGAGTAGGAAAGAGGGATAAGATAGTTTGCAGAATAAGTCCGAGATTATGAGCACTTTATGAAAAATCAGTAAAGAGGAAATAAAAAGAACAGCGTGTAGAATTGCAGTAGATTCAGCATAGAAAATTGAACAAAAGGGGGAAGCTTAAAAGATTTAGAATAATTCAAAGCAGGACAAAAAAGGCAAACCAACTCCGCTTGACTCTTTGGAACCGTCAGTATGGATAGTAGTATGTGTAGAAAACAGAGATTTTAAAGCATTGGAGAATTTAACTTTGGCGACATGTTGAGGAACAGATTTAGAACAGAACGATAAAGAAAACATTTAACAGGATGAAGGAACTAGAAAAACTGATTGAAAAATAAGGAAGTTTACCACGACTATAAATAAAAGACGTACAGAAATCAGGGATAAAATTGGAATTTTATTAGAAGTAAGTTGTCATTTATGAAGAACAGAGGAGTAAGAAGAAATAAGTAGACGCCTAATATCAAAAAGCGATAAATCAAATAGAATCTATGAATAAAAAAAGGAAGAATATGGGATTCAGCAAGGATAGCCGCGGAACTGGGGTAGATCTCAGGGCATCAAGACAGAGATAAAGACAGGTATTTTAAATGAAATCTAATTTTAAAAGAAACGATCTGGAGGAATTACTATAAATAAAGCAATAGTAGTCCAGGACAGAGCAGATGAAAGATTTATAAAACAAGAGTAGGATACAGGAATCGATCCCCAATTAGTATGGGGAAAATCTTTGAACAGATTGAGCTTTTTAAGAGAGGATAGGGACAGATGATTAATGTGATTATGAGAGACGGCTGTCAAGAAACATTCCTAAATAACGAAAGGAATTTACAAGAGGAATTGGACCGTCATTCAAGGTAAAACAGATTAGAAAAGGATGATCAAATGGACAAACAGTAAGGACAACAGACGAGGATTTAGGGGGCTATTTAACTATTGACTTCCCCCCACCCTATACTGCTTTTGGGCATAGAATCTTTGTTATCGTGACCAAAAAAAAAAATAAATAATAATAACTAACGAAAATAGTTTCAGGTGAACTCAAAGTTATAGAAGAAATTATTCATTCTACTTCATGGCTTTCTCTTAGAATTTTTTTCTCTCTTGATATGTTCATCTTCTTGCTGTTATCATTTAAATTCGTTTCGTTGATTGCCATTTTCGTTGGTTTCTATACAAGTTTCTGACAATTTGATTATTTCGATGATAGTATTAAAATTGTGTAACACTTAAATTCTCTATTAAAAATATTTCTCTGTGATGATCGAAAAAATAAAATGTCTTAAGAACTTTAATGATTACACCATAATGACTAAAGGTGCTGAACTTTAAACTAAATATATTCCACGCATCAAAGTACCAAACATACTCTTTCATCTAGTGAAACAATGTTATTTAAATTATTTTTACATTCCGAAATGTACTTATAAAAGATTACCCCCGTTAAGGAAAAAATTCACTGAGCATTCTTTATATTCAAGTAGATACAAATTAATTTTATTGTACGTTTAATAAATTACAGTCATTTTGTAATTTCAGACTACAATTATAATATACATTTAGTGATTACTATTATAAAATTCACATCAAAAAGGTGTGAACAACTTATCACACAAAAATGATATAATTAAAAAATGAAACGTTTTTTGGTTAAATTTGTATTTATAATAGCTTTAAGTACGTAACAAATATAAATAACAGTTTTAATGTATAATTTTAGTTCACACGATATTATAAACTGACTACAGTTTACGGGGCCTACAATAAAATATATTCATCTGCAATGTCGAAGAACCTGCTCAATTTTTTTTTGAATTCATTTCTTTTTTAACCCAATACATCCAATTTACCAATTTTATTTTGTCTCAAATTTCTATAATCACTTTTGTTTGTAATCTTATTTGGAAACGAGTTGTTATAGATGTATTTGACTACATCATATGTCGCAATTTCAGCTGTGCTGTTACATTGCACACCCCAATTTTAACTTTATAAAATACTCCGCACGAAACTTTGGTTGGGAGTCAAAAAATGAATTCTATTGAATAGTGATGCACGGAAGTGCAAGGCACTCAGTGAAACTGCTATATGGTATTAAATATTTAACAATGGCTTGATTGGTTCTACATTGAAATTAGCTATTTTTCATTGTTTAAATTTCTTCCAGAAACATTTTTGATTCAAATTACGATTTTATTATAGATCTTTAAGTAATGTTCATTAATGCCCTTTGGATGATGAATGCTTTTAGTTTAAAAATAAATTGTTGATATCTTTAAAAAAAAATTACACACATACATATTTCTTAATTTACGTTGGACATTTGTTCAATGTATTTGTATTAATTTGAATGTTAAAGCATTTTTATATTAAAAGAAAAGAAAGAAAACATTTAATCACTGTAAATTTTAATCAGCAGTAGTGAATGCTGCGTTTACTACGTTTGACGTAAAGTTTAACGAAACCCCTACTATAACAGTTTTTTTAAAAGTGTGGCAAAGTTTAATATTTTTTTATAAAATACATTTCAGTATTACAGAACATGCCATAAGATAACGAAATTTTTTTCATCTTCTTTGTAAAACTGACTCTCATACCTCACTTTTAATTAATGTAAACATTATTAGTCTTAGCTTTTTTGAACTCGTGAATTGAATCATACACAGAATTGATTATTTTTAGTTTTGATAAATTCGTTTAGTGGTTGAACAATTAAAAACAACTTTTTTTTAGTAAAATAAGTTAAACTTTCTTACATCAGCTGAAAAATTCAGTTTTGCTAGTGGCAAGATATTTATTAAGTAGTTACATTTAAATCACAACTGAATTTTTAACGGCGCATTTTCCAGTGCACGTAAACAATCAAAAAATTACCAACGCGAACCATCGAATAGTACTTATCCCTAAACGAAATCATTCTCACGCGACTCTGGTTGTAAGAAAAAGGTTCTTTTAAGTCTTCCATTAGTGTTGAAATGAAAAATGTTGCTTTAAAAAACTATGTTAGTACATTAACACCAACCGAAGCTACCGACTACTCCTTATGGAAGGCTGTACGAACCGTGAAAAAAGATAATCAATTATATCGATCACCTATAAAGAAAAACAATCGGTGGATAAGAGGTGACGAGGAAAAGGCTGAAGCATTCGCCGAATACCTAGCAGAGGTGTTTCGTCCTACTGAAACCTGCACTGACAGAACCCTAGATGCAGAAGTAGAAAGTTACCTGCAGGCTCCGAATCAAATGTCACTTCCGATAAAACTAGTATCAACGATGCAAGTAAACAAGTATATACAAAAGCATCTAAACCCGAAAAAAGCACTCGGATATGACTTAATTACCCCAAAAATAATAAAGGAATTACCACGAAAAGCAATAACTTTACTAACATTTATATACAACGCAATTATTAGAACCGGATACTTCCCGATACAATGGAAATTCGCCACTATAATATTAATACAAAAACCAGGGAAACCTCCTGAGGATTTAGCCTCTTACAGGCCAATAAGTTTACTCCCAGTTTTATTGAAGCTGTTTGAAAAATTACTACTGAACAGATTAAAACCTCTATTAGCCCAGAATAAAATTATACTAGACTACCAATTTGGCTTTAGGGAACAACATAGCACTGCAGAACAAATACATAGAGTCGTTGATGTAATAAATCGAAGTTTTGAAGAAAAAAAGTATTGCGCAGCGGTGTTCCTAGACATCGAAAAAGCATTCGATAAAGTGTGGCACAATGGGTTGTTATTCAAAATAAAACAACTACTACCCTACCAATACTATCTACTAATCGAATCTTACCTCCAAGAAAGATTTTTTAAGATAAACTTTAACGAATCATATTCGAGCATTCGATCCATCAATTCAGGAGTCCCACAGGGCAGTGTACTTGGGGACCCACGCTGTATCAGATATACACCCACGATTTCCCGCTTAATGCGAACACGACTACAGCTATGTTCGCAGATGATACCGCGATATTATCCTTTCACTACGATGCGGCATCGGCATCAAAGCGGCTACAGAAGCACTTAGTTCTAGAAAAATGGTACAAATCTTGGAAAATTAAAATTAATGAACAAAAAAGTATACATATTATATTTACGCTGAAGAGAGGGGACAGGTATCTTCTAATAAAATTAAACGAAAAAACGATCCCTACATCGAGTAGCGTAAAATATCTCGGCTTACACCTCGACGAAAGATTAACATGGAGAAAGCACATAGATGCTAAATGGAAGCAGATAAATGTTAAGTTTCGAAAAATGTATTGGATAATCGGAAAGAATTCAGTACTATCCATAGAAAATAAAGTGCTGCTTTATAACATAATGCTGAAGCCTATATGGTCGTATGGAATCCCACTGTGGGGAACCCCGAGCAAGTCTAATATAGCGATCATCCAAAGAACGCAATCCAAAATTCTACGAACGATAGCCGGTGCGCAATGATGAGATACATAAAGATCTGCGAATGCCTACGGTTAAAGAAGAGATCGAGGCAGCCAGCACACGATATATAGAACGGCTACAAAATCATTGCAATCAGTTGGCACACAGTCTCATCGAAGACGGTACCCGATTCAAACGGCTGAATCGGTCGAATATAATTGTGTAAATTGTATAATACCTCATCAGCAACAAGGGATCGCGACCGCTGGGAAGCATTCCATACTTATTAACTAATTCCCCCTTAACACTGCCGTTTATTGTTTATTAGACAGATTGCGTGCAATAATAAATGAAAAAAAAAAAAAAAGTCTTCCATTAGCGAGTAAGTGAAATATAATTTCTAATTGGTCTAAACTTTTGTTTATGCTTTGTTTCATAAACGCTTCGTTTAATTACATCAGAGGTCCAAGACTACATTTTACATATATATAAATATATCAGCAACGAAAATTCTTTCGTCAGAAGTAATATGAAAAAAACTTTAAAAAAGAACCGTTTTTATTACGTTTTGAAATAAATTGCTGCGCAATCGTATTTTTTTTTCTTGAACTCACACAAATTTGTAAAAGTTCGGTAAAAAATTGAATTTATATATATTTGGTAATTTTTTGTTCATTGCAATAAGCATTTATTATTTAAATATTTTAAAGGTAGTTCATATTAATGGCTGAATCAAATCAATAAAATATTAATCTGATAATCAGTAGTGAAGTTAAATAATAAACTTATATACGAACTTCAAATCTGATATAAATTATTAACACAAAAACATGTAATTAAAAAAAAAAAAATTAGTTTTTGGTAACTCGATCTACAATGATGATAAAGAAAACTATTCTCAATCCTATGATTACGGATTTACGGATCAAATTATTCAAAACCAGTTGGCATTTCGTTATTTTTCTTTTAAATATGACTTTCTTATTTCGTATGTTTTTGTGTTAATTTATGCCAATAAAATATACCTCGACTAACACTAATGATTTTTCGTACTAGTCAAAATTCCTTACTGCAGAGGTTCGTGTATTCATTATAACTGAAATCTATATCCTAAAGGCCACTACTACTTAATTTTTAAATTTCAGTTGTTACCGCAGCAAAAATTTCATTTCATATTCTTTGTTTTTTTTTTATCCGAGTAACTGTTTACATATGAATGAAATAGAAAACATTGAGAGAGTAATATTTCCGGATTAATGACACGAATCAGAACGTTGCAGTGACTTGGCTTATATATAGAACGTTAATTGATACACACGTATACCACATATCCATATGTTCTGCCCCTCCCAAATTACTCAAAGACAATAACATTAATAGTTAGTCCACTTAATAATTAAGTTACAAACTATCAACAGAACATATCGATTTTTTCGAAACATAAATCGATAAATGTTGCACATCATATTTTTGTTAGAAAACAATTCTTAATAGATTTTATATTTATTATGTATAATTTACGGGACTAACAATCAATTTATTTGCGTTAAAGTGTTACGCTTATATTTTTAAACTTTATATAGGGATACTTATAGGTTCGTGCTTATTTTAATCCAAATTTTGAATACAATTACTTATATTTATTCACATTCCTATAGGGATTTAAAATTTAAATTATTCCATCTAAAAAAAAAATCAATCCTTAATTAAAGTCAAAATTAAACAATGCCCATTTATTTTTCAAGTTATTTTAAACGGCATCATTCATTTATTTTGTAAAGCTGGTGTATGTTTAAAAAAAAAAAGAACAATAAAAAACGATAAAATAAATATTTACAACACGTTAGTCAAAAAAAAGTATATATATATAGTTGAAATATAAATATATTTTCGCGGAAAATTCCGCAGTAAATATAATGAAGTTTTTAGAAAGCATTTTTTTGGTCAACTTTCTTTGGACGAGGTTTTTTCTTTATAACTAGCGATCTCTTCTGCGATTCTATAATAGAGCTTGCTTTCCTTAGAGCCGCCTGAAACGAAAAAACAACAGGCTTTGTTAAAATCATTATTTCAATAAAATTTTAAAAATAGCATAAAACAAGAAACTTCACGCATATTTAAAATTTTACATAGATCAGAAATTTTGACATTTGAAATATGAAAACTGTGCTTAAAAATATATCGCACATTAAGATTTTTTTTTAAAAATTATTCATAAAGCTGTTTCTTTTAATGTTTCAAATTATGTAAGAAATGGATAATATATGTGTATATGCAACAATTGTGATGTCAGAGGAACGTCTGATTGTGTTGTATGAAGTGAAGAAAAGTCGTTCTTATCAACAACGTAGCCAGGACGCAGTTTTACTGTCGTAACGAACGAACTACATTTCTCGTTGTAGCAGTTAACGTCACTATTTTACCATTCTCGGATGGTAGAGCAAATGGATTGATAGTAACATAACTTTTCAAACCTACACCGAAAGAACATATAAAATTGAAAATGTGCTGCTACACGCTGGAAAAATAATAATTAATTACTACAAGTTCGAAATATTCTTAAAAAAATCACTATTTTGTGTTAACTAAAATGATGGAATAACGTGTAAAACCAACTTCACTGAATTTACATTATTTTAAAGTAATATGCGGATAAGATCGCTTCTGATGATGGTCAGTGTATCTAAAATAAAATAATTTTTATAACACGATGTCTACCATAAATTATTTGTCTAATCATATCCACCATAGAAGTTTCAGAGGTTTAATTTAAAAACAGATTACTTTAAATATTTAACACCAAATTAATTTTATGTTATTTTATCACTAATCCGAGGAAATTGTTTAATTTTTGAATTTAATAATGAAATAATTTAGTTAGGAACTGCAGAATGCATCTGTAAGAATATAACGATTTTCAAGGAATCCAATAAGATGAAGCAGTCCGTTTAGTTTCAACCAACAGCATAGTTAAACAATACGAAAAAGTGTTAGCAACAGGCAAAATGTAAAAAAATTTTAGATGTAATTTTTGAACTAAAAACTTATCACACATATTACAACTTCTGAAAACTCACTCTACACACATTAACAGCAGTCACAATATGTCGTATAAAATATTATTTTATACTAAATAAAATCCGAGAATTCGGGAATCTATTGTTTACATATAGAATAAATTGTACGTTTTAAAAGCAAAAATTTTATATAAAAAAAACCAAAATATTTATAAGAATATAAAACTATAATATCAGTTAAAAATGAATAAATTCGGATTGTTTTAACTTGAATATGTAAAATTTGAAATTAATGTCTTCAGTAATGAAACATACCTAAAGAAATCAAAAATTTTTATTACAAATTGTAATTTAGAAACACAAAACTTTAGATTCATAGATGTTTCAAGCTATCATGTATATAAATTGAAAAAATGGTGCAGTTTGTTTTTAGGTTCGAATTTTATAACGAAAATTGGTGTCTTTAAAAAGTTTAGAAAGATTTAATTTTTTTTCTCCAGTCAAGATGTATCAAAAGAACACTGTCTGTCTGTAGTAATGAAAATATGTATTATCTACCTCTAAGACAAAAACTATAACTACATCAGAAAATATTTGTTAAAATAAAAAAAAAGCAAAACACGAGAATGTATATACCCCAGCGGCGTGCCAAATGGGGGTCAACAGGGGAAATAGTCCTACGAGAAAAAACTGCGGGGGGCAATGCCCCTCAGAAAAATACACATTATACCAGCATTTATATCAGTTATTTAATAGAAATCCAAGAAAATCAAAAACGAAATAAATGTGAAGAAGTCGTTTGAATTAATAAAATTCAATTTTTTAACCATATTAAATATTATATCGTGTCGTCGAAAAAATAAAACAAAATGGCACCAAACCGAAAAAACAAAAAGCAGAAATTTCAAATATCCGGAAAAAATAAAAATTCGATAAGAGAAAACCATTTAATGTAAAAAAGTAAAGCGCTTTTTTTTTAGCATATTTCACTTCATAATTAAATACTCTTTTTATTTATATAAAATATTATCAGTAGTGACAAAAAAAAAAAAAAAATACATTCTTTTTTTATTACTGTATATAGGCTTCTCTATGTGTAGGGGTAATTTATGTTTTTGCCCACCCCGGTTGTGAAATGTTGGCACACCACTGGTATATACTATTCTTTAACTTGATTAATAAATATTGTTATTTACATGTTAGAACTTGTTCTATTATGTTCCTGTAATGGAAAACTTTCATTAACACTTATTTTCGAAGGTTAAATAAAATGTTGCATTTTGATTAGTAAAATTATAATTGTGATTCGATTGTTGACACAATTTTTATTTTACAGGATGCACTTTTTTTCGGTTCTAAAAATGTATTATAATCCCTCGTTACTTCTATAACTAGCATTGGTACATTTACACTGATAACAATTGATCCTATAAAATGAAATGCGCGCGCATTAACAATCGAGAGAAAATCATCACTCCATTGTTGAAGTTTGGCTTGATTACACGGCTGACACTCAATGGTTTTTCTTTATCCGATTACAATTGTCTCGATTGTTAAAACATCTTGCAATCGCCCATCACTAATTGAATTCACCGTTGGCGGAGTGATTTGATATATCTTCACACCGAAAGGCGTCAATCAAAATTTGCCTTACTATCGCTTTACGGAATTACGTCATGTTCATAGATTGCAGTATAGAGAGGTAATAGCGACGTTGTGATTTAACATTTCTAAATCTGGATGAGTGATGCGATCCAGGAATTTAATGCTAAATGTTATTTAACGTGGCGCGAACTAGCTAATTATCAAAAATATGTGTTGGTAAGTCGGAATAGCGCGAAAAAAATCGCATCGTGTTCCAGGACGTTTGTTGTTTTGTACGTTCGGAGTTGCAGTTGAATATGCAGCCAAAAATGATTGCGATTATACACTGGATATGAAATACATAACTCCGCCGGAGTTGGAGTTGAGAAGCGGATAAAGGACACATATATTTAACTGCTTTGGCGGAGTTGATTTGCGAACTACTCGTTTGAATAAAAGTTTAGAAAACAAAACAGATTAGGTAATCAAAATAAGAGAAAAACTCATACGTTTTCTGTCAACAAAATTAAGCAACGACAAGGAATATAATATATAACCAACCGGAAAGAAAAATATATACTTATAATAATATAGAAAAGATATCAAATAGATTACGTTTTTATCGAGCCAAGATTTAAAAATCAGATAATGTAAAATGAGAAGTAGATATAGGAATCAAGCATAATATGGTAGTAATGAAAACCTAGCTGAAATAATTATATAGGATGGAAAAAAATAAAGACACCAAACGAATTTAGTATAAAAAGTGATTATTATAAAATGAAATAACAGAAACTTTGGGGAGAAAAAGAAAACAATGAAAATTTTGAATAAGTAATAAAGGTAGTAAACAAACGTGGCAGAAAGGTATTAAATGAGAAAGAAAAATACACGGGAAACAACAGATTATAAATAAAGTAACAAAGTCAATGAAAAAAAAAAAAAAAAAATACAATTAAAGAATCTAAATACAACGGATAAGCAAAGTTAAAACAAAAGCTCTGAAAACAGAATAAACAAAAAAAGCTAAGTTAAGACAGCGAAGCGACATACCTAGAAGAACAACGTATAATACGTATCAAACAAAGCAAGTATGGAGAGGAGTGCGTGTAAGTTGATGAAATTATATTTCAGGTTCAAAAATGAAATCAATGGTTACTGAAGATGAAGACGGAAAGACAATCATAAGCGAAAAAATGAAAGAGCGACGGAAAAGATGAATAGAAAGTTTCTAAAATAACGGTGTTTCGAATAATCATCAAGAAAAGGCAATTCGGAAGAAAACACATTAAAGGATACTATACAAGTAAGAATAATCAGAAATTAATTTGAAAGTATGTTAAAAGAACTTAGATTAATAAAGTTTTTAATTGCGTCGAAATAAAATGTATGAAACAATGAAAGAAATATTAGAAAAAGGATAATTATTAAAACACATTAGTATAAAAGTAGGTTAGTAAGAAAAAAAACATCGAAAAATCACTCTACTAATTCATATTTCGAAATGAACAATAAAAATTGTACCCAATAGAATTATAAATGAAGATTAATATGGTTTTCGTAAGAAACGAAGTAAAAAAATAAAATTAAGTTTCAGGATTAAAAAAATAACCAGTGTATGTGTTGCCTTTCAAGACCTCAAAAAAAAAAAAAATAAATTAATTAATTAATAAGTGGAACTGAACTCTATATACAGAAATTTTGGAAACAGTAAATGTTGATAAAAGATAAAATAATTGTAGAAGCAATCTATATAAAAAGCAAAAAACAATAAATGTAAAGAGCATCGAGAAAGAAACAAGAATTAGAAAAAGTGTGAGACAAGGCTGTAGGTCTTTTTTCCTATAGTTTAACGTATGTAAACAACAAGTAATAAACTAACAAAAAGTAAACATCAAAAAAATGGAATTTCAGTCAGTGATACAAAAATAATGTTCCTAGTGATGGCGTTTAATGAACAAGAAATCGTATCTTCTTAAATAATAATAATAATAATAATAAAAAACGTAGGAACTGGCCACTTTTTAGTAGCTTTTTTTTCTTCTAATCAAACAATTTTTTTACGAAATATTAGTGAAAAATCGTTTCTACCTTTGTGTACCTTACTCTCCCGCTGATTTATTCAGTTATGCACTTGCGATAAAGTAATGGGTATCGCGTACGCGCAATAAGCAAACCTAAACGCGTTTAATTAATAACAGTACGGTCTGCTATTAGCATCTACGCAAATTAATACTTTCTTTATATGTATAAAAGCATTTTGTATTACATTACATCAAATATGTAGCTTAAGTTTTAGCTTTAATTAAAATAATGTAATAGAAATGTTATTTCATTTACAAACCTGGATTAAATCCCGTCTGTAGTTATTTCCTTCCAAATAACGTCTTAGTTTATATAACGACCGGCGGGGACCAGCTGACATTGTCACTTTAATAGTACTTTTGCCAGGTTTATGCTAAAAAATAATAATACATGAAATATTAATATGAATATATATATATATATATATATATATATATATATATATATATATATATATACAGTGTGTTAGCAAATGATGTTAACACTTAAAGGGGTATTTAATTTTGGCGCGCTCTCACAGAAAACCAACGCACGATGGAAATTTGATGTAAATGTACGAAAGATAGCGTGATTCTTCCTCTACAAAATGAGCATAGAACGAAGTCTGTACGTTGCGATACCGCCGCATAAAAAGGTATAGAAACATACAAAAAATACATAAAACGAAATTTATTGAAACATAAAAAATTCAGGAACACGATTTTAACCACACGTGATCACACAATTAGTATAAATTGAAGTAATTAAAAAAATAAATTACATTTAGGACCTCAAAAACGATTTAAAAAAAATTTAGAGTATAAATCAAAAATATTTTTCCGTTTGATCTCCATCCACCTCAACGCATAATTCGAATCTGTCAAAAGCGGAATAAACAGCTGCCTTACACATCTCTCTTGGAATTGCTTCGATTACTTCGGTGATTCTAGCCTTCAAAATTTCCAAATTAGGAGTTGGTTGGGAGTACACCCTAGTTTTAAGGTAACCCCACAGCCAGAAATCGCAGACTGTGAGGTCGGGACTATATGGTGGCCATGGAATTGGCCCGGCGCGTCCGATCCAACGTTTTTTGAAATTTTTATCCAAAAAGTGACGAACTGGAAGAGTGTAGTGAGCGGTGGCTCCATCTTGTTGGAAATAAGCTGTTCGGCGGATACTTAATGGCATAGAATCAAGAAGAAACGTTTGCAATAGGTTGAGGTACTTCTTACCATCTACCGAGTCGCCGTCATAGAAGTAAGGACCAATAATTCCATCGGCACACACGCCGCACCAAACATTAACTTTCGGGCTGTTTCGAACATATTCTTGCACTATACTAGGTTTTTCTTCTCCCCAAATTATGCAATTTTTCCGGTTGACAAATCCACTAGTATGGAAAATGGCTTCGTCGCTGAAGATGATGCGATCTTTCATGCTTGGTCTTTGATAAGAAATCGCTAGCATTATCAGGCACGCTTCGACTCGTTTCTTATTATCCACTGGTCTTAACTTTTGGGTACGTTGAATAACATACGGATGCACTTCTAAATCTCGCCGTAAGATTCTGTGAGCCGTAAAATTCGACATGTTCAAAGTTAATCCAATTCTTCTTGTGGATGGATATTGCGTAGTTTGAAGAAGTTCTCTCACCTTGGTGATGTTTTCGTTGGTTCTTTTCGAACATTTACGTCCGGACACACCTTTGATATTATTTTGTATCGAACCAGTACGAATAAACTTACCATGAATACGATATATGGTCAGTCGGCTTGGAGGATCTCGGTTGAATTCTTTCACGAACTTCTTTTGAACGATAGTTGGCGAGTTATGTAGCGCCATTTGAGTGGCCACAAAAATCCGTTCTTGCATTGATAAACGAGTAACTTTAAGCTTTTTAACTGGCGATCGTTTAGATTCATTTTTACGGCGGCGGCGAACCATTGCAAACATACAGTATCAAATGTACATACGAAAATTGCGCAAAACTGAAAAAAATTACAACACCTGCAAGCTTAAACAGTGATTACAAATCATCCAGACGTTGATAAAACAATTTCGTAGCACTTTGATACGAAATAGACCTGGTAACAAGCGATAAGACCAACCGCCGAAACAAAAACCGGTATTTCCCCCTATTCGCATACAGAGCGCTAGTGAAAAAACCCCTCCCATTCAAACTTTAGCCAGCTGTTTCTCGGCGGTATCACAACGTACGGACTTCGTTCTATGCTCATTTTTTAGAAGAAGAATCACGCTATCTTTCGTACATTTACATCAAATTTCCATGGTGCGTTGGTTTTCTGTGAGAGCGCGCCAAAATTAAATACCCCTTTAAGTGTTAACATCATTTGCTAACACACTGTATAAATAATATATGGCACGCAAACAATTCATCAGACAATCATTTCACTTCATTACCATCAGAGATCTTGGTGGTATTAAAAAATGTCATCATTTGAATTGTGGATTTAATTAAAGTAAAAAAATAAATATTAACACATACATGTATATATATTATGGCACACGGAAAACTAATGAATAATTTAAGTAATTTATTTTTTTTCAAAAATACATCGTACATTTTTTTACTTCTTTTTTAATACAGATCACCATATTTTTAAACTGGAATTTAATTCTCTGAACTAAATTTAATTAAAAGAAACTTATCGCCTATTGCTTTATTTGTGATCCATCAGAAATAATGACCCTATTTTGATCATAATACGTCCTAGTTTTAATTTAAAAACTAATCGAGCTATATGAATAATTTTAAAAAATCGATAATTGGCTTTATGAATAATTAAATTTTGTCCGAGAGTTAAAAGACCTTACTTTTTTAAAATAAAACAGACTCTCGCAATATAGGAACATATTGGAAATTAAACTATTCTTAAGTCGTATAGCATGAAATATGCCCACGTTTAAAAAATAAGCAATTAAAGAAAGAAAAAAAAATGAAATAATTAGCGTTCAGAAAAGTGGGTGGTGATAACTCATAGTCTTCATAATATTTACAGACTTTTACTTATGGTTCATCATTACGCTAGTTTTGCGTTAAAAATTAAACAATTTGATATGAAATATATTTTCATTTAAATAATAAATACACAATTTTTAAATTACATCATTAATATCTTTAAATAACCATCAAATTAATATTATGGTATTTCATACTTATTTTCATTTTTTGTTATGATTGTAAATTTCTACACCACATATACGGATTTACATAAACCAAACAAGTTCGTGTTTTTTGTAAACTTCTTTATTTTAATTAGAAAAATCCTATGGTGTATTTTTACTGAATATATGTAGTTAAACAATAAAATGTCAATTAAAATTTTGTTAAATAGAAAAAACAAAAATCGCCACACATATTAAAAAAAATCCACTAATACACATGCAAGTAATAATTTTATTATATTTCACTGAAACTACATTAGTCTATTGAATTTCAATTTTACTAGTTCATTGGTCGTTTATAATGTAAAAAAAAATAAATATTCACGCAGATGAAAGGATTGAAAAAATAATATAAAACCAGCATTCAGATGTGGGTGGTGATATTTCATAGTCTTCAAAACATTTTCAGAAATTTATTCAGTGTATCATCATTATGCCGGTTTTTAGTTTTGAAATTTAAGTCTTCAGGTTTTATTTCTCTAAGTAATAAAATTTATAATAAAAAAAATAAAAAAAAATGTAGTAGCCTAAAAGTTATATATGTATAAGGAAATTGAATATATTCTAACGCAACGCAAAAAAAAAAAAAAAAATTATACAAGGTGTGTTCTGAAACTAATTTAGAAAATTTGTTTTACGCTATAAAACTCGTGAAAAAGACCAAAAAAGTCCGAGGAAAAATTATTGGGCGAATAATTAATTAAATTAATTCATTATAATAAAAAAAATAAATATTGATAAGTAAAATATGTAATAAATGTAGTCGTAAGTGTATAGTCAACTAAGTAAAAATTGAACCAAACAACGTTGCGTAAAAAGCTGAGTTGGTGGTACAGCAAAATGGTGAAAATATTTAGCACTTGTTCGAGGCCATTGGCAAATCATTGTTGACTATACATTTAATACGTA
Source organism: Icerya purchasi (assembly GCA_039619475.1). NCBI lineage: Eukaryota > Metazoa > Arthropoda > Insecta > Hemiptera > Monophlebidae > Icerya > Icerya purchasi. The sequence goes on from CM077115.1 coordinate 143,686,532, forward strand.
TTTTACTTATTTTCAATATTTATTTTACAAAATATTGATTTATATATAAAAAAAATTCCATTTAAATTAAATAATTAATATAATTATAACTAATTAATTGTTCGCCAAAATGATCTTTCTCTCGGGACTTTTTTGTTAATTTTGACGAGCTTTATAGCATAAAACAAAATTCCCTGAATTAGCCTCAGAACACCCTGTATATACATTAACGCACGCGCGCCCAATTTCTCTAATATTACATTAGTCTATTACATTGCATCACCAGTTCATTCATCGTATACAATTTAAAAATTAAAATCCTAAATTTGTTGAAATTAAAATGTATTCGTGCTAATAAAATAATTAAAAAATAAAAAAGCCAGCGTTCAGAAGTGGGTGGTGATATTTTATAGTCTTCAATAACATTTACAGAAATTTATTCAGCGAATCATCATTACGCTGGTTTATACTTTAAAAATTGAAATACTTAAAATAAAAAAATTCTCACCAAAATCTATTTCGTAGCCTTTACGTATTGAGATAAATAATAATAATAAAAAAAAGTAATACACAAAAATATAATGTACAAATGCTGCAAAGAACACAGACCAATAGAGAAACTCATTTGCTCAACACTACAGTTATCTCTCGTAAAATCTTATTTTCACTTATAATTTGCTATTTTACGGATACCCAACTTTGTTCATTACCGTGTCATTAATGATAGTTTCAGAATATTATTACAGACAAAAACTATCTTACATTCAAAAAAAGCAGTTATTATTGATAGCCACAAGAATCATGTATGTTAATACCGTGTGTAGCTTCAGATCTTCATTACGATTTGAAAAATTTGCCTTAGAAATGTCATCAGTATTACTGATGAAGATATTACAGAATATTGATTACTCTTCTAAAGTGTGCAACGGAGATGTTCGCACCAAGCACACCCTTCTTTGTAAGAACAACAACAGTCTAGTAAAAAATTAAAAATTCCAGCTACATCACGTCAACGAAAAATGTTCATCACTGAAAAAGCAGCAATTATTTCGTTTCTCTTTACATTGATTGTAAGTATTATAAATAGATCTAATCATAATATTTCTTCATCAAACAGAATTTTTTTGAGTACGTTCGTATGCACACGGAAGAATTAACTAAGAGATCATAATAAAGTATGGGTCTCATACCCCTTAGCAGGGCGTTGGAAATTGTGAAATTAAGGTTCATGGTGTACTAAGCCCAACGGCATTAATGAGAGGAGGAGGACCAGTTCCTTTCTCTTGTCCGCCTGTATTTTCCCAGATTTTTCTGGTACCCAATTATTTCAGGCTGGGTAAACCTGGGAGCGACTCGGATCTAGAAAGAGATAAGTCTCAAACCCGTGTCCTCTCATTTAGTAGCCAAGCGCCTTAACCACTAGGCTACCACGCTACCTATAAGAGATCATAATACAGAATGATGATTTATTAATGTTTTCAATGATGTAAAAATATTTCCTTTTTTGGCAAATTGAAAATTAAAAAATACATAATTTATTTTACGATTCTTTAAAAAATATTGTTTACTTATATTTACATTGTACATCAATCTATTATAATACTGTAACTTGCTGAATACTAAACATACAGTAAAACTATCACTATGATTATAATTAGTAGTGTTAGCTAGAAATAAAAACTATACAATTATGAAGTTCTTTTAAAATTTGTTTTATAATTTATACGTAGTGCCTAGAAAGGGGAAACAATAAAGCGCTTAAAAATAAATAAACACATACATGTTCTTAAAACATTTCACCAAAACTTCATTAGTCAACTGGAGTGCATTTTTTTTTAGTTGGTTCAATGTTTCCAGTGCAAAAATTAAACGATTTTAAACAGTTTGAAACAAAACTTATTTACGGTGATCAAATACCATCCTTCTTAAAAAAAAAAAAAAAAAAAAAGTGAAAGAAAACTGGCGTTCAGAAGTGGGTGGTGATGTTTTATAGTCTTCAAAACATTTACAGAAATTAATTAAGTGACTCATCATTACGCCAGTTTGTAGTTGAAAAACAAGTTACAGTAAAAAAAAGTTATCAACAAAAATGTTCATAATTTTAGTCACAAAAGTAGTTTAAATTAAAGAATGACATTATTATTAATTCTCTAGGAGTAAATGAAAATTATAAAAAGATAAACCATTATTTTATGACAATTAATGAAATCTTAAATCGAATGAGGAAAAAAAAGACATACAAAAATAATATGTTGATATAACTAATTCATTACCAACAATTTTAAAATTGGAAAAATGGGAAATGAAACAGGTCGGAATAAGTAATTCATTTTTATAATCGACTTGGTGAATAAAGTAATGCGAGTTCCATGGAGTCCTAACAAATATTTAGTTTTGCCAAGTTAAGGCTCGCAGTGTATGGGTTTAGTATGTAAAAATATTTCCTTTCTTGGCAAATGCATTAAAAAATACATAATTTATTTTACGACTCTTTAAAAAATATTGTTGACTTATATTTATATTGTACATCGATCTATCATAATATTGTAATTTGCGGAATACTAACATACAGGAAAACAATCACTATGATTATAATGTGTAGTGTTAAAAATTAAAACTTTTTAAACTTTTTGAAAGAAAACTTATTTACGCTGATCAAATACCACATGCTTCATAAAAAAAAAAAAAGAAAGTTAAAGAAAACTAGCGTTCAGAAGTGGGTGGTGATGTTTTATAGTCTTCAAAACATTTACAGAAAATAATTAAGTGACTCATCATTACGCCAGTTTGTAGTTTAAAAACAAGTTACAGTAAAAAAAAAGATGCCAAAATTTTTTTTTATGATTTTAATCACAAAAGTAATTTAAATTAAAGGAACGAAAATATCATTAATTCTTCAGAAGTAAATGAAAATTATAAAAAGATAAACCATTATTTTATGACAATCAATGAAATCTTAAATCGAGAAAAAAGAAAAAAAGACAGCATATAAAAATAATATGTTGATATAATTAATACACTATCAACAATTTAAAAATTAGAAAAATAAGGACTTAAACAAAATGGAATAAGTAATTAATTTTTATAATCGACTTTGGTAAATAAAGTAATACGAGTTCCATGGAGTCCTAACAAATATTTAGTTTTGCCAAGTTAAGGCTCGCAGTGTATTGGTTTAGTATGTAAAAATATTTCATTTCTTGGCAAATGCAAAATTAAAAAATACATAATTTATTTTACGATTCTTTAAAAAATATTATTGACTTATATTTATATTGTACATCAATCTATTATAATACTGTAACTTGCTGAATACTAAACATACAGTAAAACAATCACTATGATTATAATTTGTAGTGTTAGCTAGAAATGAAAACTATACAATTATGAAGTTCTATTAAAATTTGTTTTATAATTTATACGTAGTGCCTAGAAGGGGGAAACAATAAAGCGCTTAAAAATAAATAAACACATACATGTTCTTAAAACATTTCACCAAAACTTCATTAGTCAACTGGAGTGCATTTTTTTTTAGTTGGTTCAATGTTTCCAGTGCAAAAATTAAACGATTTTAAACAGTTTGAAACAAAACTTATTTACGGTGATCAAATACCATCCTTCTTAAAAAAAAAAAAAAAAAAAAGTGAAAGAAAACTGGCGTTCAGAAGTGGGTGGTGATGTTTTATAGTCTTCAAAACATTTACAGAAATTAATTAAGTGACTCATCATTACGCCAGTTTGTAGTTTAAAAACAAGTTACAGTAAAAAAAAGTTATCAACAAAAATGTTTATAATTTTAGTCACAAAAGTAGTTTAAATTAAAGAATGACATTATTATTAATTCTCTAGGAGTAAATGAAAATTATAAAAAGATAAACCATTATTTTATGACAATTAATGAAATCTTAAATCGAATGAGGAAAAAAAGACACAAAAATAATATGTTGATATAACTAATCCATTACCAACAATTTTAAAATTGGAAAAATAGGAAATGAAACAGGACGGAATAAGTAATTCTTTGGTAAATAAAGTAATGCGAGTTCCATGGACTCTTAACAAATATTAAGTTTTTCGAAGTTAAGGTTCGCAATGTATGGATTTTCGTTTTTAGATTTTTCCAAATTTCACTGTTCGCAATTCGATTTTAGGTTGAGTATAATTTCAAAAGCGATACCAGATTATTTATTACCACCGTATATAACCTATTAATAAATCTTGAAAAATGTAACTAGTATTCAGAATAGTGGGTGGTGATAAGCAATAGTCATCACGATATTTACAGATATGTTTGATTTTCATCATTATACTAGTTTAAAAATTCAATGATGTAAACAGGGCACACCGGATAAAAACGGTAAATTTATTTAGTTGAATAAAATTTAAATACTTCAATAAATTCGAATCACTCCTTATATTATGATTCGCTATTAAATCTTTACGCATAAAGATTTCTGTTATTCTTGAAAATCCTTCTTGGGAGCTTTAAGAAAATTGTTCACACCTGCATAAAGTATATATTTCGTCTGTTTCTGTAACGTTCAATACGCACACTTTTTACGATTTTAAAATTAAAAAGAACAAATACGTCGATTTTTTAGTAGTTAAATACTTTATCTTATCTATCGACAAAAACCTTAAAATGTTATGAACATACCAGTTACTGTGACATAGTTGGTTAGGCACTGTTGTTTCGTTCAGGCAGAAACGGGTTCGATTCCCGCAGTCGTACACTGACACTTCCAAAAATTTCACTTCCGCTGGGTTAATGCCGGTAATTGACGCGCCGAAATATATAAATACACACTAATATATAAAACTGCAGTGTCTGTCTGTGATTTGCGAACATTTTCATTAAAATCACTACATCGGGCTATTTTTATCGCACATAAACAGAAAATCAATTTTTTTAAATTTGTGTCTGTCCGTCTTTCTGATTTAACTCAAAAACTATTACAGCAATAGTGATGAAATTCACACAGCCTATATAGATTACCGGATTCGTTCTAAGATTTGTTTCACATTCATATAACAAATAGGACAGAAATTCTAATTTGCAGTTTTTAAAAAAGAAAGAAACAACGATATCTCTGTCAAATTTAGCCAGTAGACCATCTTTAAAAAATCTCATCTACACTTCTTTCTGGATTTATTGCTTTTGTGTAACTTTTAAAAGTTTAAAAAAGAAAGAGACAGCGACATCTCTTCAAATCATTTACAATTTAACAGCCGCCTATTGCCGAAAACATAAAACAAAATCGGAAAATACGTTATTACTGTCGAGTAAAACGTACGCATCACACGCTATAAATACATCATATATCCATGCAGTGTATACGATGTCATGTTTATTAATATTTAGTTATTAGCTGAGTAAGTATATAAACAGAAATCCTTAATTATTACTAACACAAGTTATTTGTGTGTGAATGTTCTATTTAATATACATAGCAGATACATAGATTACGTATTAAAAAAAATAATTACACGGGCGAAGCCGTGGATAACTTCTAGTATATATATATATATATATCATTTACGTCTTTTTTAAAATTATTTTAATGGCAGCATATTTATTTTTTTCCAACTTCGTTCACGATTTTCCCATTATATTTTTTTTAAAAATGTAGGGGTTTTGCGGCTACATTAGGCTTAACGAAATACGCACTTTTTGGGTAGTAGTGAAGAACCGGTTTCAATGGAATTCCGAAATAATTTTTAAAAACCATTTAAAATTGAAGTCGGTTTATACTGAATTGCAATAAATTATGAACAGAAAAAATGAACTAAAATTATGGTCAGAAATTAACTGTGGTTATTGCTTTATCTTTATCCAGAACAAATCATATCCGCAAAACAAAGAAAATAAAGTAATTCAAGTTGATTATTTAAAGAAACGAATTTTCCTATTTTTTGAACTTTCCAATTTTTTTTTTTTTTTCTACAGCTACATTTAAGGTACAAAATAAATTCGTTTTCGATAGAGATAATAAACTCAAAATAATCATTACATTGATGTTTATCTCAAAATTATCCAATATGAAGTTATTCTTCACATTGGTTACATAAATGGACACGTGGCTATTAAAAAAAACAATTCATCAGACACATTAATCACTTCATTAAACTCAGAGATCTTGGTGGGAAGTCATCATCTGAATTGTGGCCATTAATAAAAATAATAAAAAAGTAAACGCTTACATTATCGATACTAATTCAATTTTAGTCGTAATTTTAGTTCTCATTTTTGCTGTTATTCATAATGTGTAAACTAATACAAACTTATAACAGAAAAATAAGCGATCTCAATTATGTCCAAAAATGAATATGGTACGGAAAAAACGAAGTAATGTAAAGAGAAAATTTTAAAAATAAAAATAACATCAAAAAAATGTTTGAAATGTAACAATTAAAAAAAGAAAAAGGTAGGTTATTGAATAGACTAAATTAACATATTTTAATAAGTCGAATACATTTCTGGTGCGACATTAAAAAATTCATAGATCAACTTGAGATGTAGCATTTGCTGCATGAAAGTGAAATTCCGCTATACACTAGAAGAAATTTTCTCTAGTACTATATTTTGGAACTTTACTCTGGGCTTCAAGCCATATAAACGTTCAATGTTAGTGTAAACACCGCTAACTGAATGATTTACAGCGCGGTAAGTGTAACTAGGATCACGTGAAAAGGGTGTATATCCTTTCCATTCATTGAATTGAATAAACAGCGGATAATTGGAAGTAAGGTTTCAAAACTTTGGTTAGGAACAAGGAATATAAATGTGAGGAATACATTAACAGTAAACAGTAACAGGTGGCAACCAGTAAATCAATATACTTTTACGGATATCTAATTTAAATAATTATGTGACCTAAAATTTTTAGACAAAAAAAAATGAACCAAAAACCAAAACCCGTTAAATACAATTTTTGCTAAAAAAAAATAAAATAAACAAAAACCAAAATTTTAAATTGTGATTTCATATTGTTTAATTTTCAATAAGATTTAAAATAAATTTATCAGCAGTTATTTGTCAAATCAATAACCTAGATACCAACTGTAATGTAGCGACACCGTGCACATCAAAATGAACTGTAGAGGAGTAGAATAAACTGATGTCAGTGATGTAAAATATTCATTCAGTTTATTTTATAAATGTATTTCATGTTTAAAAAAAAATTAAAATACTAAAAGTGTACGTACTGCTTTTTTAGGATTCTTTGTTGTAACGACAAATCCTTTATTTTCCGGAGCAGGTTCAATATTGACAGTTTTTTTATGAACTAAGCCATTGTATTTGTAAGAAGCAACGTTTAATAAATTTCCAGATTCCTAAAATACATTGACTGGATTAATACGATAAAGCTTACGTAACTATTCAAGTTTTGTAAATAAATTCAAGTCTACATTACTAATGATACTATGATCGAATTATTAAATAAAACACGTAATTAAAACATTTTCGATATGAACAATTAGCGGTACGTTTAATATAATTTAATCTATAAACATAACTAACCGTACTAAATGGTTTTTTCACATCTCTTTTCTTCAGTAAATGAGCATTATTATTTCGAATAATCAACCAGTACAAGTCAGATGACATGGCTACCCTATAATTAAAAGATAAATTAAAAAACATACTAATTCACAAGATTAAGAACAACACTATAAAAACAACAAAAAGTCAAATATAATTGATACTAAGATATTCACATTGCGACTTACTAATATTAACACAAATAGAGGAAAAACAAGTGTATTATAATTTTTGTTGTATTTTATTTGTTGTAATTCATATCTACCTTATAAGTAATTTCAGTTTTGTTAACTTTTGAATCAATACCGCTTCAATTTAATTTATGTGGAAAACAAAACTTCATTTATTTATTATTAATCGAATATTATATCTTAATATAATTTACATTAACAATCCAACGAAAACATATAGCATGAAAAAATGTTAAGTTACTTTGTTCGGCACCATGCCTTCGCGCAACTACTAGTGCGTACATGTTTGAATTATTGCATTAACTAAACCGATCAACTAAAGTATACCAACTTACTTCTACAATTAAATAACAAAATTTAACTTTAAAGTTTGCAACTTACCACGTTAATTCACTCCCTCAAAACCAAAAATTCTAGAGCAACCCACTTCAACATAGAAAATGAACTTCTTATGAACACTTTTCTCACACGTTTCAGCGGACTAACCTAAAAAAAAAAATAAATTCTGATCATCGATATTATTTCTAAAATTTCTTCATTTATGGTTTTTAAGGTTTTTAGTATATTTATATTTAATATATTTTTAAATTATTTACAGTTGATTTTAATAATTTTAAAATTTCATTTGTATTATTAATATTAAAAATGTTAATGAATGTAATATCAGTAAAGTACTAATTTATTGTAAAAGTATAGAATTCGGTACTGATTCGAATCACATCACTGATGCGAATGATTCGAAACAGTAATTTAATTGAAGTCATCGCGTGCTAGAGCAATCGACTTCCGTTACAGAAATCTTCAGTTTGATCTTCGGTGACGACAGAAATCATAAAATAAATAATTAAATTAAATACTAATAATCACGTGAAAGTAATGGACTGTTTAATTTACAAAACAACAACTAATAAGAATTTTTTAAGTGCTTTAATAATTACTACTTTGCTGTATTAGTCTCAAAACAATTGAACAAATGAAGTTAAACAACTTCATATTTGGAATTACAAGCTAATTAACAGGCTGTTTAAATTGTTTTAACAACAAATTCTAAATTTGTTCAGTTTTTTTGAGACTAATACAGCAAAGTAGTAATTATTAAAGCACTTAAAAAATTCTTATTAGTTGTTGTTTTGTAAATTAAAATTTCTTTGTAAATTAAACATCTGTTACAATCATAGATCACAGAGTAATTTGTTTTAATTCTGTAGACTACTGAATTAGTGAGTCAAAAGAGTTACTGAGTTACTGAGTTACACACCTCTACTAGTAGGTAGTCGTTTACGCTCAGAAACTAAGTATGGCACTACAAAGAAGAAGAATTAAATTGAAACAAATTTCTTGTAAATCGTAAATGTATGTTATTAAGACTAGTCTTTTGAAAATATAAATGTGCAAGTACAAAAATACTCATTAAAGTATTTCTGAAAAATCGTAATTGGAATTATATGAAGCCATTATCCTCAATTTTCATCTATGTGATTCGCTAAACGTTAAATTTTCCAGAAGCGCGATGAGCTTTGAATTTTAAGGGGAGTTGAAAAGAGCCAAATGATGAAAATAATGAATAATATGACAGAAAAATTACAGTTTTTCTTAATGATTCATTAAGTAAAAATTGTACTTTTATAATAATTTTATTGTGTGAATATCAATATTTGACGAGAAACATTAATAAATTCAAAATTTTAGTGAGGTATTATTTATGAAGTAATTTCGTAATTGTAGTCTGTTCAATGAAAATGTTTTTAATGGAAAAATTTCGGTAAAAGCTGATATTTCAACGTTGCGGGCAAATTTTTAATATTATTTAAATCCAAATTGGAATTTTTATTTTTTTATTCAAAATTAAATATTTCTCAAATATATTTTACAATCATTATTCTAATAAAAAATAAAAAACCACTAATCTGCATTTAATAATTTCTTAATGAAATTAATTAATTCATTTTAGCGTTATTTTGTTGATTCATTTTTCCAAGTTAAAATATTTAGGCTCATTATGTAATTATTAATAAAACTACATGATATTTATTTTAATTATAAATACAAAAGTGAAGATTTTAAATAATGAAAATACAAAACAGTTATTATTGTTATTATTTTTTCACTTACACATTTAATATCACGGCGCAAATCACCACACTTTGTGGAAAATAATTCTTCCTGCACAAGGGATCGCACTGGAGGGCACAAACCCCATAGTCAATCGGAAAAGACGAGAAGAGAAAAATTAATTCCGCCATGAATATGTATATTCAAACATTTTTTATATACATTGCAACGATCGAAATCACAAAAGTAAACATGCGTATATCAGTACCGACTGCAACTAGACATTGTCGCACACGTTTTGGTCTCAAAATAACTCTATTAAATAAAAAAAAAAACATTTTCCGGCTACACGATCGAGCAAAACCTGACTGAAACTGACAATATATAATTTAGCCTGCTCTAATTCATTACAACATATATCACTTAGGGGGGGGGGGGGGGGGGGGATATTTATAGTACTAATAAGAAATTTACATCCATTTACAAATTTAACAGAAATGAAAATAGAAATCAGAAACAAAGGTTTCAGTGTTTGGAACACTGTCAACATGTTGCACCCCAAAACCAAAAAGCATGCATTATGTAGACTTACAACTTCTCCTAAAAATGATAAAATATTTTTGTTTACCGGCTTAATGTACACAAAGGTTGAAGTTCGAGAAATTCATAAAAAACATCCAATTAATGTAGTACAAAAGATGTCAACTGTGTATAGCCATTCACAAAATTATTGTAACCCATCCTTCCATTACATTAAATGGTGCAATAGGCACAACTCTAGAGACTGTAATAAAACAAATAGCATCAAACCTATATGTGCACTTGGTCGAAGAGACCATCTGGCGAACTACAGAAGATATCCAGAATATAAGCGTTTAAATAAAGAAAAAGCAGAGCAAGTGACCAGTCATTTTCACTTGAATCAGCAATAATCCCCAGCATTAAATAAAACTGTAGGAAAAGTGTACCCACGGTTTAATGAACAAAGAAATAATGTAAATAATACTAATTTCAGCCTAAATTATGAAAATAGTAATTATTGCATAGAAAATAGGAGCATTAGCCAAGGGCGTCACCAGCGGATGAGCCAGGGGGGGGGCAAGATGATAGAAAGAGGATATGAGTTATAGGAAAAATAAAATTTACAAGTTATAAAGGCTTAATATTTTATTGAACAAGAATAAAATATTAATTAAAACATAATTTTCATGGGTTTCTGGCAAATTGTTCTACTACTTTGCCCGAGTTCTTTTGCAATAGCAGTGGCACCTCTAATAATTTCATCCATGACGTTTACAACATTTTTATTGTGGCTTTTTAGCAAATCTAAAATATGTTTAAAATATTGTGCTATCTTGACAATATCCAATGTTATAGTTTGGAGAACATTTTCCACAGGTTCCACCATAGTGGAATACTTGCTTATTAACACGAGATACAAACTAAATGAAGTTCTGGAAGTGGCGGCATCGAACTGGAATGTTTTATTCAAGGCTGTGCTGTTTCCTTCATTCGTTAAGGTTTCTAAGGCCTCCATTATGGTGCAAAAATTATCTATAAAAACTTTGATAGTTTTGTGTTTTTCACTCTATCTTGTTCCTCAGAGATTGGAAATGTTTGGTATTAACTTCCTTCTGAAAACTGAGTACCGAGAAAATGTTATTATTTCTTTGGTTGTTCTTATTATGTTTCTAATTTCAGGTAGAACATTGAGATCGTTTATTATCAAGCTCAGTTTATGTAAAGAACATTGAAAGAATAGAACTTTGTTATGTTTTTCATACAAGGTTACTTGCATGCCACCACTTATTCCAGACATCGTCGAATATCCGTTGAATCCTAATCCAACACATTTGTCTGGATTAAGTTCTTCTGCTGCTAAAAATCATCAATAATTTTTGCAATAAAATTTGCATCCAAACCTTTTAGCTTTATAAATCCTATAAATACTTCCTGGACTTCACTCTTGTCATCATTGAAATAATGTATTCCAAATGATAATTGCTCTTTTCTGGAAATGTCAGCTATGTCATCAGTTAATACACTGTATGCCTGTTTTTTTACTTTCGTTGCACTATCTGCCTTAAGCATATTACCATAATTGGAGATAATTTCATTTTGTATATCAACAGATCGATAGCTTGAATTTTTCTTCCCACATTTAAAGTGTTTCTTCAAGACTACATCATCCGTGCCAACTTGTAGCTTGTATAAGCCTTCAAGAATTCCTTCCGGAGAGATTTTACCTTGCAGTGCTAAGTCATGGGAACCATAAAATATAATGCAAGATGTAATTGACTTAATAACTTCTTTGTTTCCCTCAATAACGCTCTGCGAGTATTTATTGAGTTGCACATTCACTGGCAAACTTTCAGAAATAATCTAGCAGTTTTCAGTGCCACCTTATGAAATTGTGTTTCCACATGCTTTTTGTATTACTCATGTACATCCTTAAATCTGCAAAATGAATTCTTTATGAATGACCCAAATATCTATCTAACAGAACTTGATTTGTGGGAAATAAAGTACCATATTTGCAAAAGGTGCCTTCTTGGAGCTTGGAGTATACCAGTCACAATGAATATGTCTCCAACCATGGAATAATTAATTTTCTCTTTAGTTGCTTTCGTTACAATGCACATAATAATACTTTCATCGAAAAAATATATTTTCATAATTTACATTATATGTAAATAGTATAAAAGTATAAACAAAATATACACATACCAGTAAAAACAAATTTAAGCGAAAAAGAAATTTATCGATTTTAAAGTTCACAGAATAGCATTTTGTTTAATCATATTTGAATAATAATCTTAGAAAAAAAAAAAAATAAACTAAATTTCAATATAGTTTATGTAGACTAGATGATGGAAGAATATGTATGCATCACAATTAGTGATGTGTAGTTCGTGAACGAACTGATTCATGAAAAAGAACTGAAAAAACTGATTCACAAAACTTAAAAGAACTGGTTCTGTATGAACTGTTTCGGGTGAAACGCGAATGAACAAAATGAGCCGGAGCGAATAGCCCGGGCAGACAAAATAAAAATGATTACAAAAATCACGTTTTTATCTCACTCGGTTCAGAAGATATAGTCCGGACAGACAAAATAAAAACGATTACACAGTCGCTTAGTATGGTAAGATTTGTTTACATGTAGATCTAAAAGATTTTCGAAAACAATCAGTTCTTTGGGAACCGGATCTTTGAATCAGTTCTTTATAGTGAACTGATCCAAAAGAACTGATCTGCAAAAATAACTATAAAACCCATCACTTATCACAATCGATTATTAAAATATAAACGTAAGTAACTTTTAGAACTGCCACTTGATGGCGTTAGAATAGTTATCACGGTTTTCTTTGTTTAGAGTTTGCGCATCCCTAAATCGTCTCTTTTAAAATCTGCTGAATGGTCTTGCGGTTAATGTTTAACTCTTTTTCTAAAATTCGACAACTCACTCGCCGGTCTTGGAGCACTCGCATGCGCACAGGTTCAACATTTGCTGCCGTTTTTGCAGTAGAAGGACCGCCGCAGCGCGGATCGTCCACGACTGATTCATGGCCGTCTTTAACCCTTAAGTACTGTCGCGTCGTCTGACAGACTACCACGATTTTTAAAATTAGCATAACTTCTTTAATTTACAAGATGTAATATTTTCTCCCCCCGGGTGTGTACTCTCTAGTGAGAAGGTAACAGACATATGTACGATGCGTCAGCAAAATATCCCGAACAATAGGATGTATATAGGTATTTGAAAATTCGTTACTGTTTTCAGTGCCAACTGCTTGACTTTTGTTACTAGCGTATCAGTTCATTTACAGTTTTAACTGTTTATATTTCTTTCGGTTCTCGCGTTTTATTATTTATAGTGTTATAATTTTCAAAAAAATGAATAGCCAACCAGGGCCTTCAAAAATTGATTATTCTAAAAAATCACGTCTTTTGAAAATAGTTCGTTATGGTGAAGCTAATTTCGAAGAAAAGATGTTAACTTGGTTTGAAGAGTATAATAGTGATGCGAGTGATATAGAAAAAGATAGAGACAAGGACTTTGCAATCGAAAGTGAGCACGATACAATATCTGAAATATCGACAGATTCTGAAAGCATTATTGATGAAGAAGAAATTTCAAGTCAAAAGTTATATTGGGAAAAAACATTTGGGACTTACTTTTTAGTATGGATATGGTTGAACAAATAGTTCGTTGGACAAATGTGAAAATCTAGAGTTATCGCAAAAAATATAAGCGCCAGGACAGATGCGAAATAAGTAATACAGGTTCCATGGAAATTAGAGCATTTTCGGGTATGTTAATTTATAGTGCTATTTTTAACTCAAATCGTCAGTCTATCCGTATTATTTTTGCAACGGATGGTACAGGAAGAGACATTTTTCGGTGCGTTAGGAATAAAGATAGATTTGTAGTACTCTTAGCATGTCTTCGTTTTGATAACCTTGAGAATCGACCAGAACGTCAAAAAATGATTCGACGGCTCCAATATCAGAAATTTTTGAGAAGTATGTTGTAAATTGCCAAGAAGCTTATTCAATTAACCAAACTGCATGTATTGATGAAATGTTAGTCAGTTTCCGAGGGCGGTGTTCATTTCGAATGTACATGCCTAATAAACCTGACAAATATGGCCTAAAACTAATGTGTCTCACGGATGCCAGAAATGGTTATTTGTACAATAGCTACATATATAGTGGCAAAAACTCAGATGGACAAGGACTAACAGAGGAGGATAATAAATTACCAAAATCAACACAATCTATCATGAGACTATCTCATCCTTTGTTCAAAACAAACCGAAATATTACAGCAGACAATTGGTTCTCTTCAGTTGAGTTAACGTTGCTTTTGAAGAAAAATTGTTTAACATATGTCGGAACTATGAAAAAAAACAAAAGAAAAATTCCTCCTAATTTTCTACCTACAAAAAAAAGAGAAGTTGGAACTGCTCTATATGGTTTTACTGAAGATCTAACTTTGTTATCATATGCTGGAAGAAAAGGAAAGTCGACCATCCTTATCTCATCCATGCACCACAGTAAAGATGATGATCCATTTACAAATAAACCTTCTATTATATCTTTTTATAATGTTATGAAGGGTGGCGTTGATTCACTGGACGAAAAATGTAGCAAGAGCACAACACGGCGTCGCACACAAATATGGCCAATGGCAATATTTTTCAGAGTTATAGACACATTTGTTGCAGTAACACTTATATACTCCATCAGTCATATAGAGACAATCCTCAAATAACAGAAAAATTTAACCTTTTTAAAACAACTCGCAAGGGAGCTGGTTGAACTACACATGAGAAGACGGGAAGCCAATTCAAGTATTCCGAGAGAAATAAAAATCTGCATTCGGCGTGTTCTGGGTATTGAAGATGAAGTTGTTTTAAACTTAGTCCATGAAGATATTCTGGAGAAACGAAAAATATGTTCCATTTGCCCCAGTAAAAAGAGAAGAATGACAAAATATACTTGCAATATATGCAATAAGCCTATATGTCTGCAGTGTGTGAAAAGAGCGTGTGTTGCATGCATGGAAAAATTTGTAAATTTTAACGCTTGCAATTATGTTGCTATTTTTTTTACTTCCTCGTGTTCTATACATATTATGTTTCAATATACCTTCCTTAATATTTTGTAAAAAAATAATTTTAATTTTGACTTACTTAAAACTTTTTATGAATAAAAAAAGATGGGTATGTATTTCGGGGACATTTTTGTATATGTAAGTAAAAAATAATTTATTTCTCTAAAGTTATAATTTATTTTAATAACTACGACACATTTTTATTATCCTAATATAAAATGTGGTAAAAACCTAATATACATTTTAAATAAAATTACTATGAAAAAAATATAGTTTTAAAAAGTAGTCTCACAGACGACGCATCAGTAACTATGTTCCAATATCTGTACGTCAGTACTTAAGGGTTAAACCGCTTAACCCACTTGAAAACAGTCGGTTGTTTCATAGCGTCTTCCTTAAACACGTCTTGTTATTATATAAGGATTTCCGACGGTTTTACTCCGCGTTTGACCGAGAATTTGATCATGGTACCTTGCTCAGTATTTACATCACACACTTTCACAACACGTGTAAAAATCTTACTTTGTTTAAACGACCACAGAACGCGAGATATACGTGCTACCGTCCAGGGGCCTAGCTACCGCCGTATCAATGAAATGGGACCCTCGGGGTACAGGGGTCCCAAACGTGTGTGAGTGAAAATTTGTAAAATTGTAGTATGACTTTCAGAATTGAGATATATGACGAAATAAAATCGCACTCATTTGTCTATATTTCCACAATTCGTTATCAGTGATTGAGAAGTAGGGTCGTATTTTAGGAAGGCAGTGTTGCTCCGGCGACTACTGCTCTAATTACTGTTTCAGAGCAGCGTCTACGAAATGCGCTATTGTCTCTTTTGTTCAATGTTCCACTGCCGAGTCATTGCTCATCCAGGCGTATTACACACGCACACACACATCAAAACATAAACGGACGAAATATGTGCTGACGTCGCATTTTTTTCTGTCACACTATTTACTTTATAATCATGTCTCATCTTATTTTCCCAGAGTGTAAATGAATGATATACGAATACAAATAGTATGTGCCTACGCTTTTTCACTATTTTTATCCATAAGCGGCTATTGTTTTTTGTTTTTTTTTTATTTGCTATTAGAGTCGGATAACCGGAAAGTTGGATAATCGGGATTCTACTGGAAAATTTCTTTTAGTTTGGCCTATATAAATTGTATTACAGCTGTTACATTTTAATAAATATATACCGGGTTTTCAAATTTGCTTTCATAGTTATTATTCTCTGAGTTTGATGATATTAATTTGTTAAATAATTGATTGTTTGTTTTGTATCCAATGTTATTGCTTAATAAGTTTAATTTGTGAAAAATCTTTACACTTTATTAGGACCCCCCAACAAATTTTGATACAGGGCCCGTGTAAAGCAAGCTATGCTAATGCTACCGTTATGAAAATACTGACTCACAAATGTCTCCTCTTTCTAACGAGACCGTGAGCACATCGCAGTGTTGCCACAAGTCGCGCTATGAAACAATTCTACGAATACAATTGTCACACTACCCCGTAGTTTTGATCAATGAACAGATGTTCGTTGCTTGTGTAGTGGTGTGTAATCGTGTTATCTTTTTTGTGATATGATTGGATTTGTTGTTTACGTTCCGATTGTGTAGTGTTTGATATTATATATAATATTTATTTTTAATTTGTGTAACAATAATTCATGGTTATTTAAAAAGAAGAATAAGGTAATGGAACATTCTGATTCTTCTTTACCATCAAATGTTGAATACATCATAAATAATAGGAATAATTGGAGTTTAGCTGCTGATGTTGAACTATTAAAATATTTACATTCAGTTTCGACAGTGAGTATTAACTTTAATATTAAAAATTTTACTGCAAAATTTATGTTTTTTGCAATATTTTGTATTACTGTAAACGATAATTGTCATAAACTACTAGCGGGGTATATTTTAATGTAAATTTTACGTTAGTTTGGGCTGGATTTTTGAATTATTGTGCATATGTATTTATGGCAGTAATTTTAAATGTACAGTAATTTTTATTCATTATTAATTGTAGAAGGTGTTGAATGGAGCGCAAACAACATTATTTGAATTGGATTCATTTGAAAATGAACTGAACGATGCGTACACCGAAGTTAATAATATTAATAGTAAATTATTAGCTTTATCGGATTCGCAGTTTTTAGAAAATCGAGTTAAAGAAGATGAGAAAATTAAAAGAACTAGCGAAAACATTGAAACGGAGGTAATATTTTTACTAAATTAGTACTAGACTTTTCAAATAAGTTTAAATCGTTGTGTCATTGTAATTATAAAAATTACGTATCATGAAAAATGATATTAATTAGAAGTTAATTTTTACCGAATAATAATAAAACTAACAACATGAAATTTGATTGCGAGTACGAAAGGAATAGTAATAGCTTATTTTAATTATTTGTTTTAACAAAAATTTTCTGTTTTTTTGTAATGACTATTTTACAAATGTGTTTTTTTTTTTTCAATAAAGAAGATTAAAGTAGACGAAAAGGATACTACAGCGAAGTTAAAACAAGCACTTGATAATGGAATTCAATTGTTAAATACACAATACAATGTAATTCAGGTTACTGGTAGTGATTCAGATTCTGAAACAGAAAGTGAAACTGGGTAATAGTTTTTTTATTTCTCTGTTTTTTTTTTTAAATTTTAGTGTTGATCAATATAAATGAATATACTTGTACAAACTTCTTCGGTTTGGAGTTATAATTACCCAGTAATTGGTAGATCGGTAGGTTATTTTTTTTTTAAATTAAAAATATTAATGGGATGTTTACATTTTTGCATTTTTTAATGAGTTATGATTTTTGGTTTATGCAAATTTAAATTTAAAAATTATTTTTATTTAAATAAGTCCATTAACTTATTCGTAGTTTTTACTTTATTTTGTTCGGACAGAAAAATTTTTAACACATGGAATAAAAAAATTATAATTTTGTCTGATTTATATATATATATATATATATATTTTTTTTTTATGTAATTTTCTTTTTTAAATTTTGAAATAATTTATTCTAAAAAATTTGTATAAATTTTGTTCGAGAAGAATATACGGTTAATTACATTCTATCGTCCTTTGCGGTATTAAAAAACCCTTTTTGAAGGCTGGGGGAGTATAGCGGATGTATATGTGCTTGTATTTTCTTTTCTTTTTATTCTTTGTAAATTCTGTGAAATCTTTAATTCTAAATTTTACTGTGAATTTTTAAGTTTTTTTTTTTTTTATTAGTTCTTTGAGCTCATCATTTTTAACTGGTTTTAATTTTGCAATTGAAAACAGTACATTAAATTTTTCAACTCTATTTTTAAAAAAATTCATTTATCATTAATTTTTTTTTTTTTTAATTTTCTTGAATTAATAGGGAAGTATTATTAAAAGCTCGAAATCTCTATCAAAGCCGGAAATTGCCGTATTTAATTGGATCGGAGTATTTCATGAATGATGATCGAGTAGGATTGGGAAATTCTTCTGCGGAAGAAACGGATAATGAAGATGATGAAAATGAAAGTAGCATAGATGATAAAGAATCGTCGGAATATGTGAATACAACGCTTCGAAAAGAATCTTTAAGAGATGGGGTATAATATTTTTTTTTGATTATGCAAACATAATTACAGATTAAACGTAACTGAAGCATTCATGTGCAAGGTCTATGACATTTCAACTTCATTTTATTCGAAAGTGACCAAAGTTAGTTTATTTAAAAAATAATTTTTAAATTTTTAAAAATTTCCCTTTATTAATTTATTTAGTGGTATATATTTCCCCCAAGTCATTTACCGGCCGTAAACTTAAAATATTTAACAAAAGGTAATTTAAATTGCTTAAAATGTTTTATTTTTTTTTTTTTTTTGGAGTTATATAAGCAGTTATTATTATTATCGTATTAATTACGCGATTATCAAAGTAAAATTTAGATGAAAAATACAAAATTATAAAAACAATATATCGTCTACTTAAAAAATTAATATTTGTCAGCCATTCTACTACGCCTTCCTCAAGAGAATGTAGCCCAGTTAATCCTTCGCTGAAATTGTATACTTCACACAAGTTAACAAAGTGCGGCATCGTTTGAGTCTCACCACAGGTACACAGTTCCGATTCCCCGAGAGCTTCCATTTGTTCATTAAATATAAAAATGTAAAGCTTAAAAATTGTTTAGAAAATTATACTTTTGTAAAAATGAGTATCAAAATTGTATGTAAATTTTAAGTTGAAAATATGAGTAAAATTTTCTGATATTAAAACAAGCGTAACGGAACTTTTAAACGAAATACATAATTTGGATTCCTTTTTTGATTAATTTCATCCATGTCGATGATTTCGTTTTGATTCAAAGTTCCTACCTATTGATGTTTGTTTTTTTTTCTAATCGGCTGAAATTATGATTTTTTGTCGGGCAGAAATTTATATAACGTTTTTGTTTGATGTTTGGGGGGAGAATCTGATTAACAGGAAATTATTACCTATATACGGATAATATTTTTAGAAGTTGTTTTTAAAATAACACAGTAAATGAATACATAATAGCATTTTTGTTTTTTTAAAGAATAAAGTGGAACAGTTACGATGAATTTTTTAAATGATGTATGTAAAAAATGTTTTATTTATATATTGAAAACTGGTAATCTATAAACGATTCATTCAGTATTTTATAATGTAGAGTTGGTGATTAATATTATAAATGTTTTTGTGAAGCGATGATTATTTTATCTTAAATAGATTTTAAATTTAAAAAAAGCAAAAAACTTAAAAGATTTTTGAATAAGATGAAGTTAAAACACAACGCAATCAAAATGGTTAGCATGGCGATCTTGATATGTGGATTTAATTGAAGTTGTGAAAAAGATTTATCAAGTGTTTCTCATTTAATTGTAGACTGTTCGTGTTGTAGAATGTCAAGTTAAAAGTTAATGTAATTTCTCAATTTTTTTTTTAAAAATTCGAAACATATATTCATCTGTTTTGTTTTAATTAAGATGAAATGTTCCGTCTCAAAAGCTTTCAATAAATCCGTAGAATGATGAATAACTAAAGTACTTAATTTCTCTTTTTTATTTTTTTCTTATTTTTAACTACTCTGGTCAACAAGATCACTGCCTTAAAAGTTTGACTACTTCTGAGTTATACTGCTCAGTAGGATCGGCTTTTTTTTTTTTTTTTTTTACTTTTGTTTTTCTTTAAAGAAAGGTTCTCCTCAAATTGCACTTTTAAAGATTGACGTATTATCGGATAGAATCGCGGTCACTTTCCCGTATGTTTTAATGAATATATTTACTTTTACTATTTCATTTTTTGTCGTTAATAATGTCCTCACCAGGTATAATTTTATGAATTAAAAAAAAAAAAAAATCAACAAAATTAACCGTAACTAGAATTTCGTCCACGGGTCCAAATAATTTCGGTGGACGTGAAATTTCAAGAGTATTACAATGAAAATTATGGTCCTCAGTGTTATATTTTACCTTTTTAAACACATTTTACAGTTATTGATTTTATTTGTTTGCTTAGGCCACTGGAATAACATTCTCCTTTTTATTAGTCCTACAGTTCTTGTAATTTCTGGGTGAGAATGCGATCGATGAAATTTCCAAATCAACTGTCGCATCCCGGATTCCAGAATATAAATTTTCCAATACATTTTCTCCTTTCACTAGGATCTATAAACAGTGCATCATTTAATATTTCATAGTTTTAGTTTGCTGTTGTTATTATTATCTTCATTTAAACTTTTTATTAATAGCAGATTTGCACACCGTTAAAAATGTTTATTTTAATTTCTTTTTAATATTTCTTAAATGCCGTATCCCCTTAACGATTTCGCTTTTAGTATTATTTTCTTGCAAAAGACGCGTTTTTTAGTTATTTTAGATCTGACCATCATTTTTATTTACCGCTGCGCAACACAAAAAAAAAAAAAAGGACCAAATATGGCCGCTCGTCAAGTCCTTTTTATCTGAGTTGTTGTTGTCCATCCGTTATTGTTAGTAAGTCCGTTCTTTGCTGTTGTTTGTTTAACACGTGTATCGTTTGTTTTTTCCGTTGTCAACTTTGTTGTGTATCCCATATTTTATAGGTTTCTTTAAAATCTGAATTTTTAAATTATTTTGTCGAAATAGCCCTTTTCAGGGCTCTGTCGTCGTTTTTGTAAAAGTCAACATCGCTTTACGTAGTTATTAACGAGTGTTTATTCGATATTACAATTTTTACATCCGGAATTTTTAGTATTTGAAATTAACCGTAAACACTTTTTATAATTCCCCTCCTTCCAATAATTTAGCACTCTATGTTCCGTAATTATGTCGATTAATAATTTATTTTGCGAATTTTTTCTTTTATTTATACTAGCTACAAAAACTTGATTAATATTGAATTCTTTGTTGTCTGTAAAATATCGAGAAAGACAGTACGCAACTACATTTTCCGTCCCCTTTAATATATTCCACATTGAGATTAAAAAGTGCACATTTATCATCCACTTAACCAACTTCTTAGGTTTCCATATCTGTTATTCTGTTAGGAATCTTGCCATTTTGTTTGCAAGCTACACTGGCTTTTTGAAAATACTCCTTTAATAAATCGTCCAGTCTTTCAAAATCCAGATATGATTTGAATATATACCATCTCTTTGATTCTCCATGTATTTTTCAAACATATTGTAATTTGCTCTTTTTCTATTATTATTTCTATTATTATTTCTATTATTATTTCTATTATTATTTCTATTATTATTTCTATTATTATTTCTATTATTATCTCTTTCGTTCTTGCACAGGCATGCCTCGGTCAAATCCACCACTCGAATATTGTTACTACGTAGTAGCGACTTAATATGTTGGTTTATACCATGCAGTTTGTCTCAAACCTCATTCTAATTTTTTGGTTATTAATACAAATTCACTTATTCCCTTTGTTTTTAATTATTGTATCCATTTTGTTATTTATCTTTTCGTTTTACTTTTTTCTCTATTTGTTTACTTAATTTATAACTCCTATTAAAGCGATACAAATTATGGTGATTTGTTCGTCACTTTTCTCTCATTTACGATCGGTCATCTTCTCGATATTATGAGCGCAAATGAACTTGATTTATAATAATTCCTATATTAGATGCTTAAAAAATTTACAATATTCGCAACTGCTAAATAAATTTACGATAGACACAAATAGGACTATACATCATATCGGGACTCTCACTTTTGTGATACCACATCACATTTGTGATTACACGTACACATTACAGAATTTTCACATAAAATGAGAATAAATTAATATACAAATAAATGAAAACTTTCGTGCTGTGGACTCTACTCGTTTAGTATTTCAGGTATTTCGACTTTCTATTGTTTCATTCTTGCGTAGACTAGTGGCTTCCTGCTATTTCCTGCTCTTACAGCACGTTTCTGCTTGTGATGAAAAAGGTTATCCGTCACGTGCTCGAATCGTTTTTTTACCGTATTTTTCTTCCGATTCAGATTCCAGTTGGTTTCGACTGTACCTCTTTCGTTTCCGCTATTTACTTGTACTTAAAAATTAATCGCAATTTTACAAAAATCAACTATTCTACAATAAAAAGTATAATTTTACTTTTTCGGTTTTCCCCCTCATTTTTCTACGCTCAAGAAATCGATGTTAGCTCTACTTTTATATATTCTCTCCTTGCCTACAACATGCGGCATCTTTCATGATATGAACCGATAACACCGAAACAGTACCGAGTATATAATATTCTTCCAGCGTACAACATATCGTTTGTACTGGTACCGTTATTTGATAAACTTGATTTTGTTATTATTGATTGATATTATTATTGCTATTGTTACTCTACCACTATTTATAAGTGGCTTACGATAATATAAAACGTATATTTAATTTAATGCGGTAAATAACATGACATAGTGAAATGAAAGATTTCTCTTAATACATAATTTACAAACAGATTTCGATATCAGTCTCAGAATGCGACAGTGAAAATTCTGCATCATACAGTGGTGAATATGCCAATCAGTATACAAAAGAAAATAATAACGAAAATCAAAATAACGCAGCAGCTTCCCACACACAGGTAATTTATTTATAGTACCTTTTTGGAAAGGGAAATATGTTACAATCTCGAATGGGTTAATTAAAGATATTACATTTTTGCAAATTATTCATGTGCAAATTGAGATCTGGATGTTGTGTAATTTCAAGTCGTTATTAATAAGTAACAGTTAATGTATCGAAAGTTTAATTGCTGAATAAATATTCTCACTATAACGAAGCATGATGAATTCAAATATTTTGTTTTTAGCTGTAAATATATATTCATGAATTAGGTACACACAATAGTGAGTACAAGGAATCTATAATTTTCTCGCATGCATATTTTGTTGTTTGTAGTCTACTCGTTTGCGATTACTTTATTCTGGTTAGTTCTGTTATAAATTTACATATTTTAACATGGCAATAGTAGTAGTTAACCATTAGTTAACGAATATAATATTAGAGCTAGTTAACAATATACGAAAATAAAATAGATTCTCTTAATTGAACGTCTTTCGTTTCATTTTTTGTCATACCGAAGAAAAGTACTTAAAAAAAAAAAAAAAAAAAAAATCACAAGTATCCTAGCTATAATACTGGGAATTTCCCGACTAAAAATAAAATATAATATTAGTGATGTGTCGAAAGTATTGAATTGGCATTTGTGTTGTATATATATACGAAATTATAGAAATGTTAATACTTCGTATTGATATAGGACAAATAAACGTACAACTCAAATTGTGTATTACTGTGGATTTTGTCTAATTTCTTTTCACTGTATCTGCTATTACTAGTTAATTTGATTTATCGGCTGCAATACCTTTCGTCCTTTTTATTACATTCCTGTATTGATGTATGAATACACCACTGTGTGACCGACTGACAATTGCGTGTAGCTGTGTGTACTAATCTCTTTCATCGATGCTGTTTTATTTTCGTTTTCTTTTGAACGCATAGATCAACAGAATGTTCTTGACTCAGCGCGTGCTGTTTTAGCGAGGATTGCGCGGAAGTGATTGCCCATCTGAAAGCAATTTTTGTTCTTGTTTTTTTTTTTCTTTTTTCTTTTTTGCTTTAAACTACATCGCTTGTCCAATTCATTTTTGTGGTGTAATTTTAAGTGAAAATGGATGATATTTCAACCACCTTTATAAACAACTTAGGGATGCGAGAAACGGAAAGGAAATATGTAGGCACAGAATAAAAAATTTATTGATCAATACTTTAAATTATTATTTGTATTCACTATGCGAAAGTATTGATCTTGCTTATCACCATATTATATATATATATATATATATATATATATATATATAAATTGCTTAATAGTAATAATGATTTAAACTAGTCGTGAAAACAATTGAAGGCTTTGATAAGCAAAAGAGTTTTATCTTTGGCGAAAATTGAAAAACTGATATTCAGTTGTAAATTAGTTTCCTAAATTCGTTCTGAGAAACGTATTAGTAAAAGTAGAGAAAAAAAGAATATTTTGTACCGTTTTTGGAATTCGTTTTCTTCGTCGGTACGTCGTATAGGACGTGTAGTGCTTATGATATATTGTCCTCCTTTATGATCAATCTTCTCTAAACATTCCTGTTTGTTAGTTTTCGGAATGCTTCTTCCAATGTAATATGTGATAAAAAAGGGAATTTATATTGCATTATTACAACACCGAACTATGTTGACAAGTTAAACGGAAACATTTTCGAAACATATAAATCTGATTCTATCGAAAGCTTATAATCTCAGGTGCAATTAATGGAAGAAGAAAAAAGGCCGAAAATCATTGTGAAATGATCTTTTGAATCATATATTAATCTGTAAAAAGTGATCTGACGAGGAGGTTTACTCTGCGGTCTATTTTAGTACGCGAAATTTACATGTCCGGAAATATCAAAAGGAATACAAAATAGCATGTTTAAAATAAAAAAGCCTCCCCCTCCCCGTGGGTATGTTTTCTGATCACGATTAAATAAAATGCTCTAGTTATTCCAATGCAGTTATGGTAAAAAAACTTTTTTTTTTGTTTTTTTTTTTACAACACATTTTAAATAATTTTACAATTGGCCAAAATTAATAATCTTTTATTGTGGACTAATAAAGTTTGCTAACTACATTGCCATTTGAATTGTCGACAAATTAACTATATTCATTTATTTTTTATTTCTTTCGAAAAAATCTGTGTCCCGTCTACATAATGTGTGCATCACATTTAATCTTTTGTCTATAGCCTCGTTGAAGGCTGGGCTTAGAAGTTTGCCACTGACTACATTTACGTAGCGTATTATATAGTGCATTATGTCATAACTTGTTGCTGAAGTTCGAATTACGCATTATTATAATAATATTGGACAGTTTCTGTTATTGCTGTAACGTGTTCGTCCGATTGATAATTATCGTAATCTTTATGGTGCAATATCTATTGTAAAGTATTTAACGGGAACATTGATAGAGAGAAAATTTAAACGAAACGTATGATGAGTTTTAGACAGAGATCAATTAAATTGTAAAACAGTGCAAGAAATATAATTAAAAACTGGAAATTATAAACAGTAATTTTTTTCTTTTAATTCATGCGATTGAAAAGATGGTATTATTAATTTACACATATTGCGGTTGTTTATCTATAAAATTTAAACTTCCTCACTGTTCTATGATATTTATTATTCTCGAGTTCTATTTTTATTAATTCTATCTTTTTTCAGGCTGAAATAAGTTTTGCAGATCAATTAAAAGAACGAATCAGTAATTTTTCATCGCCTTTGTCACCTCCAACATCAGTTTATAATCCCACGATGATGCCTCATATGGGTAAGTAAACTTTGAATCTAGTAAATATAAAAACGGTATAAAACGTTATAAATATGAAAATGAAAAAAAAAAAAAAAAAGGAAAACATATCGGTTAAAAAGGGATTGTTTTGTACTATGCTGTAATCATTTTGTCGGAAACGGAGTGGGAACTGAAGACTTTTGTTCTTCTTTTGATTTACTTTGTTCTGAATCACCAGCTATTCTATTCCGTTACCTATAAATTAAGGGAATTTATTTAATGCGCTGTATGCGTATCTAGAGCGCTCTCCTATAACGTAGTATTTTCAGCGAATCCAGATTTCTCTACGTTAACATTTTACTATTCAAAACAACGATTTGAGAATATTAATTAGCGTTTGTTTCGTTACGAATAATATAATCGTTTCAGTTTTTTTTTTTTTTTTTTTTTTTTTTTAAGGTCATAAAATATATAACTTGTTGCCAAACCAATCCGTTATTTTATCTCTTAATCGCATCCCCCCCCCAGTATTTTAAATTATTGTTGTTCCTAAATGTACAAATATCCTTCTTTGATATATTATATCTCGAGTCATTTGAAAGTTTCCTATTTCGTAGTATTATTTCTTTATCATATTACTCTTAGTATAGTCTACGCGAGGCTATATTCTTCACTGCACAAACCATGTATTAGATGCGATACTTTCTGATGATTAATTGCAGATAATAGTTCCCCCCAGTTGTTTATTCTTTATTTTTTCGATATTTACACATTTTTCACTTTTTCAGTTCGAAATGTTCTTTAAAAGTTAATCGTATTTCAAACGCCCGCAATTTCGCCTCTAGCATGTATAGCCGTACAGGCAAAATATAACACTGAATCATCCGTCCTTCTAGTGATATGCTGATGTAACGGCGGCTGCTTAGAATGTTTCTTAAACTAATAAATGCTTTTCTAGCTAATTTTACTCCTATTTTTGATTCTAGATCTGTGAGCCAGTCATTCGTCATCAATTGATAAAAATATTTCATGTTATTAATTTGACTTTTTCATCGCTTACGAATAGTTTAGATGAAATTTTGACTTATTGTCAAGTATCATTTAGTTTTTACCCTATTATACTTGGTCCATGCAGTTGACATGCAAAGACTATAATTACGACCAAAATATTTTTTGCGGATCACCTGCATTTGATTTAAAATAATAGTATAGTCGTATAGGTATTTATAAATTCACCGTTAATTTTTATTATCCAACGCTTCTTTAAAAATTTCTTCTAAATAAATATTAAATAATATTGAAGACAATATGTATCCGTGTTCAAACCTTTTTAAAATGCTAATTTCTCTTGCGGTTTCTGCATTGCTCCTGGTATCTTAATTATTTGCGTGCCTTTTTCTGGTTAATTTCGCAGCGGTATAATATTTTTAGCATTCGGTCATAATTTACTATCAATATCTTTTTTGAAGTCCATAAAGCGTATTTGCTTTTTTTGTTTTTATTTTTTATGTTCTTCTGTTAATACTTGTATGCCTAGTAGCCCTTCGCAAGTTCCTTTTCCTTCTGAAATCTAAATTCCGTTCTGCTCGTGTCACAGAACATTACTATAAAAACCTGTAATTTGTACTTTTATCTTACCTCATTTAGGAGTTGTTGTTTTTTTTTGGTATATAAAATAATATTATTTTATAAATTTTCTTTTGGGCGCGCCAGCGGCTTTGACCCAACAACTACAGAAATTATAGAAAGGGTGCTATTTAACCTTTATTATCTTTAATAAGTGTTGCATTATTCTTATAATCAGTATTCTTTAATTTTTTTGAGGAGATACATCGTGTTCTGGTTGCAGATTTATACTGTTGTGTATTTTTCGGTTTTAACTAGCTGTTTTTGCTTCTTGTATTTTAATTTTTCTGTTAATTTATTTAAATCACACTGAATTAGACTTAATTTTATGTTCTCCTTTCAAGTGAAACTTGTACTGTCATTCACGCTTTTTGCGGTCTCTTCAGGCAATTTTTTATTCCTTATCAATTGTTTTTCTAGAGAATTTTAGAAAATATTTCACGATTGTTTGGCGCCGAACAAATTTGCAGACCCTCTTGTTTAAATGTCTTGTTCTATTTTGGTTGTAATATTTCTAACTTAGTTTATTTTTCTGTAGTTCCTTAGTTTTTTTGTATTTTTAAATTTAATTTTAACTCGGGTATATTTTAATTCGCATTTCATTGCTTTACGATACCTCTAATTATTCATAGTCAATTTAGTTCTCTTAGCTTCCAGGTGCATAGTCATAAATTTGAAGATCTGAACCATGTATCAGAAATGACTAAATTGTTTTCTTAGCGAAATTGTATAGGTTTTTTTACTGCGTTCAGTGTTCTTTTCTAATGCAAAGTTCCCGATGAGGTTTTCAATTCTAATGTTGCTCATTTTACCATTAAAATAGCTCACGGAAGTATATTTACTTCATGATTTTTAGTATAGTTTTGATTTTATAGTAGAATATTTACATTTCCTTATCTGTTTTATCTGTTGCGGCGATTTAGTAACATTTATCGGTTTAACTATAATTTTCTGGAAGCATGTATAAATTTTGAAATATGGTAAAAAATGATATACTACTTGGCTTATACTGCTACGACACGGAAGTAACCGGTAAGAGAGACTAATTGTGCTTCATAGCACCGCGGCGTGACTTGTTTTCATGTTTCTGTTCATTACCTTAGTTTTTTACTACTACTTTATAAATTAAATAATATAAAATAATAAAGTTGTATCGTACTGATTAGCTTAGCGGTCGCGCAGCGTTGGTTGACGGGCAAGTAGTTAAATGATCGCCGACAAATCATATTTCGGTATTGTTATAGCTCGGCGTTGATGTACAAGTTGCTTTAGCGTCTGTTTCTAAATTTTTAATTTCTGTCGACCACTTTGACTTTTATTTTATATTCGTGTATTATATATTTTTCAGCTTTTTTAATTGAAATTATGTAGAGAAAATTTTTCATTCAGATTATAGAAACAAAATCAAATTTTTTGTTTGACACATGTAACAAAATATGGGATCCTAAAAGAATTTTTTACGCCGAACTGAAATATTTAATTAGTTTTTTTTCCCGTCGCTCACCGTTTTTTTGTGGATATCCAGGTAAAATTTGAAAGAAAAACTAACAAATTTAAATGAATGATTGGCATTTTAGCTTACCTAAAAGTGGAAGTTAATGATTTTCTTCTGTATTTGGCGTCTCGAACATCCTTCTTTAGCGTCCAACAGTATTCTGCAAGCATACTTGCATACCACTGTCGCTGCTACTTATTTTCAATTACTGCTATTTGCTGATGGAAGCCTTCCCCATACTGATCACTGACGGTGCCGAGATTGTCCGGAAAGAAATCTAAAGACGAATCCAAAAAATGAATTCTCATTCATTTGTAAGATTTGCAAGAATTCACTTACAATTTGGGGGTAATTCGGGGATTTATTATTTCCTAAACGTTTTCTACAACGTTTGTAAATGTGTCCCACGTTGACTTCTCCACTTGGATCAATACTTTACGGAACTGTTCATCTTTAATCAGAGTTCTTATTTGGGCAGCATAAAAATGCCTTCCTTGATTTTAGCGTCGCTAATACGAGGGAACTTGTATTTCAAATAACGGAAGCCAGCACCATTCTTATCCATCGCCTCAACAAAGTTTTTAAATAGCCCTGATTTTTGTATATGAAGTGGAGGAAAAAGAATATTTTCCTTGTTAACCGGTGGAAAATTACATGCATTTTTCTGTCCAGGCAAAAGTGATTCACACTTAGACCATTCCTTCTTTAAATAATGATGTGTCTTCTCTCTGCTGTCCCATTCGCATAAAAAACAACAAAATTTTGTGCAGCCTACTTGCAAACCCGTTAATAATGCGGCAACTTTTAAATCGCAACATATTTTCCAACGATATCGGTCATACGGAGTTTTTTCTAACAAACAGCCTTTAAGCTAGTTTTTGACGAATCAATGAACAGTCTCCACTCAGTAGGGTTATGCTCATGATTAAGTGCATCCATAACAACACAAATATTGTTACAGAACATTAAACTCTTTTCATTGGAATAAAAATCTTGGAACTCTGTTCCTGACGAGTGCGGAAGAAACATATTTTAGTGTCAGCATGGAGTAGTTTTCAGCCTTTTATCCTAGAACCCGAGAGCTTAGCTTGTTTCTTTGAAGGGTTTAAATTTCGCACAAGGTCATTCAGTTCGCCTTGAGTTATCAAACGAGGCTCACGGGAAGCATAATCAGTACTTGTAAGTCGGATCATGTTGCTTATGTTGTGCATCAGTAGTTATGTCATATTCCGATTCATCTACCGTCACATGTGCTGGCGGTTGTCGTACAGGTAAGTCATCACAATGAGGAATTAGCCTTATGGCAGGCAGTAAATTCGGGTAATGCACTGTGTGCTTAGATTTAGCACTAATTCATTTTATCTTAGTTAAATAGAAATAACTGTCTGACAAATGGTTTTGAAGTTCACGCCAGACCATAGGTATGGCAAGACTCATGTGACGCTTTAACCCAGTTTGTTAGACGTTTAACACCGGTTGAACAGCAAATATGAGGAGCCTAGTTCTTATCTTGATCCCTAACTTTACAACCGAAATACAATTCATAACATTTTCTAACAAGCGGAGAGTTAAACTTCGTCGTTGTTCTTTAAACCTCAAATCACCATACATGTAACAGAAGTTATTCGGATCATTTACGTACTTTCTATGCATAATTGTAAATTAATGCAGCTCACTTGACAATGGAAATCACAGAACGGAATGAAGTTACTGAACGTGCACACACAGAGAATTATTAAGCAGTTGTCACGATTGCTCTGTGCTATTACTCATGCAGTAAATGAATCATCGCGTATGATGAATCATGTAACAACTATTTACTTCACATTTATATACTGATTATTAGCGGTTATTTAATTCAATTTCTGTAATAATTTCTGTCGTCGCCTGGGTTCGTACATAAGACTTCTGTAACGGAAGTTGAGTGCTCTAGACTAAACTTTATATTGCAATTTAAAATTTTTTATTTTAATAATAAGAAAATTAATGTTTTAAATGTTATTAAATAGGGGACGTTTTTTCTCCTCCACCACTAAATAATAAAGGTTCCAACACGGAAAGCGATAGCTATAAATCAGATGATAGTGAAGAGGATTTATTTGCTGGAACTAACGATTCAGTAGGCCAAAAATTTCCGAAATCGCCTATCGAATCATTCTGGAATGCTAATAAATTATTTCAAAATGCTGAAAATGTGGCTGGTCGCATTTATGATGATCGTCCTCCAGGTAAATTTTATTCTTAAAATTACTAAATTATGCAAAAGATGTAGAGTAAATCTATACTTGTTAACATGTTTTAATTCGAAATTTTCAACACTCGAACAAATCGTTGTCTAGCCAACTGCGTAATGTGATGTCCGTTATTAGCACGTTAAATTAAATCTTTTATCTAAAAGCCGACATAGATTCTTTCTTTATTGTTTAGAAATTTTTTTAAATTTATTAGACCATGTTTAAGTATTTTTAAAATCAATAAGAGGTATTTTTTAAAATGTATATGTTATGTATTATATTAGGTTTAGAATACCAACAGTAACAAAAAGTTTTCTCTTTAAAGAACGTAGTTTTTGGAAAATGAAGAAATAGGCAGATTTTTTTCTCTCAAAATTCAGGTTAAATCACGAAAAAAAAAACGAAATGTAAATAAGCATGAATATGCATTTCATAATATCGAATCAGGTTGAATAGTGAGGTCAGTTTGCAAATTTAAAAATGTTTTTATCATATAATTAATATATAATGAAAATAATTGTAATTATATTAAGTAACGTAATATAAAAAATTAATAATTAACATAGGAAAAAAAAAAAAAAAGAAAAAAGTTTGTCTCTTCCCAGAAATTATTTAGACATTGCGCCACTATCATGCACAATAGCGAAGTAATAAATAACAAATAATAATTAACAAGTAAATTAATCATTACCTATAAGTGTCATTAATGATTAATGAATGTTAAATAATTTTATTAATTTGGTTATTGTTCGAATAAAATTTTCAAATAATGCCCGACACTGTTACAGATACTTTGACGTGGAGGGTTAAAATTGATGGTCTGATTTTATTTTCGAATTGATTCGATTATATTTTCTAAATTGAATCGGCATATGCGATTGTACTTTTACTGAGGTATTAGAAATTTTTTCCACACAACTAAGCCCTTTAATAATACCGGGTGACTAACTGTTCTAAGTTAAATGTGATATTTTTATATTTTTAAAGCGCTCGTTAATAAGTACTTTGTCATCGATTTTTTGCTGAATAAGTGTAGATATGTGAAGACGTTGAATTCGTAACGGACGTACAAAAATATTACAAAACACTTTATCGTTCCGTCGAAATATTTTTGTAACTGGTTTTAGTTTATTTTTTTGAATTTACGATTTTAACAATGAATTTTTGAAATTTAAATGAAGGTACACAGATTTTACGTATTAAACGACGTTTATGTCAGTGTTTTATTCATTTTAAAAAAATACTTTAATCGTTGGAGTATATACACAGTATGTCTGAAAAGTTTCCGAACTAATTTTCTACACTCGATACAAGTAACGCTTTCTCGCGTTCAACCAAGAAAGTACCTACTACGCAGTCTAAAGAGTCTATATACAAAATTCCATCGCCGCCAGTCTCTTAGTTTCCGAGTAGTACGCGGTCAAGTATTGTGTGTTCATAACCCCTTGTGCAAGCTCGTTGAATCGCCGAAATATCGTCGCGAAAGTTGCCCTTCATCCTCATTTTGATTTTTGAGAACAGAAAATAGTCTGCCGGGGCCAAATCGGGTGAATAGGACGGATGCGACAAGACGGTGATTTGATTTTCGGTGTAGTAATGCGTCAAAAGTGTTTGTGACGGCGCATTATGTCGTGCGACATGGTCCAACTGCCCGGATCGTGATAATCGGACCGGATTTGATGAATTCGACTTTCCAAACGCTTCATTACCTACGGATAGAATTCCGCATTCACAGATTGCCCGGTTGGAACGAATTCATGATGAATGAGAGGCCCTTCGAGTCGAAAAATGCAATGAGCATTGTCTTCACTTTGGATTTTTGTTGTCGAACTTTTGTGGGTCTTTGAGATTTCAGGTTTAACCACGCCGAAGATTGTCGCTTGGTGTGTTTGTTGTAGGTGATAGAACTTCATCACTGAATGTTTTTTGAATCATCGAAAAAGTTTCTACGAATGATTTATCAAGAACTTAATCGCACTTCGTTGTTCCATATCGCGAGCTTGCACAAGGGGTTATGAACGCATAATACGTACCCGCGTACTACTCGGAAACTAAGAGACTGACAGCGCTGGAATTTTGTATACACACTCTTTACACTTCGTGTACTACATATTTCCTTGGTTGAGTGGGGGGAAATGCTACTCGTATCGAGTGTTTGGAAATTAGTTGGGGAACTTTTCAGACATACCGTGTACATTGTTCCACAGATAAGGAAATATCTTTTCATTTAATTTACTATTTAATTATACAATAAATCCAACATAATTATTTTCAAAATATCGCGGGTTGCCTGCTGTACAAACGAAACTAAAACAAAATTCTATCCTTATAACTTTGTGGCTTGATTGTGAAGGACAAAATTATGTATGTACTTGCACAGTAAAGGTGTATGTTACAGTATAGACATTGTTTTATTCGTAAAATCGTCATTATTTTTTATTTTCTGAATATTAATGGAACTTAAGGTACATGTATATTTTTTTTCCGAATTCACAATTTTATAATTTATGACCGGCCTTCATAAAAATAAATTAAAACCTAGGTAAAAATAGAATGAATATAAATTATTATGGATACATCATTTATATTCATTGTGACGACAGGAAATGAAAGTGAAATATTCAAAAATAAATTAATAAAGTATTGCTTTTGCTATAATTTTTCCTAGATTTTTTTTGTTAAATATGTAAAAATATTTGTTATCGTCGAAATTTTACTGATTTCAGTTATTTCATTTTTTCCCCCTCAGCAGATGGATTACACTTGGTCATTCGTTAACCGTTTATTTCGAAAGAATAGTGGTCTTTATATTGTGCGGAAACTAGTACAGTTTACAATACAAAAACAAAAAAAGACTGAGATGGGTTGCCGTTGAAGTGAAATCTTTCACAGATAGATACTTAGAAAAAAATTCGAAAAAAATTATTTTCGTTTAATCGTAATCAAAATAGCTCACTGAAATCATTTAAATGGGGGGTAGTATTTTCGAAATTTAGCGTGGTACAAGTGAAAAATAATTTCGAAATTTATTTTATATTTTAAACAGTATTATTGTTATTTTTAATATGTCATTTAAAACTTTATATGAAATTTTCATTTTCTTCGTGCTCTCAGAAGCGTCACTGATTCTCATTAGCTCTTTTTAGAAGCGTCCACGTGTAAAAATTTGAATAAACATTGACAAATTAAACGGCAATTGTTAATTGGCATTAGTACGCTGTAATGGCTCAACTTATAAGAAAAATCAACACTGTGACTCATCAGCCGGGATAGAGTCATCGACACTCGGTCTCATCGTCTCAATCACTTGTCCTTCTACGTCGCTCATTTTTTTCTCGCCCTCTTGCATCAGGTCCTGTATTTGTGCCATCGAGATTCCCAAGCCATCCTGTGCATCTTTTAATTTATCATTTACTTTTCCCTCGAGCGCCGAGATATTACGTTCGAGAACATCTGTCAATTCGGCTTTTAATTCTATTTTGCAGTTTTCGAAGTTCTTTTCAAATTTCGTTTCCAAGACGTCAACACGTTGATTTAATTTTGTATTATTTTTTTTTAATTAAATCGAATTTATTATTTATCTGATCGAATTTTTTGTTTATGTGATTATTATTTTCTTCTAGTTTCTTATTTATGTTATTTATGTTATTATTATTTTCTTCTAGTTTCTTATTTATGTTATTATTAAATGCCATAAGCATTTTTTCCAATCGCGAAGTGCCTTCCATAAATGATGGCCCAGGATCCTCAAACTCGCGTCTCATTGGACTCGGAGGCACATATCCTTCCGGCCCAGTTTCAGATAAAACGTTCGCGATATCAGGCTGTGTAACACTGCCCTCATCGCTCGAATCATCCGGGATAGGCCGTACTTCGCAATACTGCCCCCTTCTGGTCACCACTCTAGATAACTCCTCTTTCTCCATACCCAGGCAGGATTACGAGAAAAACAAAAAAAGACGAAAATTATTACAAAAATTTCGACGTGGGAAACGACTAGATTAAAAATCACTAAATTTTGAAAGAAAAAAAAAATAACGCATAATGTAAAAAAAACGTGTCGCTTATCTGTCTCAGCTGGGAGTTTCCTCCGCTGCTTTGATCCTTCAACGTTTTACTTCCACTTCCAACTAGACGTACAGCTTGGCCCTTCCACAACGTGTTTTATTCCACAACCAAGGTTGACTGCCATTGTTGATTTCCTTGGTCCCTGTTCGGGCGCCAATGTTACGATTTTTTGAGGGGTTATTAAACAATCCTTCGCTATTCTTCGATGAATAATACATAAAAAATTACGGGCGCCAGCAACACTTGCCCACAGTGTGTTGCAACCAGAATCACTCTGCTGCACAGAGTATTAGACTTTTCGTGATAACACAAACGGATATAATTTTGTTTTGTAAAATACCTTCGCATGCTCGCCGTAAAGTGGCGGTAATATCTCCGCGACGGAGATGTTACGCTCTCCCAAAACACGCGTTCAATAAAATATTTCTGATGTTCCGAATCACGTATATATTTCAAAAAAAAAAACAACAACAAACCGAACGAACGTGTACCAAACTGATTTAGACTAGAAAGGAAAAAAATTGTATATGTATAAAAAAATTTGACTGGTTAACATGAAATTATGATTTCATGAGAAGAAACACGACGACTAGATAGTACGCGATTTTAATGGTAACACAGGTAATTGACCGCACAACGAGATTAACACATAAGACGACGACTAGATGAGTTAATTCGCAACAACCCGGCTCTCTAGTTTATTCTAAAACTAACGGTACATTATCGAATCCTTATCAATTTATAACATAGCCGTTACAGCGCTCATCTTCACACACGGCTCACGCGGCTGACAGGCACTATCCTGTTGTCGCAGACCACACATACCAGGACACTTACACAACCCCTTAACACTTCCTGAAATTCGATGAGAATCGGAAATTACCTATTCGGTCGTGTAAATATCCCGGCCGTATTCTCTGACGACGATAAATAATAGACTTGATGCCGAGAGATCGAAAATTAATGATTTTCATCGGAGAATAATTTCTAGCTCGACATCATCGCGCCAGGTAAAATACTGAATCCGTATCAATATGTTAGTTAAAAGCTAATGAGAATGAAGTTTTATTAAAATTTTTTGAACTTGCAGAAGTCATCATATGTAAAAAACCATTACGAATGGCTGTAAAATAAAATATAATTATTATTGCAAATGTTTCGAAGATATATGAGCTTACTATAATTTTTTTTACCATGTACAGCTGTTTCTAAATATCTGTTATTTGTTTTTTAACTTTTAGAACTAAATCCCGCGGAGGCCGTTGTTTCATCGAATAAAAAGTAAGTTTTTCTTGGTATTTTTTTGATGTAGGAATTGATTTATCCTGTATAAATTCATTCGTACTACGCAGATTATATCTGTTTCGAATTATATATGCTATTAGTTTGACGATCTGATTGGATAGATTCGTGGAATTTCGCATTGTTTCGTGGGAAGTTTTCGAAGACCATATTTTGCTGTCGACATGTATCGTACTATTGCGTCTATCCGTGTAGGCTCAATTGTTAGGTTTATGGACTACGGAATATTAAGCTGTATGTTCTGCTGAAAACGCCACTGTCTTATGCTGAAAGTTATCTTTATTCGGCTGTAACAACTGCTACTAAGATAGAATTTTACGAAATGATCGATTCGTGGATACGGAATATTAATAAGCTACTATCTTGATGAAAACAATTAGGCATTTTTAATACAGCCCTCATCAAATCTTGATTCTTAGTAGCCTTTTTTTTTTTTTTTTTTTGCGGCATTGACCCAACAACAGGAAAAACTAAGCTAAAGAATAAAGAACTAAATAGCTAGGCGGTCCGAAATAGACGCAACAAAGGACAGCAGTGCAGACACAACAGAAGATGAAGGAAAGGAGATGATAAAGTAAGAGTTATAGGGAGTAGGAAGACCTAATGGCAAGAGCTGACTTTATAAAAGGGAGCGTTCATTACGAAGAGCAGGACACTCGAAAAAAATGTGATCAGCATCACATACACGAGAAGAGGATCACAATCGTGAAGAGAACAATAGGGAGAAAGCGACAGAGCACAAATTGAAAGCGAGAGGAAGGGAGGAGAGAATGATTGATAGTAACTCCTGTACTTAATTAATTATTCTTCACTACTTTTTGTTTAGCTTCATGTTTAATAGTTTCCAATAATGCAGTATATTGCTTGTTTTGATTCTTCGCATTTATTATCTGCGCTTTTAAATTTCGAACGAGTTGTCCGTTAAAGAATTTTTGCTTAATTCTTTAATGTTATTAAGATTTCATAAACAGATATTAATTGATAATTCGATAAAAGCGCTCGGAAAAATCAACACTTTAAATCAGTAAGTTACTACTTGTTCTCGTTGAATGCCGATATTTTTTAGTAAGAAATTGTAAATATACGGATACTAGAAATAAATAGTTAAAAAGATAAAAAAAAAGCAAGATTAAATTTAAATATAAAATTAATTTTTATTCGCAGTCAGTTTCATTGCCGATGAATAATAATAATAACATACGCATAAATAGAAAATATCTGTATTTTGTAAAGTTAACAACTTAGATAGCATTATGTTTATAGCCTATAAATATTTAAATTAGTTTCAAGTTATCATTGTTTTCAAGTACCTCTTATCAGTCAGTAATGCTGATAATACTCGCTGAATCATTCTTTAATAGCTGTATACTTCATAATTTTACGTTTCACCAGAGAATGTAATCGTATTTAATGCATTTAAAATTTTTGTTTAACGCACGTGAAATCTCCTCTCATTGTGCAATGATTTTATGCGGATTTGTAAAAATTCGTAATTTAAACTCCGTTTGAAATTGACCGAATTAATAATTTCAAAAAAAATTTTATTTTCAAAATTATTCTCTTTTTCCTCTATAATTTTCATTACGTGTATTTGTTTTTAACAGTTCCGCCGACGTTAAAAGTATCGATGAAAGTAACGAAAAGACATTTTTATCACTTGCTTCTGGTAGTACTGCTAGTGGTAATGACCAGAACAATTCGAAAGAAACCGGTAACGTCCGAAAAATGATAAATGAGGAAAACACGCCGAAACTCAGCTATATGAATGAACTATTGAGTAAATTAAATAAATCGAACGATAAGCAGTCTGCTGATAAAAATGAAGATAACGCTAAACAGCTGAATAATCAGTATGCCGATTTGTTTAAAGATGCTCCTCCGCCGATCCATCAAACAGCTCAAAACAATACGATGCTTGGTAATGAAGATGAACCGTTCGGTAACAACGACAGTGACGAGGACTCGTTCAAAAG
This sequence comes from Icerya purchasi, assembly GCA_039619475.1. Lineage (NCBI taxonomy): Eukaryota > Metazoa > Arthropoda > Insecta > Hemiptera > Monophlebidae > Icerya > Icerya purchasi. The sequence goes on from CM077115.1 coordinate 143,725,439, forward strand.
TTTTTCAACAACAGCGGTTAAAAATGAAAAAACAAATTCGTCAGCTGATGATAAACAGCAAAAAAACAGCGAGAACTCGAATAGTAGTAAGCATTCAAATGAACAAAGCGAACAACTGAAATCAACTGGGAAGAAAAAATCTGTTCTGTTCGATGATTATAATTTGAAAGACGATGATGATGATCTATTTTCATCAGTTATTATCGGGAAAAAATCAAAAAACAACTCGGCGACGGTCGAAAACGATTTTTCGTCGACTGCTTCAAAAGCGGGTACTCTATTCGATAACAATAAAGAACATCTGTTCTCTGTGATCAATCGGATTCACAGTATGCGAAACGAGAACGATTATCCGAGTTTCGAACCGCCTCCTATGTCTAAAACGAACGATAATGAAAATACGAGTCAGTACGATGCTGCAACGGATGAAAGTAGTTTGGTCAGTGAAGCAAAGGACAATGAAAAACCCGGTCGTGCAAAATCGACAAATCTCTTTGATGATGACGATACTAATTTCTCATTTATTAATACTCCGTCGAGAAATTTGAAACCTTCCCCCATTGTTGCTAAACCCACAACGATCGCTCGCAGTGATGTTAATAATGGAAAACCTTCACCTGCTGATGAAAAAATATTACAACCTACCGAAGTTGACGGTAATTGTTCCTCATCAAACAAAGCTAGTCAAAAAACGGTCGATGATGGTGCGATTAAAAAGAAAATCGACGAACCAACGATTTCGACAGGTATGAAAGAAGCGCTATCACCGACCTTGATTGACTATGGTTATGGTAGGACCATTAATCAAGGTGAATTTTCGTCGATTATACCGGATAAGCCGCTCAACGGCAATGCTCCGGTTAATAGCGACAATATGAAAAACGAGCGAAAGCAAGAAAAAACTACCGAAGCTCTTGTCATTGATTTCGAGCGGCCGCCGACAGATGACTTATTTTCTTCTCTTACGAGTAAATCGGATGATAAAAAAGCTGACAGTGCTTTTAATAAAAGCGAAAGTGCAGCTGATAAGCCTGAAAAATCTCCACAGAAAAACATTCCAAGTAGGTGCTTAGTTTTTTTATGTATATATATATATATATATGGGTATGTGTGTGTGTGTACAGACTCGATCTTTCAGATTTTGTCAGGAGACCACTCTGTAGAACCCCGGATGATGATTTTTTATAATTCTTATAGAGGAGTCGGTTTTAATTAGCTATGCAGTTTTTAAACGTTACATATAATTATTAAAAAAAGTGTTACATAACTTTCAATATTGTTCCCGACACGTAAATAATGTAGTTATATTCAAATATCGCGTTCTGATTTTTCCCTAGAAGAACTTTTCTAGGACGGAAAAATATTGAAATACCATTAACTTAGCATACAATGAATGGCACGCACTATTACAGAAACAAACATAAATTAAGCCGCTTTTCCTTTTAAAAATTCGAAAAATAATAAACTGAATTTATTTAAGTCTAAATTTAGATAAAGAAAATTAACAGATCTATTATAAATAAATCATTTTAAATAGTTTTATGTAAAGTTCACTAAGAAAATACCTAACCAGAAATCTATTTTGAATTGAAGAATAAAATACAGTCAGAAAAGAAATAGAAAATTAGGACGCCGAAAATCGAGGTATTTCTTTTTATATGTAGATAAATTACAATTTGGCTTTGTAAATCTCAAAGCTAGCCGTGTGTGTCTTTGCAAAAATATTTCATTATTTGATGCCACTCTGCGCCGCTCAGTAATATACGGGTGTTAAAACCTATACTAGTCTGTTAGGTGTAGTGTTTTTTTTTTGTCGCCAAAAACTAATTAAATGTTATAATTATGTACTAATAAATATTTTTATAATAGTTTTAAAGACGAGGAGTATATATAATATATTGTTTGGAGCAGGAAAATTTTGAATACTTTCCATTTATAAACAGCATGCACACTCTCAATTTACACAGTTTTGTATATGGGCAATTCTCTAGGCAAAAATAAACAGACTATAAAAATCCGTAATTTTATTTCGATTGCTTAATTTGGTAGGTTTGTAAAATTTAATGGGAGTGTTTTTAAAAAAAGTTGAATAATTCTAAAAATATTTCTTCACTGCAGAAATATCATCACGTATGCGTGTTATTTGTCACTGAGGTCACGCATTTATGAATACTCTCCGGTATTTGTAAATTATTATTTTTTTCTTTCGTAGAACTTTGCCGAAACGCATTTATCGATAGTATGGAAGTTTATCTGCATATATATAAAAAAAAAATTGCATACAATCCATGTCTTGTAGTAAAATAGCAATAATAAAATAGTGTATGGGAATAGTAAGAGGTTCCGATTTATAAATATTACTCATTTGTAGAATGCTTCACGATTTTTTAAATTTAAATAAATTTAAAAAAGTTATTTCATTGTAAAAATATCCCATATATGAGTAATTTACCACTACGTCACGCGGTTGTAAATAGTATCCGATGCATGTTAATTATTATTATTTTTTTTAATCGAACTTTGCCGGAGCTCATTTATCGGAAATGTTCGAATCCTGTTATTAAAAATATCGAAAATTATATCTGGTACTGATTTAATTAATAACCGTAGTAGATAAACTCAGATAATTAAAAAAAAACAACAACAAAAAAACAGGTTAAAAAGGAAAAAAAATCTAATAAAATTTGTATTTTGTGAATGTATATATATATATATATATATTACTATTGCTATTAATCGAATTGGTTAGCTTTGGACCAGGGTATTTCAATTGTTTGGTTTCCTCACTTTCTTCTCGCTGTTCCTTTCTTCAGTTCATTGCATCCTCGGCGTAATATATGTATGTGTTGGCACGCGTATATATACAAATATACATGTGTATACACGAAAAAAATAAATTAAGAATGGAGAACGGTATTTTTTTTTTATGAAATTAATGATGGCATTGAAGAAACACTTTGTGATGATGAAATGATTTTGGTAATTCATGTTTTCTATTAACACAGAGATAGTGTTTAGCTGATGAAATGTTGAACAACATCACAGCTACTCCGTAAAAGGGTCGGAATCAATATTGTTGTTCATTGGTGCCAAATCGGTCGTTGTATCTATCTATTCACCTTTCACTCCGAAATCATCCTTGGTTTTATAATTTTCCATTTTTTCGTCGCTCAGTGATTTCTGTTATTTGTCGTCTACGTACTTGTCTTCTGTTCTTTATACATTCTCTCTTGCTATATCTCCTGATTGTCTCCTACACCCTCATAACTGCCATTTGATATGTGACCTCAACCATATCCTCTTTGAATGTTTTTTTACCTGAGAAGTTATATTTTTACTTCGAATTGTTGAAACTAAAAATCCCCGTACAATGCTTCTTTCATACTCTTGCTTTTCTCATTCCCTCTTGCTCTTGCTACCTTTATTTCCTCAATATCTAACCGAAAATTAGGTTCTGATATTTCTCTACTTTCTTTTATAATCTAGGTCTGCTGGACTGACGCCATTTTTCGGCTAACCCAAAAATAAAAATGTAAAAAAAAAAGAGATCGCACCAAAGTCTAGACGATCTCATCATGAGTGCGGGAAATTAAATTCTCTCAAATATGCTATACCGATGATATCTTAATATGATTAAAAAAAAGAAAAAAAAACATTCAGCTAATGGCTTAGAATAAGTGATTAAAAGAAGATTTTAGTTTGACAAAAGCATATTTAGTGTTCGTGTTTAGAAAATACGATAATATCACTGAATTAAGAAATAAAGTTAATAATTTTAGTATTGATATAACCAAAGCGATGAAGTACTTAGTTGTGGTAATAGTCTGTCATTTATTAACATATTATGTAGGTAAAAATTTCTGACAGATTTGTCTATCTCAATAATGAATTTCTTATTGCGATAGCTAACTGTCCAGAACAATCGGCTACGTTGCTTATTTAGAATTTTACAAAATGAGATTAATAAAATATTTGTTTAAATCAATTTTCTTTTTTTTTTTTTTTTTTTTTTGTATTAGTTATATGAAAGTTTAAACTTTTGTATATTTAGGAATCTTTAAACAATTTTTTATTTTTTTTATGAAAATAAAATGTACAATTTTAAAGTTATATTATTTTGCAAGGTATCCATTAAATAATTATCTAATAATGAATGATAAATTACAAAATCGATTTAAAATCTCTTGTAATAAATTCTTATATTTAAATAAACTATAATATTCGTTGAAATGCCTAATTTTGTTGATATTTTGTCACTTATACGTTTATTAGTTGTTAGACTAAAGCGTTTAGTATTAGATTTTTGCTACCTCATGATCGTATAATGCAAGTAGAAGTGATAATAAAGATCAAATTAGGAATGATATTTGTAATATATATTATTTATTTAAATAGAAACAGTTTCTGAAACAAAAGAGATGAAGTAAAATAATTTGATTAATATTTTCATTTTATAGATTCAGTTTACATTAAAACCATTTTTATCAATATTTTAAGCGAATTAATCAGGTTAACGATGAATTTATAATGAAAGCAGTCAAGTTCTTCGATGAAAATAATTGTCTATATCGAAACTATTATTAATTATTAATTACTTCATTTTTATTTTAAAAATTCACAATCTTGTATTCTATATAATTTTTTGGATTGTGTAAAATTTTGTTTTATAATAGTTTTTTGCTTTATTCTGTATAGGAAAATTAAATCCCAATCTTGGCTTTAACATCAATGTAAATGCTCTATTACCGAATGCTAAACGAATTAGTGGTATGAAGAAAGAAATTGCCGAGGTGGTAAGTAACGAAGGAGAAGGAGCTGTAGTCGACGAAAATAACGGGAAGGTTTCAAGTGATATAACTGAGCAAGACAAAGTGTTTAATGTTAATTCCGACATATTACCCAGCTGTACCAAAGTAAGTGCACGATCGTTTATTTTCGTTCACCTCAACATGTTTAAAATTATGGTCAACAATTCATTGTTTATACCTGTTAATTACAAGTATTAGAATAACGAAATTTTCAAAAAAAACCTAGAAATTTTAAACAATTTTTCTTTTAATTTTTGTTATTAGTATTTTAAAAAATTGCGAAATTTTAAAATGTAATTTCTATGTTTGGCGGCAAATAATAAAATAAGAAATATCAAATTTACCGTAATTGTTGCCCTTTATAAACAGAAATATCATGCGCTTATTAAAAACTCGTAAATTATAAAAATTTTCAAATTACAAAAACATAAAAATACAATACAGGAAATTGGTGTTTATGCGATATTTTAAATTTTTCAACACATAAACGGGAATAAACACGGATTTGTATTTTATTTTGTTTTTTGTATTCCGTAAGTTTTATTGTTTTTTTTTTTTTTAACGAGTTTTTTATACTATTTCCGTAATTCGGTACATAATAATGTAATGGTTGCTAACATTTAGGTTAGAATTTAATAGGAAAAAGTTTTAGTTTTTTTTTTCTCATTAAACTTATTTAATGGTATCATGCAAAATTCAATAAATAAATTTGGAGTAAAACAGTAATTTATGTAGGTCATAGATATGACTGAGATGAAATGTATAAAATTGTATCTGATGTATTATAAAGTTATTGTTTCATAAAATTTATTATCCACTAACAGCCGTTATTATGTCTGCATTTCTAGATCGAATTTGTACCATATAATGAATATGTAATAAAGTAATCGCTTTTGATATAAATATCTGGTATTTTTACGTACTCTTTTTAATTTACTTGATTTTTTTTTTTTTTAGGACCGTGTAAAAATTCGAACTAAACGTCGCCCGCCAACTCGAAGACCATACAGTTCAATTGAAACAAAAGATAATAACAACGTGAAAACGTTCAGTGCAGATGATATTGATCATGGTACAAAAAATAGTGAATCCCTTTTCTGTAAAATATCAGACGACACGGATGCGATAAAACGTAGACCATTTTCTTATAATGAAGATAATTTTAAAAGCTTTAAAATTTTGAATGATCCACCTGCAATAAATGAACTTCCTGAATCACTTTCAACAGGTGATAGAGAAAGTGCTTCATTGCCAATTGTAGCAACGGAAACACATACCACTGCACTTTTGCATGATTCATCATCCAGTAACCGTTCTGAACTTATAAGTGCTAGTGATTCGATAAAAATTACTTCTGAAGATAAAATTTTTCGCAGCTCTTCCAAGTCTAACGTTGTCAGCACCATCTCTACTGCTGCTCCTGATAAAATAAAAAATAATGACACGGTCGATGAAGTTCCTAGAAATGTACCTTCCACAACCCCATTGAGTAAGGATTATGAAACAAAGGTCAATCCAACCATTGTTCAGAAGCAGAATAATATGGAAAAAATTAATAAGGAGGTAGTGGGTAAGGCCGATGCGAAATGTGAAAAGAAAAGCACCGACATTTTTAATTCCAGTAAAAGTTCCTCAAAATCATTTAAATTTCAAAGTCTTTTCGACGTTAACGACGAAGATGATGATTTAGATGATTTGTTTAAGAACATTCTTAGTCAGAAAAAGCCAGCTGCGAGTAATCAAAGAGTCACCGAGGCAAATAGCAATTCAAATACGAATATTGATTCATATGGAACAATTGGCAGTCGGCTTCAATCAGAATCAGATGCCACCTCTTCTGGCAAAAACAGACTGGCCACCAAATATGGTACGTTCTTATTTATTTGTTCCAAAACGAACATTCCATTATACAATTAGCTTTGTTATTGCTTCTTTATATTTAACTAGCTGACCCGGCAAACTTCGTACCGCCTTAGAAAGTAAATGTTGTGTTAACTTATTAGCCGAATTAAATTCAATTTTTTATTCAGATAAAATTAATACTCAAAATGAATTAAGTTCAATAAATGTACAAAAATCAAAATGAAAAGTATTTTAATTACATTAAAATTAATGTAATTCACGTGGCAGCAACGCATTATTCGCCTTAATAACAAAGATCACTGTAACCCAATAAGATGGTTCACAAAAGACAAAATTATTCAATTGTACAATAGCTCGGAAACAAGCTGAGCAATTACCCTGAACGGCAAGTAGCTGCCTAGAATACATAATATGGAATTTAGAACGACCTGAAAAATCACCCTTAAAAAATTCATAACTCATCACCAGATAACCCTTTTAAAGCGAAATTCAAAATATAAAACAAAACACGAAGCCCTTTCATAAAATCTAAAATTAAGGTTAAATAATTGTGTGAACCCCCTTTGGGGGGCCAAAAGTAGCAAAAAATTAATGAAATTTCTTAATAAAGTTAGTTTTAAATTTCTTATTTTGCTATTTGGGGTGGAGATAAATCCAAAAAATCTAAGATCATAAAAATCGGTCCAAACGTTCTTGAGTTATAAATGGTGTAACACATCCAACTTATTAAAAAAATAAAAATAATCGAAATTTTTTTTTAAAATTTGGTATTCTGCTATTCGGGGTGGAGACAAATCCAACAAATCAAAGATTAAAAAAATCGGTTCTTGAGTTATAAGTAACACGACTTTCTTTTATATATATATATATATAGATTTTTAAATAAAATTTTCGAATAATTCACATTGTTAAGTATTTGCTTAAGTATTTGAGAATTGTAACTGGAGGACCACTCAAATAATTGACGAATTAAATTTGAATAAAACATGTTTCTTAATTTATACTATCAAAGGAATATCTTCGTAATATGTACAATTTCAAAAATAAAAATATTCAACTACCCGTTTTACACGGAGTGATCTGCTGAGGAGGAATGAGAGCTGTATATTTTGAGGAAGGGAAACGAGATATTACAATGGGCCATCTTATGCGATAGATTTTTTATCCAGGTTTTGTTAATTGCTTTTTGGATGTACAGGAAGAAAGCAACAATGAAGACTTTGTGGCTGAAATTGTGTTGGATGTGTGCTGTGAGACAGTATACTTGTTATATAGTGGAGTGGTAGGCTTTGAAGCTGAACTATATATAAGGGATTATGGAGGTGGATGTTGGAATTGGGTGAAGTCAATTGAGGATAAAATGCTTTCATAGTTCGGAAAGATGATTAAGTAGAACTGATGGGGTTATAGTCTTCAAGGCTGGTGTGGGATTTTTGAGGTAAGGGAAAACATGAATATAAGATTTTGTTGTGTTCACCCGAAGGTTGGTTCCGGTTACATCGCCATTGGGTATGTTTAGCGTTTAGATCTGCTATTAGCAAAGTGGGATTCACTTGGAAGAGATGGTTCGATGCTTGTTTGGAAGACAGTAACAGCATAGTAGGGTAGTGGGTTTAGAGGTTGATTGCAAGATGATGCAAGCGGCTTCTATATATTATGTAAATATTGATGGGGCTGGATATGATGGCGGAGGAAGTTGCAAATACTTATTTACGACAGATGAGCGGAAAGGAAATGATTTGGCAAGTTGAAATATAATGTATTTTCTGAAATGCCAGATAATGTCATTTAAATTATTTTTAGTTTTAGTTTTAGTTTTAGTTTTGAACGTCAAATTTAAGGACTAACTATGTAATGTTCAAAACTAAAAATAATTTAAGAAATAAAATATTCACTTTAAATACAAAAAATAATATTTATGAAAATAGTTTGGGAAAAATCATATGTTGGTCAAATAGGTAGAAAAATCAAATGCACATACAAGGAGCATATAAAATTACTTAATAATAACGAAATTTTGAAAAACCTACATACGCTGAACATCTAATAAAAAATAAACATAAACCTAGTTCACTGGAGAATACGGTAACAGTCTTGACTTTCTATAATAAAGGAAACTTAATTATATAGCTGAAAATTATTATATACATAAATATAAAAATAATCCCTTAAATAAATAAATGTCGTCACGATAGCCTAGTTGCTAGAGCGCTTGACTTCCGTTACGGAGGTTACGGGTTCGATCCCGGGCGACGACAGAATTTATTACAAAGAATTAAATTAAATATTCGCTAATAACCACGTGGAAGGCAATGGTTACCCACCACGTACAACATCATATGTATACACGCTAGGTCAGTACACAGCAGACGCACACGGGACTGCACTAGTAGCGCGATAACAAGCGGCTACTATCAGTCCCGAATGTAGTCTTCTTGCGTGTGCACACCTGCGTTGCATATAATGATTGTCTGGTACACAACCTATATCGGTACAGCTAAAAAAGTGTACGAATAGGCTGCCCACCAACCGAATGGTTGAGGAGATAGTGATGAAATAAATAAATAATTTTTGTTCCTTTTATAATCTTAATATTGTGTTTTGAAAATTTGTCCATTAAATTCGTCATTATTTTGTAAACAAAATCCCTCCTTTGATTTTTTAGATTTTTATCGCCTTTAATTTATTTGTTAACACTTTCCCGCTTTTGATTTTAATTATACCATCATCACACACATATATATATATATATATATATATATATATATATATACAAGTGGTCCCATTATTTTTTTTTGCAGTGCGTTTTTAGTTTTAAGTGAGTGTACTCTTCCGTGTTTTTAGCTATTGATGAGCTTTCTAAAACAAGATTTTTATTTTAATTTATTAAAGTAAATTAAATTATACTTATTTTTGTTTCTTATTAAGGAATTTACTTATTCTAAATTTATAAATTTTACGGGTTATAGATTTATCTACATTTATTTTAAAAATATTTCACCGGTAGAAATATCCCTTATGCGTGTTGCTTGCCACCATGATCACACATTTTATGACTACTCTCTGGTATATGTAAATTTTATTTTTTTCATAGAACTCTATCAAAACGCATTTGACGGCAAACATTACCACTTGCGCTAATTTAATGGCTTTATCTATTTCGAAAAATAGGTTTAAAAAGAGAAGTGAATAATCTAATAAAATTTTGTAAAATTTTTTTTTGCGAATATATATATACATATATATAAATTCTGCCTTTTGACCGCTTAATGGGGTTTTAGCCTCCCCGACGGCCAGTCTTTTTTCTTCCAAAATTCTTTTAAAAAAATAGTTTTCAATTGACTACATTATTCTCACCTGTCTTGTATTAACAAAAAGTCTTAACAGTTGTGCAACACAGCCTTATATAAAGTAAACGTACATAATTATGAGACAAAAAATGTGTATCCTGGGCTAAGAATGATGTAGTCATTAATATGTATATACATATATTTGAATACGTAATAAAAATTAAAAAAAAAAAGAGATAATGTAGAACGGTATTTTTTGTACACAATTACTGATAACGTATATTTTAATGCGATGTGAAAATAACTTTTATAACCCACTTTTAACTTTAATACAAATAATAATGTTTACCTGGTGAAGTTTGAAAATTAGCACAGGTAATTTGTAAAAGGGATTGAATAAGAACTGTTGCTCGCCGGCGCTAATTCAATTCTTTCAAGAAAAACTGTTTGGGATTTATACAGTCTACTTTATTTTTACATCTTTTTTGATTTTCGGTAATCTTAGTAATATTCAGTCTGAATAATCGTAATGTTTCTGGTTTTGTTAATTCTGTTATGTACTATATAGTATATTCCTTAGGTTTTTTAAATAAATTCTACTGGAGTTTAAGAAAAAATGTCACATCAAATTTTAATTTTGAACTCCCTAAATTAATAAGTAGCTAAAGAATCTGTCGAGTCCCTTGTACTGGTAATTGAAGTTCTATTTGATAAATAGTAAGACTAGTAAAAATAAATCTTCATGCTTGCAAAAGTAATAGTGAACTGATTTTATATTTTACGGTACGTCAGTTGTAATAAACCGATAACTGTGATAAAGTTAGAAAAAACTTAAATTTGCTTATCCATGCAACATCACAGATGGAATGATAAATTTTTTTCTATATTCGTTAAAATAGGTTTAAATTATTTTTAGCGTAACTAAAAGAAATATTAATTAATTGTTTTTACATATCAATCTACTTTTTTCTTGATTTATAGATATTTCAGAAACTACAGAATCTGCGGTGATCGATTCTAACGATAAGGTATGTACTTATCTTGTTAAGTGAAGCATCTCGTAAAAATTCATGAAATTAAATGGAATTGAATAAATTCCTGGCGAATAAAAATTTGAAGTATGAATCAAAAAAAAATTTAATAAAATAATTGAAAAATTTATTTTTTAATTTATCTTAAATTCAGTAATATGTTGGGTAAATGTAGATAATTTTAATGTTTATAAATATGTTGCTTCCTGGCCATTTTCTTGGTTTCTTTCCATTTATTTTCCTTCAAATTGTTACTGCAAATGTATTATTAATTTGTGTATTACATATTATTCAGTTGTTTGCTTTACATTTCTTTTAGCGACATCTTTTCAATTAATCCGCTTCTTTGTTTTTTATTTATTACTTTTGAAGACTTTGGAATTTTTCTCTAGAACCACATTTCAAAGGTAATTTTATTTTATTTCTATCAGGTTTTGAAAGGTTCAACCTGTTTTTAATTGAGATTTTAAAACTAATCATAAGTCACATATTTCAATTTCTAATCGGCGATTAGTTAATATTTTTGTGCCATTATTATAAATTTCTTAAATTGTATTTAATTAAGAAAATTTCTGTAATTGTTATACAATGTTAGAGTTCGGCTGTATGAAGCAAATTAATATTTTCATTTTAAAAAAATTATTAGCTTTCAAAAATAATGCATTTTGATTTTTATTGAACATTATTATAAAGTTATTAAAATTAGAAATATATTTTATTATAGTGTTATGCCTATTTAAGGGAACTTTGCCGTCTTTCTTAAGTAACTTAGAAACTGTGAGAATGATGTATGAATGTATTTTCAGTTATATTGGTCCTTGATGAATCCAGATAATATATGCAGCAATTGCAGCTTAATAACACTTCAGTATTACGTTCAAAATATATCGATGTATTTTTGCAAAATAATATAAAAATGGCTAAATAAACAATTTGCTGAATTACACACACCTGCATATATATATATATATAAAAAATGTATACGTGTATGTATATATGTATATCGGGTTGAATTAATCTCCCTATTTTTGAACTACAGTTATGAAATGATCAAAAAAATGTTGTACTATTAGTAAAATAAATGACTAACAAAATACTTTTGTTCTAACTTTGTGGTTTAAGTTATTCTTTCAGCTTAAAATAAATTAATAAATATATATGTTTTTTTTTCCGATTAATTCTATGAGAAATAAAAGAAAATTTTAAAATAAAAACAAAAAAATATTTTGTTATATTTTCGGGCATATTTAGTTGCTTATGTGTGTTGATGATCCCAATATCAACATGCAGTTTTTGGTTCGTTATATGACATACAAGAAAGGTTTTTTTTTCCTTTCGTATGTAAGGGAAGGAGGGTGGTTCAAATATAAACCGGAATTTTTAAATAAACGCGTGAAAAATTTATTGTGGAAAAAGTGGTTGCACTGGCAGTTAGACCGGTTTGTTACGAAGTGTGTAGAGCAATTAGAACCGCGTAACCTCACTGTTTAGTGTAGTTAGAGCCATGAGTAAAAAAGAAGTACCAGTGTCTGTTGCGCAACGCATCATTATTCGTTTTTTAGTCAAAGACGACGTAAAATCCGTGGAAATTTACCGAAAATTACGCGAACAGTTCAGGGATGAGTGTCTCTCCAAAACTCAAGTGTACGAGTGGTATTCCGCGTTTCGAAAAGGACGTGAAGTGGTGTCAAACATACCACATGCGCGGCGCCCAAAAACCAGCATTACAGATGAACACGTCAAAGCCATCGAACAACTCATTTTGGCTGACCGACGCGTCCGTGTACGCGATATGACCGACGAATTGGGCATCAGCATAGGTAGTATTGAGACAATAATTCATGATCGGCTAGGTTATCGCAAAATTGCAGCCAGATGGGTGCCAAGACTTCTGAATTTTGAACAGAAATTCACTCGTTGGGAAGTTTGTACGCGTCCCCTGCAGCGGTATGAAGAGGAAGGAGAGAATTTATTGCGGCGAATATTCACCACGGACGAAACTTGGGTACACTACTATACGCCGGAGAGTAAACGCTCGTCTATGGAGTGGCGGAAGAAAAAAGAGGGAGCGCCAGTCAAAGCGAAGGTTACACAGTCAGCTGGGAAGGTGTTGTGTACCGTGTTTTGGGACATGAAGGGAGTGATCGCAGTCGATTTCCTAACCGAACAACGTACTGTGACGGCGCAGTATTACAGTAACCTCCTAAAAAACACAGTCAAACCGTCCTATCGAACAAAAAGGCGCGAAATTCCGATCCGTAGTGCGATACTGCTTCAAGACAACGCCAGGCCACATACCGCTCGGCTCACGAGGGAGACATTGGCCGAATTGGGCTGGAAAACACTTGAACATCCTCCTTACAGTCCAGATTTGTCGCCTTGTGATTATTATTTGTTTGGCCCGTTGAAAGAAGCACTTGGTGGACAACGTTTCGACAGCAACGATGAGGTGGAATCGTTCGTACGCAAATGGCTATGTGACAAGCCGCGAGATTTTTACGAAAAAGGAAAAAAAAATTGCCGGAGAGGTGGAAAAAGTGCGTAGCGTGCGAGGGGGGTTATCTCGAAAAATTGTAAAAAATATGAGCACTGTAAGTATAAAATAAAAATTTTTATGACAAAATTCCGGTTTATATTTGAACCACCCTTGTATATTAATTACAACGTAATTTTTAGGCTACCCCCATTAGAAAAAATGTCCCAATTTTATGTAACGCAAAATGTCCCAAATTTATGTAACGTTTGTTATATTTTATTGGATTTTTGTTATTTTTATTTAAAAAATGTCACAATTTTATGTAACGTAATATGTAACGAAAAAATGTCTTAATTTTATATAATGAAAGTTAAATGTTAGGATAGGATTTTTTTTAATTATGTTATTTTTCTTTTTGTATTAATGCCAGTAAGAATTACGTTGGAAATTTTGGTCATTTTATACAAAATATAGAAGAGAAAGATAGAGAAATAAAAGCAAGAGGGGTCATCCTTGCGAGGCCAAAATGGTCGAGTTTATATATATTTATAATTTGGTATTACAAGTAATCATAACTTTAAATTCCCAATTGGTAATTTTACTGTATTAATATAATCCTACACAATTAATATTATAGGTTGATTAAACATTTAAACGACAATGAAACTTGTGTCTTCTGTCGGTAACAAAAAACAGTGTTATTTGTACCTTTAAATAAAGAGCTCAGAAAACCATTTTTATCTATCAACTGTATTCAAATCGATTGCTGCTACGATGTTTATCGATGAATTTAAATAATTAAGCTGTAAGATCTCACAGTTTTTAAGAATATAAACCGCATCCGTATGAATAAAATTACAAAATTTATAATGTTTATAATACTACCAGAAAAAATAATATATAATATTAACATCGATTGATATCTCTTTAAAGTAACAGTTGTAATCAGTGTATATCTTCCATTGAATTAGCTGATAGAGCACACGGGGGTCGACCAGTCATTTTGGAGAAGTGGATTTTATGTCTCTACCGAGACTAATTTTGAAGAACAGTGTTTTAGGCATAAAATTTAAAGTAAAACCATGCTTCTTGTCACACTCAAGTAAATGCAATATTATTTTAAAATTTAATTAAGGCTTCAAGAGATGTTTTTGGAGAAAAAGGGTACCATAGAATTATTAATGGTAAACTCTATTACTGAGCAAAGTAGCGTTTTGCAGTAATGATAGCCCAACAGCTTAAATGTTTGACTATTTACATAGTAATCTGGAGATCGATTCTTGACGACAATAAAATTAAAAATTAATTCAAATAACGGATAAAAAGAATTTAATGAATTAGTCAGCGACTAAATGGTGTTTAAAAAAAACAGGTAAATGCTATTAAATAAGATTATTAATTTTATTGTAAATTATTCACAAACGGGAATTTGTAAAACATAAATAAAGAAATTAAAAAAAAAAAAATAGTTCCACTTAAATTCAGTAACACCAGAACACTTCAAAATAATACAATTTACTTTTTTATATCGGCACATCTGTTCAAAAATTAAACTGCACAAGTTATTTTAAAAATTCTCGAAATAATAATTTAAATGACACGCTAAAGTATATGTAACACCTTAATAATACTACGTGTAGTTATTATTTATATAATTTCCGCATTATTTCTAAATATTTTACGTAATGCACTTGTTAATCGAATATGTCATGTAACGAACTGTTATTAATGTGTATAACTTCACATGTACATAAAAGTAAAAACAAAAATTTGTTTATTATAGACTTATTTAGACGAACGATCTATTATAGAAGAACATTCGCTAAAAAAAGAAGGAAATATAACATTCAGCAAAGAACCGGAATCGTGCGACAACAACGTAAATTTCCTCGACGATATTTTCGCTGGCTTATCGTCTACATCATTATCTTTGGATGATACAAACAAAAAGTTGCGTGATTTATTTTCTAATCGACCACCCATCACTATGGAAAGTAATAAAGATACTGCTGCTGAATCTTTCAATAAGTCGTCTTCTTCCCTGATCGCTGAAGATACAACACCGGCCGTTAGTAGCAGCACTGGTAGATCGTTCAATTCGAAAGTTAATGAAAAAGATAATAGTCTAACTAATGACAATGTTAAGACATCACGATTTGATCAGAAAGACAAGCATTTATTTAGTAAAAACACTGAAGCTTCATCCGATGAAGAAAATCTTTTTCGCACATCTTCGAAAATATCATCGGATTTACCTAGCGATCAGAGTACAAAAACGAGTAACAGTTCCGAGCAGCCGCACGTTGCACATGTTTCAGATATGTTTTCCGACAATGTTAAAGCTGTTGAAGTATCTCGCGATAATCGTTCTAATAATTCCGTAAAATCGGATGCTCGTAATGATGATGCCAATAGCACTGGAAAGAAATCGATTAGTCAAAAAAATATTTCGAAAGGAGGAGGCAACATTTTTGGAGATGATGAAGATGACGATGACGATATATTCGGTTCTGTTAAGAGGAAACCGAAGCTGCTACAGTCAACACTACCGAAAACTAAACAGGAGAAAAAGTCAATTTTTGATGATGAAGAAAATGATGAATTTAACGATTTGTTTAATAAAAAGTCATCAAAGTCAAACCCCGGTAATTGTTTTTTTTCGTATAAAATAAATGTTTTTTTTTTGTATTCTCGATCGGTGGTGCAGTAATATATAATCAAACAGGTATAATGCACACTACAGAGGTAAGAAAAGTACGAATAAACAAAATAACAGAAATCTCGATAAAATGAGATCAATATAAATTAAGGAACCGTGCATGGATTTTAACAGTTTAAAAGGTTACTAAAAAAGGTAAATTAAAAACTCCGATTATATATCTATCTATTTTTATTAATGTTTTTTGTTTTTTTTTGTAGCTGTTATTTGTATTAAATTTAAGTTTTTTTTATTGTTCGAAGTAACGGTATGATCGAAGAAATAAATGCTCGGCTTTCGTGACTTTTAATGTCGATATTTGAATTTGAATGTTTGAACTAGTGTTTTTTTATTGGTTAGCAGTCGACAGTAATTCGTCATTAATTTATATTTTCGGTTCAGGTATTGCGATTAATTCGTGTGTGTTAGATTAACGAATTTATTCGATTGAGTATGTCTTTTTCCCCGTTTGTTGAAGGCTAATTTTTTTGAAATCCATCGAAAAGTAACTTGTGAAACTTATTAGCTGCAGCAGACGCTGTGTGCTGGTTACGGTACTTATTATTCGTTTATTTAAAACTAATGATTTCGTTTTTCCAGCTATCACTGATTAATAGAAGGTGAATTTAATTAACTGTTTCCGGCGAACATACCTTCTTCATGTCGCATTTAAAGTTTCAGACCCATTCGTGGTAATCAAAAAAAAAAAAAAGTCATTACTTTACTTGAATAATAACCTAATAATCACTTTCTATGTTTTTATGTTTTTTGAGAGAATCTCGTTGATTTAGTTCTTCTTTTAATCAGTTGCTTACGATTTGTGTTATAATTGTTTGTGAGCAGGAATATATTTACGTTCAAGTTTCACTTTGGAGTTTTGGGATTAGATTTTCATGATTATTATTTGAGGGCTGATTTCGTCTCTTCATGTTACTTTTTACTCGTGTTTTTGATTATTCATTTTCTTCCTACACCGCCTTGTAAAACAAATTTCCACAACTAATCATGAATTAGCCTTAAGTTATAATATTTTAACTGGTCATATTAGATGCTTTGATCGGAGAACTGAACTAAAAGTTACTTCTTCGTATTGTTTTAAGTTTTTCGGTATAATCAAAAAACAGGGCTGACGTTTGATTAATTGTTTGCTTTAAATTGTGTTGTCTTATTGAAAAGATTTTTCAGCAGGCATTAATTGATAAAAGTGAAAAAATTTAAATTCTCGGTTTAAAAAATATTAATCATACCGCCGGCGGATGGTTTAGGAGATCATCTGTTGGAGTTTGAAATCTTCGATACACGAGTGTAGAACATTATAGATATACTAGAATATGAAAATAATAATAATACATATTGATGACTTTATACGTAAAACATCGTTCAGCTGTCTAAATTAACAGATGTTTTCACGCGAAAGAATAAATCTGATATGGAATTAACCTGAGTGGTCTTTTTGAGTGATGGAACGTTAAATTCTATGATGATTGGTCCGTTTTGTTGTATATCCATGAAACACGGAGGCTATTTTTGTCAAATACTTGGCTTTATATACCATTTTTTTTTTTTTTCCGTTTTATTGTTATCTTATTTATTTCGTCGGTGTTGCGTGCTATCTTTAATCAGGTTGATAGCATACCACGACCATCGCACAATGAATTCTCTGAGCTAGCTTGTATTCTACTTCAGATTTCTTACACAATTCCTTTTTATTATTTTTACCTTTTTGCTCATTAATATGTCTCATAATACATTTGACTTATTTACATCTCTGCTTCTAACTATTCTTCCAAGGTTTTTCAATTTAATTTCTGCTCATGTTCCTCAAAATTACGATTTACATAATTTCCGTATTTAAACATATATTAACTTCTTCTCTTTTGCTTTCATTATAGGCGGTGATTGAAACGTCCACTCTCTCCTTTGGGTTGCCACGCTTATAAAAACGATGATACGATCTTAGAGAATTTTATCCTCCAGAATGACCTTTTTGATGGTTGTCTTACACTTGTATTAGAGATCACTTTTCACTCAATATTTATTAATCTATCTTTTATTTCTCCTAATCTATTTATGGTGTACTTTGGAACTTTTGGAAGTGACTATATTCCTATCGTCATTATTTGAACAAAGTTTCTGTCTTCCTTTATCCTCTTTATACCGCAAAATGTGTTATTTTTAAAGCTGACTGGTCTAGTTTTCGTTCTCGTGTTAATTTTCGGCACCTCCTTCAATCCCTACAGACTTGAATACTTTGTCTCAATTTATCAATTTTGTTTCTTTTGCTTCGACTTGTTCTTTCTCTTCCTGTCCGTTTTTCAGTTTGTCCGATTTATGTCATCGTATTCCTCCTTGTGATGGAATCAGAACTGCAAGACTGATTTTGACTTGAGTTTATCCACCTTCATAGCATTCGTTCGACTCCTAATTTTTCGTTCATAATAAAAGGGTCAATGCTAGAGCCGAATTTATCCAAAAAATAGCCAAAAATAAAATGTGTACAAAGGCGGTTTCTCTTTCTTTTTCTCACACTTCGCTACTATTTCGCGTATTTAGGGAATGGCTAAGACTTTTCAATCCCTATATTCTTTTAAACCATAATCTCCCTTGTAACAAATTAATCGTTTTTATTGCCTCTATAGCTTCTTGTTAATGGACTTGTGGGTATTTCGTCTCTCCTGGCATTTTTTGCATTCTCCTTTTACTTTTAATGAAACTTGAAAACTCTTAACATAAATCTAATTTCGGTCCCAGAATCGATGGAATTTCCTTTCCCACTTTCAACATCTCTCTGATTGTTCTTCTAAATTTGTTTAACTCCTTTCTCAACTCTAGTTATACTTTTTAATCTTGGAATAACCTTTATTATCCATTCCAGTCTTTAAATTCAGTTCTTCCTCACTTGTCTTATCTTTCTTGCTTTCTGCGTTAGAAAGGTTTTCGAAAGTTTAGTCAGCAGACATCTTGTTTCGCGACTCGAACATTATAAGGCCTTCCAAATTTTATTAGTACATTTTTGACAAATACTTCATTTACTGACAAAAAATTCTTTATTGTTTCCTTTGTTGATATCTCTACAGCCTTTGACAATATCTTTTTCCCTACACTTTTTGAAATAATGCATTCTTTTAATATCACTTTTCGTTTCTTGTTAATAATCTTTTCTATCGTAGAACTGTCATTCCTTCCTCCCCTATCTACTTTCCTGGATTACCGCAGGGTCCTGTCAGAGCCGATTTTGTTCAATATTTATTTTATCAAAATTGCTTTTTTGCCCTTAAATTTTTTTTCCCGTTTTGTGTGTGTGTGTGTGTGTGTATTGACGTCATTCTCATTTATTCGTTTTATTGCAATATTTCATAGACCACTTTTAAAGCTCCTTTATAAAATATCGTCAAAAAACGCTTTGCCCAATATCCATCTTTTCATTTCCCCCACTAAATCCTCTATTGCCGTTTTTTCTTTATCCTTTTGATCCTTTAATTTTCCTCGTATTAAATAACGACTCAATCCGTCTTGTTCCCTCTTTTCGATATTTTTCGGGATAGTTTTCTTTCATTCCATAATCTATACTTTTTATTTTTCAAAAGGCTTAACCCGCTTCCACGCTAATTGGGTTGGTAACTCCCGCGCCTTTCTTATGTTTTATAAATCCTTTATTCGTCTATTCTTGATTACTGTTGTTATTTTATCAATAAAAAGTTCTCTAGATCTCTTCTATCCAAGCTCGATCATATCTAAAATACACGTCTCCGCTCTGCCTTGGAGCCCGAAAAACTACATCAATCCTTCATGTGGAATCTCACATTTCTTCTCTTTTCATTCGAATGTCATATCTAGACTACTATTTTCTTAACCACTGATTTTGTTCTTTCTTCATTATTATATGATATCTGTAATCAGCTGCTTTGACTATTACGTGTCCTACGTAAATTATTATATGAATAGTTTCAAAGGTAAAATTTACTTAATTTTTGATACCCGCATTAAATTTGTGAAGATCGATGAAAAACAAAAATTCTTCAATTTATCGACCTGCTTTTTGGTTGTAATGCTGAATGCGATTTTTGTAAAATGTAAATTACATTATATTCGATTAAATGGTCAAAAATTAAAAATTTCACTTTGAGTAAAATTTGAACTAAATTTTACATCGGGTAATAAAACATATACTAAATTTATAAACTATTAGGCTGCACATCTGTTTGCTGAAACCTGTTTTTATGTTTATAATATTTTACATAAAAAAATAAAAGTCAGCGCTATCGTACCCTGTCATAAATCATTCAAAATAGACTGTCAATCTTAGTCTAGCGTGAGCGAGTATTTTGCGGAAGTGAAAATGCAACCCAGGCCAATTTTTTCCCCCCTCGAAACTACATTATTTAGTTCATTCATTTTTGTAACGTAATTTTGAGTTAAAATAGATAGTATTTCAAACAATTTAGGGAGGGAACAACAATAAGGAAATATGTAAATATGAAGTAGGGCGAAAAGATGTATTGACTATTTGTATTCAATACATTTATATATTGATGGTAACTGTATTCAGTGCATTGAAATATTGATCTTGCATATTACTTCCTTACGGATAATAATTTAATCATTCCTTTTATTAGAAGTATAAAAAGTGATTCCGGCTCATTTTTCGCGCAAGCCGTTACTGGTTAATACTCTGATGATGTTTTGAACTTTACTTTTATTTTGAATAACTGCTGCACGTTTTAAAATTATTTCTTCGGCTGTGAAATTAAAAATCTATGTCTTTTCCTAACGCATCTCTCATTCCTCCTTTTTTCATTCTATTCGATCGCGTTCAGTATTATTTCCATTGATCTCCGGAATTCCAAGCCCTTCTACTTTATTATTCCTTTCTCTTTTCCTCATAATTTTTGTTTCTAACCGAATAATATCTGTGTTTCATTTTATGTAACATGTCTATTTTTCAAAATTGAAAGTTCATCTCGTTATGTAAAATTCTCCCCCCCCCCCAATATTCCGTTCTTCCGCTAAATTGCGACTTTTGGCCTCTTTATATTTTTCTCATTATTATTCTGTATCTCGCTGTTGACTTCATTCCCAAAAATCTATAAACTCTTTCACTTTTCCCCAGGGTTCATTTTTATCAAAGTTTAATTTTTCCCCTCGTTATGTAATTTTATTTCGATTTTGTATAAAAAGTGTTTAATTTTTATCGTTTTTATTTCAGATGCTCATAAGGATAGTAGTTTGCAGAAACAAGTTGCTTCAAAAGGTCGAATTGTTAAATTGCAAAGTAAGACCGTTGATAACAATCCATTATTTTGAATTAGTAGCAAGTACGGCATAGGACAGAATGTCGAAATAATTTCGTGTTTTGTCATTAAATCTATATCGGTGATGTTTGTATCCCCTTTTAAACGTTTCTTATTGAATCTGATCGAGTTTTTGATCATTATATACCCGTTTCATTAAAACAGCCAGTACTTAAATCAAATTTCTAACTAAATAAGTGTGATAATGTTTTTCATTATCAGTATTAGGTGCAATGTTGTTTAAATGAAATCATTTTAGTCATATGTATATTCGCATTAACATTTCATTCTTTTGAAATATTTGTATATTTAATCATTTGTCATTATAATTTTAAGTTTATCTACAAGTTTTTTCATGTTTATACCGAGTATTCAATTATATATCGTTTACAATGTGGGTTTTATATTATTATTGACATTTAAACATAGTTCACCTTTGAACTGCTATAATTTATATTTAGGATACCATGTTAAAAAATATCTACAGAACGAACAGTTGTGTCCCTAGTCAATTGTAGTTAAATCGACAATTTCCAATTTACATAATGAGATTCTTGCACTTTGGTTAAATTATTCTAGAAATCTAGCTGTATCCAGTTTGTGTCCTGGTTGTGTTTTACGCCAGTATTTTAAAAATAATGATAGATTCAGCGAATTGAAATATAATTGTACACTCAGTTTCAACTTATAGCTGTGGTAGAGCTATGACTAGATTTATTGTGTGTACAAATGTAGAACCGTTTAGCTGAAGATACCGTGAGATTACTTAGCTTCTTTCTAATATGTACATACACTAAACTAGGAACAAAAAGGTCAAATATAACTGACTGCACGTTTTCTGTGTAACATGTAAAAAGCATGGTACACTGAACTTCTAGGTTCAGATAATAACTGCTTTAATTTATTTACTTTTTTTTTCTGGTCAAATGCGAGATTGAAAACGGGAACCGATAAAATACCTTTTCTTAAAGCAATGAAAATAAAATAAAAGGAAAGAAAAAGCTAGTTCTTTTATGAAATAAGAGATAGAGAAAAATATACAGGCAAAAGAGCCGGTTTATAGTCAATTTAAAACGTAGAAATAGAAAAAATACTTCTAGAAATAAATAAATAATTATAATTAAAATTGACCAATTGATTGCGAAGCATGTAGGTGATTGCGGTTTATGTGCCGATGTACTCTGCTGTTTTTTTATTCTTTTTAAACAATGCCCGTGACCCCAATCATATATTAGACATATATTAATAAATAAAAGTTAACCTATTCTTCCAATAAAGGTTCGGTCAATTTTAATAACAGTAAAAGGATTAACGTAGTAGCGAAATTCGATAGAATATACTGAGACTACCAGGGAAAAGAAAAAAATAAAAGAGGAAGGAAATTGATAGGAATAGAGGAAATAATAGCAACAAATGATCGTAGAGCATGATAAAATTTAGATAAAATTCAGGTAAAATTCAGGTAAAACAAAAAAAGTATGCTTCTCAGGAAATAGTAAGAAAAAATCAGAAATGAGATAGATTTAGGGATTAGATATCAAAATGATAAACTTATAAAAATTGAATTTGGATAAGTACAAGGGGAAAGACAACAAGTTAACAGAACAAAATATAAATAAAAATAGGCAAAAAAAAACTATTAAGTGTATATGAAATTACAGAAAAGTATTTATGTAAAAAAAAGAAATAAAAGAAGTAGCAAAAAAATTCGGAAAGAAAAACTTCAAAATCCTGTAACATCATAAATATTACATGACTTCACTGAGGGAAAAGGTAGAAAAGAGGAGAGTAAGAATTCATGTTCTAATAATAAACAGCGAATAAGTTATAAAAATAATAGATGAATTAAACACGCAAAAAGCTCATGGCATCCATGTTATAAAAATTAAAAGCATCGAAGCAATCATAAATAATATTACAAATGAAGTGACAAAGTTGATAAATGAAACAGAAAAAAAAAAATATATCTCAAAGACTTAAAAATACCAATAATTCGACCATATATAAAAAAAAAAATAATATCACATAGAATATTGTAATTGCAGACTACTAGCAATAAACTTAGTAATAAACGAATCTTTAAGAAAAATTTTTAAATACAATAATATAATAATAAATGAACGACGGGGTTTCAAGCTGAAAAATCAACATCAAAAGTTCTAGAAGATTTTACAGAAGAGGTAGGGAACAAGTAACATTAAGAAATAAAGTCACCGTAATTACGAAAGCCTTTAGTACAACGGGCCATATAAAACTACTAAAAAGATTAGAAAAAATTGAAATAGTGGTAAAAATGAATCAGCGGTTAAATGTTTTTCAACAAAATACAAAGAAATAGTTTCGGTACTGATACAAATGACCTAAAGGAAAAATTGAAACAGAGTAAAATATGTGTATTCGCTGACGACATGGTTAACTGCTTGCAAAAATATCAAACAGATCGAAAAGAAATTACAGGATGATCTATTGATAATTAATAAATGGGCTCATGATAATCTAATAGTGAACGTGGAAAAAACGTAATGAGTTTCAAACAAACTGCAGTACAAGAACAATATGAATCAAAAACAATAATGTACACAAATGAAAAATGCGTTCATAAAATGGGATAAACTGATAGATGTTCAAATATTATTAGGTCGTTCGATATTATAAATACATAGACATAATAGTAGATCAGCACTTACGATGAAACAATCACACAGATTATGTGGTTGAGGAAATGAGGCCGGTTCAAAAGATATATTAATAAAGACGCTGAAAATTATTTATATTACACACTAGTAGAGTCGAGAAGATATGACACAAGCATGGGGAATGCTAAAAGTCATATAGAAAAGATCGACTATTTTTACAAATGAAAAGGCTTAAAATTAATAACAAATAATTGCAGAGAATAGCAAGACTGAGATACTGAATGAAAAAAAGTAATTTAGATATAAGAGATAGTATATGATAAAATTATGGCAACACATGACGAGAAGAAAAAGCAACGAAGTTGGAGACAAAAAGTGAAAAAAAGTGTTATATGTACCAATATCGAAAACGAAATTAGGACAAGCTAGTAAATGCATATTCTTTTGAAAGTACTAAACAAGATCTTAGATGAAAAAATTAAAAAAATTGGCTGCAGCAAACAATGAAAATAAACGAAATATTAGGATGAGGATGTGGTAAAACAAGGGAGAGAGGAAAATAAAAGACAAATATTTAGTTTACTGGAATGAAATAAAATTTTAAATAATAAAATAACATTCTATCAACAAGCATTGTTTGATGAAAGCAATATTAAGAAATTGCACATATACGTATAAACTCGTATAAATAAAATCTGGTAAATTACATTAAATGTATGTTAAAAAAAAACAAACAGAAAACGATACAGTTAAATATGTCCCGCAAAAATCTCGTCACAGCAATATTAGATAAGTTATCTAATGAACTAGTAGTACTGACAAAGAGAGGTCATGACGCTAGTGCCACCGATTTTATGAAATGTTGCAGATCGATAAAAGACCATATGTATAGGAATAGTGTAAAATATTAGAATGCAACTTTTTGATTTGTACGAGAAATTAAAATTTTTGGAGGCTGCATATAACGGATGTTATGGATAGCCGTTCAGACAAAAATATGCAATAAATTCCAGATTACATTTAACTCGTGTTCGGAAGACCGATTATTCCAAAACGAAGTATACTGAACAAAAAAAATACTAAAAAACATTAAGTAATTTTAAAAAAAATCAATTTTAAATTTAACAAAAACTTAAACGCGCCATTTATTATACTTATATAGTATAAAAACGAAATTATTTTGAATTTGTTTCAAGGTGTAGTGGGAAAAAAATTTTTATTCAATTTAAATTTTTTTTTTTTTTTTTTTTTGCATTACTTTATGCTTTTTAGTCATTTTTTTTTTTAATATACTTCATTTTGGAATAATTGGTCTTCTGAGCCATTTGCACAAGTTAAATAAACGTAATCTGGAATTTATTGCATATTTTTGTCTGAGCGGTTATTATAACATCCGTTATATGCGGTTTCTAAGAATTTAAAAAATCAAAAAGTTATATTTTAATATTTTACACGATTTGTATAGTCATGGTCTTCTATCGATCTGCAAAATTTCATTAAAATCGGTGACTCCAACGCCGTAGTAACCTCTTCTTGTGAGATGTTTTTTCAAAACTAGTCCCTCCCCCCTAAAGTTGCCATATTAATTATTTATCAGTTACATGCCCGTGCCCAGAATTTTGGAGGGAGGATTGAAAATTTTCTTGGCATATTTATTTTATAGATAATAATACATTTTTCACTAATATTCCTACTATTAATAATTTCCATAATTTTGATTTATATATTAATAATTTACATAAATGAATTACCCCGTATATGAACATTAATAAAAATTACATATATTATTAATTATACTCGTAATAAAAAAATTTGCATAAAATATTAATGAAATACCTAAAAATATGGAGCATATGTTTTCTTTTTTTTTTTTAAAGGAAGGTAAGAACACCCCAAAAAATCATTAATATTTATTTTAAATTTTTGATTTTTTTCAGATTTTTGTGTATTTATAATAATTATTTCAATTCTCAGGGGGGTTACCCCCCCCCCGTAGACACGGCCTTGATTAGTTATATTGTTTTTCTGCCGTAATACAAAATTCCGTCGTTGTGTTTTATTTTCTTTTAGAGATCTACTGTTAATATTAATTATTTGTTTTCCTTCTTCATTTGTTTGTTGCGTTATTCTCAGTAGTTCGAGAATCTAATTTCTCGTTTTACTAACTTCGTTATTGATAATATTGATATCATTAATAATTTTCTTGATTTGGTGATAAACTTTATTCCGTGGTCCAATATTTTCCTTGTTGGTGTGAGGTTACCCTCACTGATCTCTTTTTGCAAAGTTATAGTAGAGTAATAGTTAATGTACGATATATTTGTGAATTATAACTGGTAATACGATTTGTTAATCGATGTATGTTTGAATTTGAAAATTTGTATATGTAAGGATTAATGTGATTAACGGTAATACTGATAAGAAATATCACCTAGTAGATAACTAGTACTGTTCGTTGTGTATCAGTCAGACAGCGTCTTTGCCGTTGCTAAGCAACGGCCAATAACAGCACTACCGATCAGGTACGAGAAGTAACACGCCAGGAAACTAACGTAATTATTTGAATTTTGAAGTATTTATTTAAAAAAGAATGTCTTAGTTGGTTCAAAACTAATTTTTGAATCGAAAGGCCAAAGTAATAATCGTTCTCAGTACAAAAAACTGTATTTAAAGCACACAGTTTAATGATATTTTTAAATTTTATTCGCATAAAATTGAATACAATCAAAAGCTGTTACGTTAAAGCGTGTGCAGTTTATAATACTGAGACTCAGAATATTGTCCTAAATGCAACATACATATATGGGCAGCAACGATAGCATGATGACCGATACATTTAAGTAGAACTCAGAAATCTTACTGACGTCAATTGATACAGATAACTGGGATAACATGACAACCAGTACAATTCAGTATGGACCTTAAAATCTTGCCAGTAATGTTAGACGAAATCTGTTCTTTTTATTATAGGTGACGATATCTCCATTATGTTATTATGATCGTGCCACACGGCATCATTTTTTTCGTTTCAACCTCGTTATTAATATATTGATTCGAAGTTGAGCTTAGCTTTTCGACGAACTTTTTATTAAAACGAACGTGTCTAACGGAGGGGACATTTAAATCATTGTGGAGGTCACGTTAGAAACGTATATTGCCTTTAAATTAATAATAAAATATTTTTAGCGTGTTTCCATATAATTTCAAACCACCATCTTGATATTGGTACACGATTGATAAACGGATCTTTTTAACCTGAAATTTAGAGTTAATGATAGGAGATACCATAGTATAGCTCGAAAGTATCCCCCCCCCCCGCAGTGCTAAAATTCTTCCTTTACTGAATATCGTATTGTTAATTTTTACTTCAAAGGTTCTGTCGGACAAGTAAAAAGAAAAGAATAAATGCAAGTCGGTAGGCAGAGTTAATAACCGTTTAGACCTGTACAGTAGCCTAGCATGCTAAACGCAATCAAATGTTTCATGTACATCCAGAAAAGCAACAGAGTATACATTCCGTCTTTTCCATAAAACCGTAGAAACGATATCCACCAATTTATATCACAGCCGCGTTATAATTCAGCTTTGAAGCTGAACTGATGATAATAAATTGCATTACTAGCGGCCAATATTAAAAGGGGTTTCTCTCAGGATGATTTTTTCTAATATTCTAGATAATGAACTGACAAGGTTAATGGGACTGTGTGGCGATAATAAAACCAGAGGCTTGTTAGGCTTTAAAACCAATAAAATCAAAGAATTTTTTCGGGATTTTGAAAAGTAACCTAATCTTAATATAACTACTGCAAAGAAAGATTGCTGCTCTTCTCGGTAAATTAAATAATGCTTTGTCGTTTATTTTGTCTAAACTACGTGCCTTGTTCTGCGGTACTTTTCTTCAGACCTATATCTAAGTGGGACTAGGGGAACAATGCTTCTCTAGCTGAGTATCTTATTTCTTGTAACAATTTTAAAAAGTACACTATTAAAAATGGATTTAGGCGTGATTAATAAATTTTCAATTTAACTAGAACATTTATATTTATATTTTAAAACAATATTAAAATAATTCAATTGGAACGGAATGTACGAAAAATTAATATTTTCAATATCTGATTATATTAAAATTCCTGGCGGGATTCGTAAGTATTACAGATGAAATATTTGTAACGAATATAAAATAATTGACAGAAGATCAAAAGTGAGAACCCCAGAAAGATTATTAAATAAAAAAAACGGAAATGAAGAGGATAATGAAAAAACCTGTAAAATTAGAAGAGAGAGTAGAAATAAAATATGATTAAAAAAAAAAAAAAACTTGAAGCATCAATTGTCAACGTCTAGAACGGAGGAGAAGGGACAAACTGACAATTGTCTTATATTTTGAGTAGTAGAAAGGATGCGCCAAAAAATTACAGAGAAGAAAAAACTAAGACAACTAAACCGAAATGGAACGATTGTTTCTTTTTCTTACGCCATCTCCGATCGGAGTTGGGCGATCACCACAGCACTCTGCGTTTGTCTTTGGACGCCTCTGTCAGTTTTACAGGTGATTGTACCACTGACGCATATCTGCTGTCCATTACATCTTTCTTCACCCTGGCTTTCGATGTCCCTTAGTGGTGTCATTCAGGACAAGTTGAATTAAATGATACCTCTCTGGATGTTTATTTATGTGGCCGTAATATTTTAGTTTTCTGAAACGTACAGTATACAGGAGTTCAGTTTATTTTGACATTATTCGCAGCAGTTGATACTTCTTTTGATTCGATATTCTCACTTCAAACTTTTGCAGTTTGGTTCCAGTAAAATTTTCCTATCAATCTTTTGATGTTCCAATTTATTCCGATACTCTCCAGTATTTTCATCAACTTAACATGTTTCACACAGTCGAAAGCCTTGCGGTAGTCAATAGAACAACAATAAAGTCTGTGATTTATATCTCGACATCTTTGGGCTAAGACGTTAAGTGCGTATATTGCTTCACGTGTTCCATATCCTTTTCTAAATCCAAATTGATTTTCGCCACCATTTTCTTTAAACTTTTTATAGATTCTTCTGTGAATTACTTTGAGAAAGATTTTCAAGATGCGTGACATCTCTATAATAACACTACAGTCAGCAGCATTATTCTTTTTTGGTAACGTGATGAATACAGATTTAAAACAATCTGATGGTACTGTTCCTGTTGAAAGGGCTTTGTCGAAAAATTTAATTAGAGATTTTAATTCAGTACGGTCACTTTGGAGAACTTTCAGTAGTTCTTCGTGCATTTTATCTGGCCCAACTGCTTTGTCAGATCTTAAATTATTTATTGCATAAATAACTTATTCTTCTAAGTAGCTATCTCCTGAGTTTTTATTATTTTGACCAGAATCGTCTGTTGGGTCTAAACTGACTACATACTCCTTCCAGCGCGAAATTCTCTTTTTTTTCTCTGGGATGATATTTCCATTCTTATCTTTTAGACTTCTAGCTTTAATTGTGTGTTTGGCATTAGTGAATTCTTTTACTTTTTTATGTAGGTTGAAATCATTATGTTTGGACTTGAGTTTTTCAATTTCTTGACATTTTTCATTCAACCATACCATACTTCCTTGGCCTCCCGTATCTTACGTCGAATTTCTTTATTCAGTAATCGGTATTTAGACTTCCTGCGCTTGAACTTCCTCCTTTCATTCATTAATGTTAGTATATCTTTACCGTCATCCAGGTTTTGTTTTTCCTACTCTTGACAAATCCCATCACCTTTACCTGAATATTGTCTTGTATTTCTTTCTATTTTTCCCATGTATCTGATTTTGTCAACTTCGCACGATAAAAAAATAATTAAAAAGTAAATAAATTAATAATAAAATGGAGATGAATAAAAAATACAATAATATAAGATGAACTTACCAAAAAAGTTATAGATTTAAACACTGATCATATAACAGATTTGAAGATTATTAAAAACTTACAGATTAAATTATCGTAAAGTATATAGTTACAACTTTTTTTTCTTAAATTGAGCTTGTCTACCAAAGACATTGACCCAACCCTATAGTTCTCCAGAAATCAACAGTGGGGAAAGAAACTAAATTTTAATACGATTACAAATTGAGGAAAGGAAGGAAACAATCGCAGGAGCGAAAGAATCAAGAAAGCATTATTGGGGGTAGAAAGAGAAAAGCTTAAGAACTAAACGTAAAAACTCGAGTGAGAGTGGCAGAAAGAGAGGAAAATTTAAAAAAGAATACGATTGGATCGTAAATTAAACTGCAATCATCTGGGTAGAAAGGACAAATTGGAGAGGAAATAAAAGAAAAACGAAAAAGAGAAGAGAGAAGGAAGTTATGATTAAAGCGAAGACGGCAGATGGTAGAAATAAAAGATCGACGGAGATGTGGAAGGTCATAATATTATGGGCGAGAGACGACGGGCAGGGCTAAACCGACGGATAAAAAGACTGAGGATTTGAAAAAGGCGAAGGATAGATACATAGCCATAGTTTAGAGTAACAGTTTTTTGAGAGGAAATTTATGTTAGCAGCAGGGCATTTAGCAAGGAATCGACCGTCATGTGCAGCGGATCGGGCAAGCGTATCGGCCTGTTGCCTTCGATCTCTGCATGCCCAGGAGTCGACAAGAAATTAATATGGATAGCGCGACAGGAAGACAATTGGAAAATTAAAGTTCAAATAAAGAATATAATGGAGTCTACCGACGATGGAGGGGGAAAAGAAGTAATGGCCAGAAGAACACTTTTAGTGTTAAAAATAGTCGGGAAATCATTAGTGTAATTGGAAGAGAAAATATTAATGAAAGCACGAAGAATAGCTAGAGATTTAGCAGAAAAAGTGGGGCAGAAGGAAGGTAATTTAACGGATTCAAAATGATCAAGAGGAGGGATAGTAACGGTAGTACCAAATTTATCTGGGCTCCTATAATCATTGGTGTAAATACGCAAGTGAAGGGGGAAAACGGAATTAATGGTAAAGACGATCGAATCAGGAGATTTATGGGAAGACGGAAGAAAGGCCAAGCTAGGAGGAAGAAGTTTATACAATTAAGGATGAAATATGGAGACTTATTGAAGGAAATGATGTAGGGAAAAATTGATAAAGGCGGAAGGCCATATGAGCGAGAATAGAGATTTTTTGATTGTAGAATCGCCAGTTTTGGAGAAGAAAAATGCAAGAGTGGATGAGTTTGGAAGAGAAGAATGGAAAACGTTTAATTAGGAATCGATACCCTAAGTAAGATCTATGGGGAAACAATGGGAATGAATTAGTTTCGGAATGGATTTTTGGGCACAAAATAGACTAGAGATCCAAAGGCATAGTGGCACATATTTTGGAAGCTGTCAAATTTCAACAGGACAGATTCCCGTGTATTAGCATACAGGAAAGAACAATAATCTAATTTCGATGGGATAATAAATTTATGTAGCAAAATGAAGACTGAAGGATCATCCCCTGCTTGTTTAGAAAAAATGTCGTGATGGGAAGTTTAATCCTTTAAAGACAGAGGAGTAAAAATCATTTATATGATCGTGAAAGGAAAGACCGCTATTTCAAAAAATCCGAAGGTATCGAAAAGATGAGACCGGTGGAAAAGAATAATTATTTAAAAATAAATTTATTAAGGAAGTGCTGTATAGACGTGAGATAAAGATTATAAATGAGGCCTTGGAGGAAGAAATTGAAAAATAAACGTTAGAGAGGATGTTTTTAAACTATTCGGGGACGCGCTAAGTTTGTCATTAGTTACTGAATTATTGTTAAAAGTTAAATATATACGTTTTAACTATCAATTTATAACGAGGTACATTTTGAGCAGTCTAGCTTTTAGATACTTGTGTCTAAGGGCAGGATTAGCTCTTTTAGACAATGATATCAGTATTGCTAATGCTATTATTATTCTACGTTGTTATTACTTTTGAATTTTGGATGAAACTTAATTCACTCGTTTTTCCACCAATTCATATTAGTATATGCTACTTTTGCTGCTTTATTCGTTTGAATTAGGTGTTTATGTATATGGAACGATTTTCTTTCGTGCATTTGTATTGTTTCACCTGGATTTGGAATTAAACTTAATCTACCTGTTTTTAAAAGTTTATGTATTTTTTTTAAATCATTAGCTATTAAATTAATGTTGTTTTGAAAAAAAATATTACAATTACGCGTGCAGCATTTATATAATATTGTAAAACTAATTATAAACAAAGTAAAATATATATAATTAAAAACATAAAAACATATAAACAATGCGAACTACTGTTAAACGAAGCGGTACAGACTATTTGACGGATCCCAAGTTCCAGACGTTTGTATTAGCAGCAGTGACGTCATTATATAGTAGAGTCGATCTTGTCGTTAAACGATGTGTACTTGACTGGCTTAGTGTAAAAGCGGTCTTATTTGTCGGAATAATTCAATGTAACCGAAGATTTGCTTTTACACCAAATCCGTCGAGTCCAGTCATGTCCAAACCAATCGAGTCGGGCCAATCACAGTGTTTCACACCGGACGAGTCCTTGCGGCGACTCGGCTAATTTATATTTTGGAAGAGTGTTATATTTAAAATATATACATTAATGTAAGTTATTTATAATTATTAGTTTTAGAAAATATGGATATAGATAAGGTTAATTTTACAATTCTAACATATACGTTAAATTGGGAAACACAAATCATCTAAAAATTGCTATGAAGTGTATTGCCTCAAATCATAAGAATAATGTACAAAAGTTAGTTTACCTGTAGTTCGTAATTCTTCTGCAATTTCAATCCATACACTAGAGATAAAATCTTTATTCTTATGTCTAGGATTCATTAAATTATAAATCTCGTCTTTCCCTTAAACAAGAACTATCAGTTTTTTTCCACATTCATTATGAATAAAAAAAAATCAAAGTTTAAACCAAAAAAAAAAAGGGAACAAAATGTATACAACGAAAAAGCACAAAATTTAAACAAAGAAATGACTCGAAAAGACTCGTAAAAACCTATAACCAGTTGAATCCATACGAGTCCTAACTCGGACGCTCTCAGACGGATGAAAACCAGACTGTACTCAATGCTCTCACTATACATACATATTTACATTGCGTATTTAAAACTAACATAAAATCAATCGGTTGAGTCAAATACTGTCTGACACGGCTCGATTCGACGGATTTGGTGTGAAATGGGACTTATATAAATACATATCAGATATATTTTATCAAATTGTAATCATTTTGCTTTTAATTTAATTGTACGTATATTTAAATTGTAGTATTTTTATCACTTTGTCAGTAATTTTCAAAAAAAATTTTAGTATAAATTAAGTTACTATAGATCTGCTTAATATATTATTATAGTATAGTTCAATTAATTCCATATTCTGTAAAGTATATTGTCTCTCTTTCATTCACCAGAAAACGGAAATTACAGAAAACGATTCTAATTGTACAAAAAAAATCACGAATTATGATAGAAATAAAAGAAAAAATTTAAATGTTCAATATACATAATTTTGAAGTTGCGAAATGCGAACAGCCTTGTGACATCATTGCACAAATTTTTGTTTTAAGTTGCATACTACGTTCATAAAGGATGACGTCTTGCAAACATTAAATTCTGCGCAAAATATTTTCCTGTCTTTTGCTGTATTCGGTATCATCGATTGAGTGAACGCATTTAATTACTCAATGTAAACATAACTTTAAAGTGTTTCAGTGGTACACATGATTATATTCATAGCAGTATATTAAGAGGTATTAATATTTTAAATGCTGGTAATTTATTTGTTTAAAGAGTGTTATCTGTTAGAAGCAGTTGTTGCAGTTTTATGTAATTTTAATTTTATTTGTAGATTTAACTACAACGAATTTATTAAAATAAATGAAATCATGAAGCGTAGTTAAAGTAGATCCGTCCTATTGTCGAATATTTTTTATGCGCCAATATTAGCGACGTGTTATTAAGTACATGTGTTTTTATTGCCTTGGCTTAACAGTAATATCAGTTAGGATTTAGAACTATAATTTCTCAATTTATATAACATTTAGTTACCTACTAAATTTTTCAATGTAATATTTCTTCCGTACTAGTTTAATACGTGTTTCCTAAATTAAACCTTAAAGATTTATCGTTAATACAGCTGTGGCTTTCTGTCTTTTACAAATTTGTATCTTTATACTCCATCAGATTTGAAACATGTATGTAAATATTTTAAAACGAGTGGTATAACGAATATAATGACAAGTTTATTTAATACATATTTGTAGACGTTATTGTTTATGAAAATATAAATTCGTAAAGTTTTTTTGTTCTTTTGCGTTTAAACTTAAGATTATTTTGTAATTATAATAATAATAGTGTTATTTTATATAGAATAGAAAACAACTGACAAAAACTACACTTTTTAAGCGGTAATAATACATAAATTTATGTATTATTTTTAGAATATACGATGCATGACGATTGCCCGTATGATTCTTTTCGGATAAAGGACGTTGAAATCGATCGTGATGATAGTATTGAATTTGTTGGTATTTTTCAGCGTTTGGATAGGAGAAATGACGTTGATAACGAAAATGCCGATAATCATGAATTACCTGTACCAACAGATGATTCTGTTGTTGATTTAGTAGAAGTTGATTCTCGGGATAGTTCTAACGAAGAAACAGATATGGGTATTAAGTTTATTTACATGACTGTAAATAAAATTTTCCTATTGACTATACCGAACGATAATAAGATTTTATAGTCTCATTTCTAGAAATATAAAAAGTAGGAATAATGAGAATTTTGTATATGATCGAGTACTGTTTGTTCAAATTCTGTTCATAAAGTAGAAAATGAAAAAATTATTACCATCATTTTATTTCCTTTTTGAAAGATGTTTCCTCTCTTCAACTGTTTGCAGTGTTTTAAGTAAAAATCGCGAATATTGCAAGCTTTATTCGTATTAATCCGAAGCGGTATATGTGATATTTTACCAATTTTTTGATTGTGACTGCGCGCAAGGTATACTCAATTGATTTTATTTATTTTCACTTCACAATTGTATAAGAAGGGGCTTAGTCAAGTTCTGTATATTTAAATTGTTTTAAATAATTTAAAAAGAAAGGGAAGTAATTTTTTTTTTAGCCACGAATAGAGTCTCCCTTCGTTTATAAGTACTAAGTAAAGAACAAAAACAAAAAAAAATTTACGAAAAATTGATTTCAGAAAAGAAGGTATTCGAAGTATTAAAATATCCGAGAAAATAAATGGGCAGTGAAAACAAAAAATAAATAAATTTTAGTTTATAAGTAGGACAAAATGTGGAAAAGATATATCTCGTTAATCTATAGTGAACCGAGATGAATAACTAGTTAGATTAAAAATTTTAATGCAGAAAATTTATGTAAATGACAAATGTAGCAAGGTAATATTTTATGTAGAAGATCGCATATAGAAATAAAAGAAATATAGCTTGAGTAGACTTCAAAAAATAAGAAATTATTATAAACCAACTATAGCTGTTGGTGAAATATTTACCTCTGTTGATGCCAATTCTTCCAGTGTAGAAGTTGAAATGAATGCGCACTAAAAAAGTTTTTGTATTACGAACGATGTTCGGCGACAATTTCATCTCGAACAATTAAGTAACACTCCATTTTAATATTTTTATTTGCCCGTAATAAACTTTTAATAAATTGTTAGACTTGACGGAAGTGGTTATTGCACTGAAGATTCACGTATTTTGCGCAAATAAAAATTGAAATTAATGTTAGGGAAAAATAAGTTAATTTTAATCTAGACTAAAATGAAAAATTATACAATTTTCAAATAATTGAAAAATTTATTTTCGAATATTGTTGCATTCATCTGAAATTTCGTTGAGGTCTTTGTTTTTAAGTAATTTTTTTTCCACTATTTCTTAATTTATCGTGTAAAATTTCCGTTTGTCTATTTTATAAAATATGCTTCACTAAATCTACTTCGTAATTTGAATAAACTGATTAAGAACAGGCTAATTTATTCTCCGTACGTCTGTTTAAGTGAAATAGACATAAATCGGTAATGGCGATTATTTCGTTGTACGCAGTTTTGACTGAATTTCGATATTCGAACGTAAAGTTGAAAATTAGAAAGACTTATATGTACATCTCCATTTTCAAATGACACTTAATACTGAAGTTAAATACTTAATAATTACGTTGAAAAAAGTACCTTGATACCACGAAAAATAGTCTATTTGTTTTAACCATTACTTCGATTTTAATACTGTTCGTTCAGTGGAAGTTTTAATTTTGAGTATGCGTGTGGGGTGTTCCATAAAGACTCGGACAGCTTTGGTAACTTGTAACATAGCAAACAAGTAAATCGCGGTGCCGCTAGAAAGAACGTTTTAGTGCGAAGCTACTGAAGCTACCACGGTAGTTTGGATAATTGGTTCGTGCGTAACAGGCATTTAAAAGTATTCACGGAAAAATCGTCTGTACACTCATTGTTGAGGACAAATTAAAAGCACAGAGGTATGCGATTCAATTTTGATTCAAGTTGAATCCGAGGAAATACATATGAGAAGAGAAGATGAAAAATGCCATGTCACACATATATCATGATTTTTACACAACTCGGTGTTCAGATGCTTCTTCACCCGTCATATTCGCCGGATCTCGTATCTCGCAACTTCTGTCTTTATTCCGTGCCAAAATAGATATGAAAGGACTTTGATTCGATTCAGCAACGGATGCTGTAAGAGCTGTACAGGCGATTTTTAGCAGGATATCAGAGAATGGTATCCAGCACGTGTTCAAGAAGTGGTAGGAAAGATGAGACAAATACGTTTGAATATTGAATGGGAAAATGCCCCGGAGTTGTGAATATTAGCGAGTCAAAATTTTTATAAAAACTAGCCGAGTTTTTATTGAATGCCCCACGTATTTTTAATTTGAATTCGATTTCGGACCTTTTTTTTTCTCGGAAATTTTTGGGAACTGAACAATTTAAAGATAACAAATCAAAATATTCGGTAAAACATCGATTATTGATTGTTATGTTAAAGGGGAAGTATTACGATATGCGAATTTTTAAAAGTAAATTTATGGAAATACATCTATTACAGTGTTTGCTGTAATGGAAATTCCAAACATCGCTGATAACCTTTAGGTCTCGAAACGTTGTGTGCAATAGTGCGCGTTAATAATTATGTACTTGTAGAAGTAATTTTATTTGTTCTTTTGTTTTTTAATTTTTCTTTAGACTCCACGGTTATGGAAGTTATCCCTGCTACTAGCTAGTATGGTAAGCATATGTCATTTTCATTACTGTAAATTTTGTATAATGAATAATGAATGTATTAAACGAAATTCAAGTGTGTTTGAAATTACAGAAAAGTAAAAATACATAATTCTGAGAAAATATATTTTAATTTCCATGTACAAGCTAAAATTATTGATACAAGACAGGTGATACTAATTTTAATTTTAAATTACTAAAATTAAAATTGAAGCTTTCAGTAGAAATCACGGCGTTGTTTAAAGTACTATTTAACATTCCGAACGCGTTTAATTGTTTCGATCGATTAAATTATATTTTTATTTCTCCGGGCTAAAAGTAGAGGGATTGCTGTCCGTTGGTTTTAACGTCGATTATTCGTAGATTTTCCGTAGTTGAAAATTGATAAATTTCCAAGAGCTCCCCAACATCTCTTTATTTTGTATACAGTATTTTTTTGTTCTTATTTTAATAAGTGGTTGTTTTTTTTTGTTTTTGTTTTTTTTTAATAGACTGATAACAGGTCTCCAAGACGAAATCAACTGCAAACCCTTACAAAATTGAAATTACCGAAATCACCTCGTTAGTTTCTAGTTTCTGATGATGGACCGTGTAAACACGTTCGAACCGTTAAACGGTATTTTTAATAGTGACTTGGTTTCTACCGAAAATTTTAATTTTAGTAAAATAGATCAGGAAAATTTCCAAGTTAGTTACAGTAAAACATAACGTAGAATTTGTAAAAGTTAATTGAGCAACCTTTTACAGAGTGTAATTAGGTTACAATTGCCAACATATGTTTCCATCATTCGACTAAATCACTCAATCTTTTGTATTTTATTAGTACTTTCCGTCATTGCTAATGTGATTATTCAGTGACAACGACATTGGAAATTCAGTTTTTATTCATTGCACTTATCAGCCTAAATTCACCGCTCACTTTTTGTTTACAAACACATAAATATCGATCTTCTGAGTGGAAATATATTACATGTCGTCTATTTAATTTTTCTTTTTCCTTTTCTATTAGTTGTGAATCTCACGAGGTATAAAACTGTCCATTTGTAAATGTCCACTCCTAATTCTTTTATTAGATGAATAATATTTACACAATCTTATCAGTAAAATTAGTATGCTGGATTAATATTATTTTAAAAATTACACTATTGAAGGTGTATATAAAAAAAGAAACAATGAACATAATGAAAAAAAAATGTAGGTGTATAATTTAAAAATTTGTTAAATAATATATTTTATTCTATAAATAAAACATCGGTTACATTTAAAAACGAATTATTACTCACAGAAATAAAAAGGAAAAGAAAGTGATTAAACACGAGGGAAAAAGAAAAAGAAGAAAAAAAAACAAAGTATTTGTAAAGGTCTCTCTAAGTAAGTAAAGTTATCAACTTTATAAATTTTGTTTACTAATTTTCGATGCATGCGATCGGTCATATTTTTGTTTCAGATTTTTCTTTGCTTAATTTTATTTTTAATATCCTCCAGAGTAGGCTTTTTAATAATTTAATAATTATCATTCGGTTAACATTGTCTATTGTTTGGTTTTTCCTTTTAGGATATTTATAGTGTACTTGCCGTAGTTTTTAATTATATGTTTTTTTTTTGGAATATTAAGTTTGTTTCTTTAAGTTTATATTCAAGAAGCCGCTAATAGAATAAAAATTTACGGAGATAATTATTTATTCACGAACCATTATGAAATGTTCGCGGTGATATATGGATTATTCCTATAACCTTTGATACATATTTTTTTTAAATTTCAGTAGTTTGTTTGATATTTGGGTATTTTAGTCCTTTCTTCATACTTGAATACCACATATATTGAATTCTTAATATAATCGTTGCGTTATATAGTTTTAATATTTTGTATGGCGTGTTTTAATTTGTAAATAGCGGACACTGTTTGTCTGATTTTAGAGGTTAGAAAGTCTATACGCATTTTCCAATTTTGATATCTTTTGCTAATCCGAGAGGTACTTTTATTCGTGATATAGTTCCAAAATCCACGTGTTTGTTTATTCTGTTAATCGTAATACGCATAATATAAATTTTGCGAAATTATTGTCGCGTGATGCGCTGTAAATTTATTTGAAGATCTAATGCACATCAATTTAGATTAATTTTTAATATTTTACGTTAAATTGTTGATGTTTCGCTGTAATAATCTTCTGTTTATGTATTCTTATGCGTTAGTACAATATCATCAGAGTATGAGAATAATTTCGAGTGTTCGATGTAGTAAAGAATTTATATGCATATGATAAATGGGAAAGTCCTGAGCGTAGTAACTTGATCGTTTCTTCCGACTCCTATTAACTTCGCTAATCTTTACCTTTATTCTTCTATGCGTTTGAAATAATTTTTAGATTATTTATTCGCTTGAGTTGAAGTTTTTAATTTGCATATCATGTTTCACCCTGACGAAAGCTCTTTAGATAAGTCTATGAAAGCAACAACATTTTGTCTCCTGGCGGAGGGTCCTGCGTTTATGTTACTAATGAAACTTCTTAAAAACGAAAAAGTTGATTTCTCCGACACTGAATACCATGTTTATGGTTGCATAATATTCTATTGTTTATTTAGTAATCATCTAAATGGCATCCAATAATCTATTTTTTAATCATTTTTTTTTAATTATTAGAAATATAATAACACGGGTTTGTAACTATTGCCTTAATTTGCCCTTTTTTGGTATTAGTCTTAACAGTTCTTGTTTTTAGGTCTACTGAAAATGCTCTCTCCTTAGTTGATCAACACAGGTGTTATAATATTTGTGTGTTATGTCTTATTTCATTAAGGGATAAAAAATGAAGATATAGAAAATAAATTTAGTCATAATCTATTTGGTGGAATTTAAGTATATGTAAAAGTAAAATCCGTTTCAAAATACAATTTAAAAATGAAAAAGTAATTTCGAGAAATTATTTACATTCTTTATTGAACATAAAAAATTATGAGATGTATTTTTAAAATTATACTTTCTGCTGTGCTGTTTTATTATTTTTCGTATTTTATTCATCCCAGTCTATTATTTAGATGTTTTTGAAATACTAAAAATACTGATACACGGATACGTTAGTTTTTTTCTTTTTGTAATTATTGAATAATACTGACCTTTTAACGTGAAGTATTTTATTAAATGTTATCTATTTTATTTACTTTTTTCGCTGAAGTATATATATCAATTTACCGTTTTAATTTATAAAATATTACATAAAAATAGTAACATCTTTACTCTTTTTCACGTGGTGAATATTTTTACTTAGCGTTCATATATGTGTACAAGTTAATGATATTGAACTATAAATACTACTGAAAGTTGAGAAAATGTAATACAGTTAATTAAGAACAAAGATGGTGGAGCAAACAAAGAAATATATATTATAACTCTGATGTTAAGTAAAATACCTAAGAGGAAGTAATAGAGGAGGGAAAAATTGAGGAAAATAAAAGAAAACAAAGCGATGGCTTCAGGAAGAAGGAAATGTAAAAAAAAATAATAAACATAAAATAAGAGATAATGCTTAAGGAAACAATGTGTAATAAAAATAAAAGAAAAAAACAACTCCAAATGGTATAGATTACAAAAAAAGTAAAATAAATTATATTTATCAATAAGATAAATACCATAAGATATTGCACGATGATTTGTGTATGTATAATTTATGATGTTGAACGTATAAATGTAAGATAATTAGCGACATAAGTATTTAGCCTGACAAAAAAAACAAAAAAAAAAACGGTGTATTTAAAAATATAATTTCTGAACACGATCGAACTCTTAATAAAATATATTGTTGTTTAATTACTCTGCATCTTCATTTATACGATAATTTAGAGAGAAAAAAGGAAAAAGAAATTTTACTAGTAAAAGAAGAAAAAGTTGAGATTAAATTGAAAATATTTAATACATCCTCACTGAAAAGGTCGATATTTATGCGTTTGTAAACACAAAACAAATTCTGTCGATGTTTGCAACTTATCGGAAATATTCTTTACTATTGTTGTAATTGAGCGAGTCCATTCGCAACGTCTTGAATAACTCCAATTATAAGTATTACGAGCGTAGAAAATCTTTAATCGTGCATTATTATTTTTTGCTATGAAATGTTCAAGCCATGAATTTAACACGTTCAACTTCAATTTGCGGTAAATGTTCCTTCTCGTTATTCGATTACTTTTGTTTAATATACTTACATTGTTTCAGAACTGAATAAAATAAATCTTTTCCTATTATGCTTTATTTTTTAAAAAATTATAAAAATATAAATGTACTTCGAATTCAGTTTTACAAAAACACAGTTTATATTTTATTAACTACTAGAAGTTACCCACACGGCTTCGCCCGTGTAATTATTTTTTTAATACGTAATCTATGTATTTGATATATATATATATATATATATATTAAATAGAATATCCACGCACAAATTATACATCAAAAACTTGTGTTAGTAATAATTAAGGAAATTCTGTTTATGTATTTACCCAGCTAATAACTGAAATATCACTAATACACATGCCATCGTATTTGGCTACCACGCTGCATGGATATATGATGTGTTTATAGGGCGTGATGTTTACGTTTTACTCGATGACAGTAACAGCATATTTTCCGTTTTTGTTTGTTTTCGGCAACAGCCGGCTGTTAACTTTTAAACGATTTGACAGGGGATATCGCTCTTTCTTTCTTTTTTAAACTACAAATTGCACGAAAGCAACAAATCTAGAAAGGAATGGAGATGAGATATTTTAAAAATGGCCTACTGGCTATTAAATATATTGTTTTCCGATTTAAAAAAATTTGATAGAGATATCGCTGTCTCTCTCTTTTTTAAATTTTAAATTGTAATTTCTGTATTATTTGTGATATCAATGTGAAACAAAGCTTAGAACGAATCCGGTAATCTATATAGGCCGTGTGAATTTCATCACTATTGCTGTAATAGTTTTTAAGTTAAATTGGAACAGACAGACAAAAATTTAAAAAAATATATTTTCTGTTTATGTGCGATAAAAATAGCCCGATGCAGTGATTATAATGAAAATATTCGCAAATCACAGACAGACCCTACAGTTTTATTTATTAGTGTAGATTATATAGATTAGCAGATACCTTAAAAGTAACATTTTTATAATTGTATATTTAGAAAGTGAACAGCCGTGATCCTTAAGTGTTGGCACGTTGAAGAAAATGTGTACGAGAAATCGGTTGGTTACAAACGTTAAAAATCGTTTCTACATCGTATTGCTAATCGCAGTGCTTGGGCAATCACTTTAAAGAAGAACATGTTTTGCTTGATTTTTTATTTCGCTAAACTGGTAAAATTAC
Source organism: Icerya purchasi (assembly GCA_039619475.1). NCBI lineage: Eukaryota > Metazoa > Arthropoda > Insecta > Hemiptera > Monophlebidae > Icerya > Icerya purchasi. The sequence goes on from CM077115.1 coordinate 143,768,125, forward strand.
TTTTACGTAAAAAATATATTTCGCGTAGAAACTGTCGTCCGGCTGTCAATTAATTACTATTGAGTAGCGTAAACAAATTGTAACATTTATGCAATTGATCGAATATAAAGAGTTAAAAAAATTAAACGTTTCTAAGCCATATTTTGAAAATTGTGTCGTTTATTTATTTCTTTTTAACAATAAAAGTAAGATAATGATGCATATAATATGTATTTAAAAAAAATTCACGCTCGCGGATAGTTGCGAAAACACAGTTATATAGGCCAAAAACAATACACGGTAGTACGACGAAACAGTATATATATATATAATATTTTATTAAAAAAAATTAAAAATAGCATAAAGATATGCGTATGTGTGACTAAATTAAATAAAATTAATAATTATGAAAAATGATAATTATCCGTGTTAGAAAGCCTCCTCAGTCACGAGGAATTAATTGTAGGTCGAAATTAAACTTTAATTGAGAATGTAGCATAATGGCTATGGGTATGTATTTAGGGTTACCCTGTGCTGAAGTTTTTAATTTTTTAGTTTTAAGCGAATATTAAATAATTTACATATTATAAAATTCGCAGATAAATTATAAATTCTTAGTTTTATAATAAATTTCATGTATGATGTTATAAAACGTTTTTTTGTTTTCATATATACTTTTTTTTTTTTTTTTTTTGTACGCCCTGTAGATGTAATTAAATTCTATCTAAATACATTAGAATAGATACATACAAAGTAACTAATAATCTCATAAACTTATGTGAAAATTACAAAAAAAATTAAGAAAAATATACTTTTTAAGACGTTTGATGTTATTTCATATTTATAGTTTATTATAAAAATTTTCACTACAAATAGATTAGATATTTAAATATTTTTCATTATACGATGGTAAAAAAAAAAAAAAAAATGGATTTATTTTATTTTTACAGATCTGAAGTTTTCTTTTGATATCTGAATTCGTTAACTATATTTTTCGCTGATGTTAAATGACGGGTTCAAGATGTTAATTAAAGAAATAATTGTTGGTAATTCAGAAATAGAACATTTAAACAAATGAGAATATTTGCTGAACCAAATAATAACCTTAGTAGACAAACATTTAAAGTACATTTTATTTGTTGCATAAATTAAAAATTAAGTTGCAATTTTAACAGGGTTTCATTGTATATTTTTGTTTAAATGTTTTCGAACAAACCAACGCGTTTGTAAATAATAAACTGCTATTTAAAATAATAAGCGGTCACGTAAAGTAACACGAAAAATGTGTTTCGATTATAAATACAAATATTCCACTAATCCTTCATTATTCGCATTCAGTTAAATGTTATTTAAAAATTAGTAGTGATTTCAAAAAAAAAAAAAATCCATAGTAGGAACACGTAACATCATAATCTTTAATTTTGATTATAGTTAATTGTTAATTTTTGAATAATTCACGTGCCCATTAATATATTCTATTTTTTTTTTTTTTCTTAACACAATCGACCTAGATGAGAATTAGACAGTTACGATTTATTTTAATATATATATATATATATATATATATATATATATATATATATATATATATATATATATAAAGCGATAAATAATTTTTTTTGTTTCTTTTCGGTTCTGCCATTTTTTTATCCTTCTTTTTGTTTCGTATTTTACTTTTAGTTTATTTATTGTTTTTAATAATGTCCCCCCTAACCGTATAAACACTGCTATAATCGGTTAATAGTGACTAATACAGAATAATTTTTTTTATTATTAATTTAGGTTAACAATTTTTTTAGTTCAAATTTTGCGACAAGAAATTATAAAAAAAAAATCGTAAAGTCCCAGAAATTTTGAGCCGTATTTTCAACAATACAGGAAATCTGGGTTGCAATTATTGGGAATATTGACGAAAATTAATTCTATTCAATTTGTTTTATGTATTTATTAATCTTATTGACATCTTCGTGCTTTTAATAGTATTTATTGTTAAAAAATTATTAAACATATAATGTTTTATTTATAAAATATTCGTGCACCTAGCACGAATTTTTTTTTATAATGTTGCACCAAATCAAAAAACATTGAAAAAATTCCAGTATAAAAAATGTTTATTGTAAAAACTTGAATATTATACCGCAGAATATTATAATACTCGACTTCTAACAAGATGTACTACTTTTCAGTGAACAGATGAATGGGGGTTTTCTGCGAGAAAGGTTAATTAATGTCTTCCTTCTTAGATATATTGACCGCATTTTTGTTCCTAATCGATTGAATTCGTAATTCGAACTTCACATAAAGAATGAATGTCAAGAATTTTATGCTTAAAATTTTCGTCATTATTTCTTAAATTAATCTTCGTGAATGATATTTTTTATAAACGAAATGGTTGTTTCGTATAAAATAATTACTTGATTATATAATAATAATAGACAAAGTCGATGTAAATTAAATCTATTAAAAAATTGTTTTATGTTATAAAAAGTGTAATCTAATTTTCATCATTTTGAACTAAAATAGAGGGAATATATTTTCGGTTTTTTCGATTTCTATTTATCGTACTCATCGCATTGATGAAACTGATTACCGCAAAATTAAAATGAACTTACAAAAGTTTTTACTCTTTACTGAGCACAAATTATAGCGGTGTCTCTCCTGCTAGTTACACTTTAACAACAAAGGATAATAATAATTTAGGTTAAATGAAATGGTTAACGGGATCGTTTTTAATTTGTCGGAGCGTCGCTGTTTGAAATTCGTAAATTCATCTCTCACCACATCGTAGTGATGTGAGTTGTTTTCTTTTTCAATCTTAAGCAAATTGAACACAAATATTGTACTTATACTTTATAAAAAATTGGATTTCTATTTGAGAATCGTAAAAGTATCTGTTTTTTAATGGGTTCGGCAACGAGGACACTGGCCAAAGAAATGGGAAGAGGAAGAAAATAAAGTTATATTCTTAAACGTTTAAGGATAGTGGATAAAAATAATTCGGAGACAAAAATAATTGAAGCAGAAGGAAATGAGAGAATATAAGAAGCACCGATAGAAGAGTAGAAGGACGATTGCTCAGCAGAGAAGGTTGAACATTTAAACAAAATATGATTAAAATTACATGGAGGGTATGTGGAGGAGGATGAAAAAGACAAAATGGAATAGAAGCAGATGAATGCCGAGAAAATGATGCAGAAAGAGAACTATGATTAAAACGAAGGCGACAAATAGCCAAGATTGTGGAGCGTTTAAGAGAGAGCAAATATCATGGAGGAGGAGAAAGAGATGGCTGCATGAAAAGCCAAAACTAGAAAATGAAGAATCTGGCTTTGACATTGGCATTCTTATGAGCCAGAAAGTTGGAAAGGGAAGGACAGACATACACTTAAATAAAGAGGTTGCCTTACAGTCGTCATTATGCTACAATGAGGACGTCCTGTTTTGTTTTTTTTGTGGGTAGTTGGTCGGATAGCAGTAGAGAAGGTCGAATTAACGCAGAGAAGATTGATTCAACGAAAAAGTCAAATCTGGAAGAAGGGTTTAAATTACGAGGAATTGAAGAGAGCAAGGAGTCAACGAGTGAGCAAAAGATGGCCCAGAGTCTACTTTAGAGAGGGATTCATTTGGGAGAGTGAAAAGGTTTATAAGAAGGGAAAAAAGAAAAATCGTTAAAAAAAATGATGATAGAAATGTGATCACTTCCAGATGCCGTTTAGAGTTGACCGTGAACACTTGAGACTAAGATTAGGAGAAGTGAATGACGGGTCAATAGAACTGGAAGATAAAAGACTTTTGACGCGAGTAGGCGAACCATTATTAAGGAGGTTTAAGTAATTTTGTAAGATAAAATTTTTAAGTGAGAAACCATTACCATTGTACCCACTGCAGCTCCAAAGAGATGAATGAATATTGCAATAATAATTACCGGCTACAATAAAATGGGAAAGGAGAGAATTAGTAAATAAACGGGAAGTTATGTCAATCATCGTTATCAGAGATGTTGAGATGAGGTTAAATGATATTGATGAGTTGTTGATTATTGAGATGTGGACAAAATTTGAATTAAACGGAATTAGATGGAATAGGAGGATAGATGTTGCGAGTTAGAAAATGGATATAATTTCTGATTAAAATAGCTGAACATATCCGTCATTGCGATTATAGAAGTAATTAAAGGGGAAAAAAAAGAATGTTAACGTTCAGGAAATCTTTTAGCTAAGTTTCTAAGAGCAGCGCAATACTTATATTGATTGAAACAAGTTCTGGAGAGAATTTTTATTCGCCTTGAGGGGGCTGCGGTAATTGTAATATTCTTAGAATAATGAATTTCTTACTTTTAGCAATTTCAGAGGGAACAACCAGTATTTTAAGACAGTATGTCAGCGTTTAAAACGGAGTGGTTTTTGACACTTCTGCCAATGATGTGAATTAGAACGATTTTATTTTACTCCGGGGATTTAAAACACGCAAGTTCATATGATAAGATAGAATTTCTGATTTTTTTTTTTTTTTTTTTACTTTTCAGTGAATGGAATTTTGTCTTATTGACCTCAACTTTTTTTTTTTTTTTTTTATTACCCTCCTTAAGATGGTTTGTAAAATAAATAATAATAAAAGAAAAAAGTTATTGTATTTCGTTTATATTTAGTTACCAGTGCACAGGGATGACTGTAAAATTAACAATTCAATTAAAACGAACAAACGTGGGCAGATCTCGTATGCAACATTTTTATGTGTTGGGGAGAATGTACTTTTTTAAATTTTTTTTATATTTTGAATTGTTTATTTTGAACTATACAAAAGTTAAAAATACGGTTTTAAAGCCTGTAATTGTTTTTTTCTTTTCTATCATACAGACGCGTGTCATAGTTGCTAAAAAGGTGTTGAATCGATTCACGAAATAAGTGTACAGTGTTGGCATGAAAAAAATGTTTCACAATAATCATGATTACAGCATCAATTTCGAATATTCTATCTCTTTCCACAATCGAAGCTTAACATTCTTTATTAGTAAATATAAAAATTTTAAATTTTACTTTTGAAAGTGTATACTTTTATTACTATTTCACCTCCACAGTTCATCCGTTGTCAGTGAATTAGAAACACAGTGTTTCATTCAAGTAATGTGTCTGTATAAAGTTGGTTTATTTTTATCCCGCCAATACTCGCTGCGTGAGATTTTCACTCACATGTCTGGATAAAACGGTGTTACCACGAAGGCAGGAAAGTTGGAGCCTTGCATACCTGGAAGGGAGGGGCACCCCTAGCCAAAGGATGCTCGATAGTCAAAGTCAGTCATCTCTAGACTTCGGACGGAGGTATTTGTTTTCGTTAATGCTGAGTTGTGAGAAAAACCCTCACACGCGAGTGCTCCAGTTTCAATTTTTTCAGTGCCGGTGAAACTTCTTCATGGGCATGTGGGGTATCATTTTCCATGAAATTTTGAACGCTGAATCGATTGATATGGGCCCACAGCCGTGCGAGTATATGTCGGTGACTATGTGTGAAAAATCGGTGTAAGAGTTCGGTTTTTCGGAATATAGGTTATCGTTTTCTATGTAATTTCGGACGCTGAATAATCGATTGCAATTTATTATGATTTTTATGATTTTGTTAAATTAACGTGATAAAATAAAAATCTGAAGAGTGTAATAAGTTGATTATTTTAAAGTTAAAAAATTAATATTGTATGCGGATTGACGTATTTCAATAAAGATTCTTCGAAGAAAAAGCTGAATAAAAGGCAGATCGTTAAGGTGTACAGTTCCAGACGATAAAAACCAAAGGACGTGAGGATATATGTATATCGCTTTTTGATTGTCGGAGAATAGAGTAGCGAATTTTTCAAGATATTAGATAGTTTTTCAAGTGCTTCAAAGTATTAATGCGAACGGGAGATAATAAAATTTATATTAATATATGTAAATAAATATTAATTGAGTTTTGCTGTTTTTTAAGTTAATTTATTGTTGAAGAATGGAGGAATATTTCACGACTCGGCCATATTCATTATTCTCATACGACGGATCCAAACATAGACTATTGCGTTTCTAAGTATACCTACCGGTACCAATTGAAAAAATTAACCAAAAATGGTCTTTAGAGCCTTAATTTTTGGAAGTTGGAGTATAAAAGTATACTAGAAAAGTAAAAGAAGAGAATGATGAATGAACAGACACAATTATTTTCGAGCAGACTGTTCAAAAACTGGGTAAAGTTTACACAGAAATCCCATGTGAGAGAAAATCTCACGCGCGAGTACTGGCGTCCTGCTATGCCTAGCGAGTACTGGCCGGTTAAATCGCTCAAAACGCACTTTACAATAGTGATGAGTAGGTCTGGAACGATACATATCTGCGGATATCCGGCATTGGAGTTGATGATGTAACTCTGACTACAGTTCCGGATGTGTAAACTCCAATCCGGCAAATACTGAACCGATGAATGTTATACAGGTTCACACAGTTTTGTTATAGAAGCTAAAATATAGACCCCTCGAAAACAGAAGAATAGACCGTCCATCCTTCATCCGCGTCTCATAATGAATATCGGAGCTGGAATATGCCAGATCAGCTAGAAAAGAGTGAAAAATGATGACATTGGAATCAGAAGAAAACTTTATCGTTTTTTTTTATTCGATGATTATACTCCTACACTAGCTATTTTGCAATTTCCTTCTAATGCCACACTATGGTGTATAATCGGCAACCAATACAAACTATTTCCAATTTTTGAGTGTACCGTATACGTATAAACATCAGGTGATCAATATGAGTATGTATCCGGAGTACAGTTCTCGAACCCGCGATTCAGTTATTCGTATCCGAAGAAACAGCGAACTTACTCATCACTACTGCGCAATCAAAAAAACTTCCGATTCTCTTAAATTTTTACAGAAGTTATACTCAAATGTACCAAATTTCGTTCATTTTTCTTTACAATTTATTCGATTTTTTTTTGATTTTTATTTAGAAATACAAAATACTTTTAAATTTGATGCGTATGAATAAAGAGAATGAGAAATGTAATTATTTCCTTAATTACGAAACTAAAATAAAAGAAAATATGTAATAATCTCAGTAAATTTCTCTGCCTTTTGATAGGATGAAAACTTCTTTTCAATTAAAGGTACGTATTTTTTTAAAATTAAAATTTCTCAAAACATTATTGTACCATTATCATAATGATTACAGCAAAAAAATATTAAAAATTGCAATCGTGCTGGAATGAGTTTCTAACAGCACTGTACAATTACTTTTCGTTGATTCCACATTTTCCAGTTTATAGTCGGCCAAAAAAAAAAAAAAAAAAAAAAAACAGAAACAATTCTAGCTGATAAAACGTTTGGTATTTCGAACGATTTTAGAGTTGCAGAAAAATTTCGAAAACTGGCTTCCATTCCCAGTCTTGGGAAAATCGAACGCGCCATAATTATTATTATTATTCCTCGGGTAAGCCTATGTTTTTAGACATTTATACGATACCGCATTTATCAAAGTTCTTGATCCGAGCATACGTGAATGGTATCGCAAGATCGCGTAACACCACCGTACGTATAAGAATTTAATTCATTGTTGAAAATTTTTGAAATCCTTTTCTCTTGCGTAAAATCCGGTATCCTTCCGGGGGGGTTCCCAATGTTGCTCCGCGAGTTTGGCGGCCGAACACTACATATAAGAAATAAACGCCTAGGATTATTTACCGATTCCAATTCAAATTGCAGCTGAAATGAAACAGGCCTCAATTAAAACGGTCGCACAATCGCGGACGTGATTTTCCGTCATCGAGTTGTTCGATCGCGCGGCGTGAATAGTTGAAAGCGACGCATTTGTAAAATCGGCCATGCGTACGCGGCCTTTCGCTGCTTCGTTTCCTTGTTAGTTTCCATTCAGCCTTACGGTTCCGAACTAAAGCTGGTTTTTTTCTGCGCAGAGTCCCGCATGAAGAGCGTAAAAGTGTTGCGGAACGTTTGCAACGCACGTGTTGTTCAAAAGCCCGCCTGCTTCGTCGCCGAAATAATGACGACTAGGCGCGTCTCTTCACTATAAAAATCTCTACTTCATTCGATAAAAATCTCCGTTTCTCCTTTCTTTCGTCTATTCGTGTACGCACGTTTCTCGCAGAGCACATAAAAGAAGAAGAAGAAGAAGAAGAAGAGATGAAAGGAAATAGAGATGAATTTAAAAAGGCGGTCTGAGAAGTTTTCGCAAGTGCGAAGAGATGTTAGAATGATTCGAAGTTTGAATTAAACGATGCATGTGTATTTCGTGGGAGTCGGGGTATATGACGTAATTTAAATATTATAATTTATTCGAAACGGGACTCAGTGGCGCCTGCATACTAACAAGGTTTCATATCGGGAAAACCTACTCCCTCCGATCGATGCGGATTTTCTTCTTTTTGTCGAACGTATTTTTTATTGATTTGTACTCTATTTTCCAGTTGTTGTTGTTGTTGTTGTTGTTTTTTTTTTTGGTGTTTCGTAACTACTTGATAAAGGTAACGATTATCGGCGTATAAAACACGGCAAAAATTTCCAGCTTCAAAAAGCTTCGCAAGAAAAATGATTGTACAGGTACAGCGTCGTCATCATTTACCGAACTTTTTCTCGGTAATTTTCGATGTTGTAACTTTTTTAAATGTCGCGAGCTTTTTACATCTCGAATCAGTTTGTTTTTCGGGTTGGCTTTATTTCTTTATTTGTGTGTCTGTTTTGCTCGTCTTCGTAATTTCGGTTAACATCTTTGATCCACGTTTCTCGATGGTATTCAGCAAGGCGCGCGATATTAAGGACTTGTTCATTTTTTGCCTTTTCTATCCATTTTAGTATCGGCATATACACACACACACACCGTATTTCAGCGTGTCTTTTTTCCAGTTTCATTCATCAGCCAGGTTTCGCATCCGTACGGCATTACGTGCGATTCTATTCAATTTTTTCCTTAGATTTATACGTGTATTACGCATTTTTTTGCTAAACTAATTCTTCTTTTTATTTCTTTTCGTTCTCTGTTACCCCGGACTGTTTTATTTTCTTCGTTCGGCGCGCTGTCTGGATTATTAATTTTATCTTTTGCGTTGTGTTGTACACGTGTTTTTTGTCACATACGAGAATTTCTATCATTTATTTTTCACGTCTTTTAGTATAGATCTTGCTCCGATTCACTCGAAATTAAAGGGGTAAATAAGGGCCGTTTGTACAAATTGCCCTTTTTAGGGAGAATCGATTTCCTGAATCGCCCATTCCTACTTTATCATCCTACCAACTTTCAGTTCATTATCGAATGTGTATAGAGCGCGCTAGTGTGTAATTTCTATACACGGAGTATTGCTATTTTCGCAAGACACCTATAGAGCAGAATTTCGAGTACATTTGAAGCGGTATGATTATTATAAAATCCTGAAGAGAAATTATTTAGAAGATCCGCATGACGACGTGTTGTGTGTAGAATTTGATTACCCACAGAATGCTCCACTACTTCGCTTCAATGTACGAGTATGTGAGCAATTTGTCTAAAAGCTTGGTTTGGCTCTATATTTTTAACGTTCATTTTTACAAATCACCGAAGTCGGATATGTATGCATTTGTAGAAGGTGCCAAAGGTCCTGCATCCGTTATTTTAGTTTTAAATGAAAGCATACAATATGTTAAAGGGTATGAAAAAATCGTATTATTTTAGGATGCTTGCGGAGCATAAAATAAGAATAAAAATAAGTATATGGTTATGTATTGCTTATGGTTATCTCGAAAATATCTGATGTAGAAGTTGAGCATATTTACCCTGTCTGCGGACGTAGTTTCGATCAATGTGACTGCAATTTTGCCCTTTCCCGAAAGAAAAAAAAAGCCAAAAAGGTATTTCGCGTGGTTGATATACGGACATACTGGGAATACTTGGTTGCAGCATGTCCGTTTAATTTCGGACAGTTCCATATTGAAATCATGGAGCACAACGCTTCCGGTTCTTTTTTTTTAAATAATCCGAAAAATTCTACAATTGCTTTTAGAAATCCAACAATATTGTCGTTTAAAGTACGATAATTCGTATACACTTTAACATCTTATACAACGAAGACGCTGTGGATCAAATTCGAATTTTGGAAACCGAATATTACAGACCTCGAAAATCTAACGCTAAATCCTGCACCTGCTCTCCGCGTATCGATAGGAACAAAGAAAGAAAGATGTAGAAGATTCATTCAAGTACCTAATCGAAGAAGAAGTTTTTAAATTTAAAGAGAGTTTTTGTTAAATTTATTTGATTAGTTACGTGCTTAGAAAAGAAACTGTTTTTGAGAATACTTTTTTTTTTTCGAAAATTAAAATATGTTTTTTGCAAATTTTATTACTTCCAGCCGTTGATTATCTCAACAAAAAACATGAAAAAACACCAAAAAGTTGTTTTCTGAAGAAAGTTTTACAACCAACATAGAACCCGAAAAAGTAGCATGCCAGGAAAATGTTCTCTCTAAGAAGGGCAATTTTGGAGCTTTTTTTTAAAAACGTTCAAAGCAACGCTCCCTGTGGGAATTTTTGAAAACTTTTTAAACGAAACTATAGTAAAGTGGTAGGGCCATAACATAAAAATTTCATCCCTGTCAAGGGTATGGAACTCACTTTACTTACTTTAGCTTTACCTTTTTGCTAGTCTACTAATGAGATAAAAATGAAACTTTAAAACGCGTTTTTCTCAAAACAAGGTTTTTTCAAAATGGTGGTCCTTATTCCATTTTTAACGCTTTAATTACTATATCGTTTTTTTTTTTTTTTTTTGTTTTGTTTTTTTATATGTACATATATTATGAGTTCGTCAACATGGACATTGGTCCAAGAATAATGGAACAACAGAGGGGCAGAAGGAACTCAGATTCTTACACGATCATATAGTCGACAGAAAAGAATCAATAGAGAATGAATGAAGCGCAGTATAGAGCGGGAATGCTGATTTGCAGAAGGAAGGAATAAAAAGAAGCTAGTTCAGTTGATAATTACGAACAACCGAACATTATGTGGTCGGGATTGTAAATAAATTGATTTCTGGAGGGGTGCAAAATAGAAAGAAGGCACGAGAGAATAAACGAGGAAGAGAGCAAAAACTGTGCTCAAAACGCAGGCGGCAAATCGTAGAGAGGTTGGAGCGGCGCGTAGAAGGAAAGTCAAAAAATCAAAGGAAGCGAGAAAGGGAAGGTTGAATAGACAAGAAAAAGGAATCCGGGTTGGCGAATGAAGAGACGTAGGAATTAAACCGTAATTCGGAATGAGCAGCTAGCTACAGACAGAAGGGTAATATTGGAAGCTGAGAAAATAGGAAGAAACCTACCAGAATAATTGAGCGAATCAGACTAACTCATCTCAATTCCCTCGAATGGCTAGGAATCCGAAAGAAATCAGTTCGGATTAAGTGGGGAAGATCATGAATCATATCGTTTGCAAATTGGATCACTAATGTGTGGTCGTTTCATTATGACGGATTTATTGTTTTTTGTTTATACAACTACCGAATAAGGATGTGACAGAGCCTTGTTTACGTATCTTATTCCGCTCCTGTTTGCTACTACTCACTCACTCCGCTGTTTGGTTCTTCCCTAGTGCTTTAAATATTCTAATTTTCGCTTTTGCTGATTTATTGCAAAATATTAAATTTCGATTGGCTTTGTTGTGGAATCCGTTTCAAAACTATCTAAAAATCAGGCATTATCATCCGATTGTTAGATTATAGTTTTTTTTTTTCTTTTTCTATTATCAGTCGTAATGCTAATTTGTTGTTCACCCTTCCGTTTTCTAAATCCGAATCGGTCGAAATCCACGGTTTTTCAATCCTGATGTTTAATATTATTCGCTCGGGTATTTTCGAAAACTTCCTCACAGCAGTCTTCTGATGCCGATATTTTTGACGTAGGACTCTCCCGAATTTTTCCACCCCGTTCGATTTATGGTCGGCTTGTTGTATTATATAAATCGAACTACGGCAGTAAAACACCTCACAGAAATTTATATAATGTTAACATTTATAAGAAAACAACATTGACATGTATTTTTTGGTAGTGCAAACTGCATCATCGTGGTGTTACAGGATCAATTTAAATGTAAATAAATAACTTTTTTTACTTTCAAAACTGGATCGAGTGCAGAAGCCCTTTGTCTCCATCGGTTCCTCGGAGCACTGAAGGCGTCTGTCTCCCCCATTGCTGCAGAGTTCTTTCAGAAACTAATATGGCGTTCCTCTGAATATTCGTCGATCTTTTCTTGACTATCGTTTCTCGATTTATTTTCTCGTCCAATCTTATATATTAACTCTTATATTTCCATATTACACAACTGGCGCTTTTCTCCTGGGAAAATCTCTATTCTTTCTCATATATATCTAAACGACTTAATCAATTCGTTTCTTACCGTTTTCTCTTTTATACTTTACGCTTAATTATATCCTTTTAAGATGATATATTCTCTTTCCGCCTTTCACAAGAGAACCTCCTGCCGACTCATATAGTTGGACAGGAATATAATCATGTCATTCAATCCTTATTTCTTCTCTCCACACTGTTATCTTTACTGATGGCTCCGGAACAACGAACGGTACGGAAGCTGCCTTTTTGGTCCCGTCACTCAACAGTAGTTTGAATCTTAAAAAACTGTCATCCATATTTACCGCGTAATCCACAGCTGTCCTTCGTGTTATCCAATACACTTCCACCGGTAGTATTTAATTAAATGACCGTTAGTCTCGGATTCTAAAGGTGTGCTACTGTCTATCGTCTCTCCTCTTCCTCGTCATTCCTCGGACTCTATAATTCTCCTGATTCCTTCTTTTGTCACTAGATAAATCGATTTCTTCTCCAGTCCCATGTTGGCATTGAAATTATTAGTTCGATCTGCCCGTCCAGACCGGTCAGTTTCCATCCGAATTTTCTTCTTCTAATCTTAACGTTCTTTCCAGGAATTGCCAACGATATTATTTATCTTCTTTTATTCTCTCTAATCCTGAATCCTTTTAATATCCAAACTCATCCTCCTCCTTATCCTTGGTACTATGACTTCCCTCATATTTCGTGCTCTCTTATCTCTTCTATCTGCAGGCTTCGCCTTGACCATATTCGCGCATCATCCTCTTTTCGTTTTTCTATGTCTTCTTCTTGTTCTTTCCATTCGGATATTTATTCTGCGATACATATCACGCATCTTCTTTGAATGCGGGTGTCCATTTAAGAACGAAATGTCAGTTCGGGGTTTAATGAAAAGTGAATTTAACAACAATGCCGGGGCTTACTGCTAGATAGAAAATTGAAAAACTAAGAAACTGTTCTTGTTATTTTTAAAAATACCACGTAAAAACACACTTTCAAAGTGTGCAGTCCTGTGCAACTTCGTATTAGTAATCACCTATTATGTTTTATATATATTTTTGGTACTCACCGATGATGTACCTTTGCAGTGATCTGTAACTCGGAATAAATCTGAGCGCAAAGGCGTTTTATCCTGTTTTCGTTGTGTTAAATTTTTTTCGTTATTTTATTTAATAAAACCGGGATCCAAGTTGCGACAAGAGCGGAATAAGGAGTTTTCTTTCCACTTAGAATGTCCGCATCACTCAAGGGGGGTAGTTAAAGTTCAGCGCTCTGCAGTTAAAAACACCTCAACTGTTCTACGGCATCGATAGCAAAAATGAATGAACAACTACACAATGCAGGCAGTTAAATATCAGGAACGAATAGACACGACTAGCCCAGGGAAGCAGGGAAAGCCCATTTTCGATACGGACGGGAAAATGAGAAATTACAGACAGGTCGGTCACGTGCGCTATATACCTATATGTGTTTATATGTGCAACGCATGGGAAAATTTTCCAAAAAGATGAAACGCCGCGGTCCACCTGAACCGTCGGCAGCGTGTAGGAGAGCAGTCGCGGCGTCCGCTGCTGATTGGACGCTGCAAAAAAATAAGACGAAGACGGGCGCGATCACGCACGATATCCCCCCTGGCAGAGGTCGGTTGCGTCGCGAATTTAATTAAACGTCTACGTCCGCGAGCCACGGAGTTCCGTCTGGCGCGATGTTCACTTAATGGCAGTTATTTAATTTTCAATCACGTTCGTTCTTTTCCGAAACGGCGATATATTATCCGCGGTCGACATTGTTATTCGACGGTCAAACGGATTTCCACGACTGCCGAGTAAATAAGGCACGTACGCGCCCCGTTCGCTCGATGGCTCGCTGATAAGTGTCCGTTGTCGCAATTGCCGGCTCCGTTTTGTGCGTCGTTCGTCAGCATGTGCATAAATTCGTCGAGCGCGCCCGCTTTGAAATAGGCCGCGAATGAAGACGATTTCACTATAGTCTGACGGTGCTTCCTTCGTCGTCACTCTTTGTACACCTGGCGCGGCCGGTGCACGCAAGAGGCGACGTTGATCACGTGGGAAAAACGCATATTCGATAGCCCGGCTGAAGAGGAGTCGCGGCTGCCGTCAGAAGTAGCGTCTTATTGTGGGTGTACGCGACGGAAGAAGAACGGGGTCGACGAGGGCGAAGTGGAGTGAGAACAACAAAGAACCTCTCTGGCTCGGTACATGCTCCCCACCCCACCCGCTGGTCGTCCGACGACACGTGATGGATGCGCTCACCCCAATTACCGATTATTTTACAAATGTACGCAAATACAGAAGTGATGTAGCTGGGGCTGTGCGCGCCATTTCACTAGTCGGCGACACTATACTATACTATACTATACTATACTATACTATACTATACTATCGAGAATCACTTGAAATCCCTTAAGTCTCTCTTTATCAAAGCATTCGTACGCGGCGCACCTTTTATCAATCTTATCTCGAACTGCGCCACTGCCCCGGGACACAGCCAAACGTGCACAAACAGCCGTTTCAATACTGCACCCCCTCCCTTTTCACCTATAGAGAAATTTTAACATAACCGGCGGTTTTTTTTTCGTTTTCGTTTTTTTTTTTTTTTCGTTCATCTCTCCAGTAAATGGTTGCCGCGTAGAAAAAAAAAAGGAGTGTAGCCTGAGTGCAAGCGTTAGAAAAAATGAAGTGTATATTTCGTAAGCACGTTTGCGAATATTATCAATAATCTGCCGTTTGCGCGATACAGTGCTGCATTTCAGCCTCCGTCGGGATAATATAACGCGCCCGTGATAATCACAAATTCTGAATTAAGATAAAAAGGCGAATTGTCGCGTAACTTTTGTCTTTTGCAGTGCCGCCCGATGACAAAAAAGAAAAAAAACCGGACCGGCCCAGAGTGTACCATTGAGAAATTTTAATTACGGATCTTTAATGGACACCTGAAGATTTCAGGGCCTTTGCCCGCTAATAATACACATGCGATAATTAATTGCGACCCGATGGAGACTGCATAATCGCTTGCTTCATGATATCATTGTGCATTAAAATATGGCCATAACGTGCGAACGCTATTTAAATCGGTCGTACGTGTTCAACCTAGTGAGTGTTCCCGCTAATCCGCGGTTATTTTTGCTTACTTCACTGTTCCGGTATTACTACTCGCTCGCGTTCATATATTACCTTCCTCTGGTTTTCACTTGTTATTATCACCACCTCGCAGCGTCCTCTCAAACGATGGAGCGATTATTATTATTCGAATGCTCATTTCTTTCCGTTGAGCGCTCTACTTCCGGTTTCCTGAGAATAATTCTTTTTGCACGTCTTTTATCTTCGCTTATTCCACCGCTACGTTTTCACTAACAGTATCGGATTTCCAGATGGAGGATCCCAGTTGATGAGCCAGCCGCCCAAAAAGAAAGAAAAAAGAGCAAAAAATCACCATTAACTATATCGTCCGATATGAAAGCGTTCGAAATTTCAAAGTAGATAAACTAAATATTTACTTCCTGCGTCGCGTCATCCCTCTTTTTAAAACGCCTATCAGAATGGCGACTGGAATTATATATTCTGTGCGGTTTCTCGATCATCAAGCAATGTCTTAATTTACATTGGTCATGCGACGAAAAAAATAATTTGTAATTCGTTTGATTTCGAACTGATTTTAAAATCGTCGCCAAGTTTGTCGAAATTCAGCATTATTTTTTCAGGGTATATCCGAAAAAAGATCTATCACCGTTGCTCATCATTGGTCACGTTTTTCTTCGACAATATATATATATATATTCTGGAAGCATTTCACATCGTTCCAAAATAGAGGCGCTTCTATTTCAGAATATTTACACGTACCTTATAAGTTCCTTTTCGTGAGGATACCGACATCGGGGATTAAATTAAAAATGAAATCTCGCCATTACACATGGCTCCGTAGCACTAAAGAACGAAACAGAAAGAAAGTAAAGAGCGGAAGAATTCTAAAACTGACGAAAGGGATGGAAAGAGAAATTAACGGGGAAAATTAAAGGCTATTAAGGAAATTTTCAAAGTTTGAAGAGTAAGCTACACATTATGTATTTGTGTCTTCGTGGCTAGAGATACTTTTTTGGAAAGGGGGAACTATCTCCGTAAATACTTCACAAATGGTTTTTTCCCGGATATTTTGAATTTTCCGACAACAACGTGGATCTTCACCGTGTAGAGGTAACGTGTTGTGTAAGACTCTCTTCTAGGAACGGATAGTTTCTAAACCGGCCTAGAGTGTGATTTGCTTTCGATTTTTTTTTTTTTTTTTGTCATTAATGAATCACATTTTTTCACCATATACATTTACACATTCAGGTCTTATAAGAGTAGCGAATTTTCTGCAATTTTCGTACCAGGGTGTTCAACCATCATCAGTGGTATTGAATACGACCTTCCGATCGAGCCATTATACATCCAACGATAGACATTGAACAGGTGTAACTGACGAACTGCGTCAACTAGGCCATAATAAACATAGCAAATCTCTAACGAAGACTATTAAAATCCGACATCGTAACAATGATACCATTAAAAGAGGTAAGTAAAGCTGGTTTTCTCTATTTTCCATACTGATATCCAACTAATTGCATACTGCAACGGTTGAACCGCTATTATGCCGCTGTAGCAGCCGGTGTGGAATTATACATCTTGCTAATCATCTCATAAAGTGTTCTGAATGTACTAGTAAAACATGAGTTTACCTTATTATTATTATGAAAGGCTCAAAAACTCAAAACTGTTGTTGAAATGCGCAAACAGCGTTGCGGTAACCACACTGCTATTTGTGCTGCGTACACAAAGACTTAGCATAAACTTACGGGGATAATGGTGACAAAAAAAAAGAAAAAAAAAAATAATTTTATAAAAGGAACGCAACCACTGCAACTGAGAAAGCCATGCATAAATACTGCAAAAGAAAACAATCGCGATTGTGCTGAACATGGAAGAGGTTGAACTTTTTGCGATTTATCTGTCGAAGGTTTTTCAGCCATCCAGTCATGTGTATAGATCTAATTCCAATACAGCAGGCAAATCCGAAAATTTGATTATTCACTCGCCCGTGTAAATTGCAACAGAAATAGGTAACGGTATTAATGGAAAAAAGGGTATCTGGAATTAACGAGATTGCTCCAGTCGCGCTTAAAGATTAAAGCAGTAGGCAGTACTTCTCACGTGCTTAGGTCAGAATTATACACTTGTCTACTTCAAAACAGCGCGCGCATTATATTAATAAAAAAACCAGACGACCTACACACGGCCGCTATTTCAACATTACGATTTACTGCTATATTTTTAATGGTATGATCGAGCGCAGTATTTTTTTTCCTTTTTTTTTTTTTTTTTTTTTTAACCCCCCTTTGAGCATATCAACAAAGGATCATCGCCCAGAAACGAAAGGAAGGAGAAGGATCAGTTAAATGTAGATTCGGTCAGCTATTGATAAGATAAAGGAACTGAGGATAGGAACAACTGAGATCGACGGAAACGATAAGATATACGAGGCACAATAAGGAGTAGGGAGTTTGAATGACAGCAGATTGGAATACAAAGAGGTACGTTCGTTCACGAGGGATGGACATTCAAAGAGGATATGGTCAGGATCACAGACGGCTACGTCGTCAGGATGAAGAGAGCAATAAGGGGAAAGAGCGAGATGAAAACGAAAGCGTGAGGAAGAAAGAAGAGTATGATTCAGACGTAAACGAATAATAGGGACAATAACGGAGCGGTGAAGCGAAGGAAAATCGTAAAACCAAGGCCGCGTGGGAAGATTAGGTTGGAAGGAAAAATAAAAGGAAGGATGATTAGAAAAGGAGGAAGCGTAAAAATCTGACCAAAATCTAACATGAAACTTTTTGCACAATGGGAGTAAATTCGAAACGGGAATTTTAGAGAAAAATTCCTTCTTTTGGTTACGTCAACAGTGGAACTTACCCAACGCAGAGAATTGTACATTATATAAGGAAAAGATTATTAATGAGGTAAAGGAGGCTAACAAAGGAACTATATTGAGAGAGGGGAATGCAAGAATGGAGTGGACACTATAAGGAGTAGGAAAAGGTGCAGAAGACTAGAATACAGAGTAGTACGTTCGAAGGAAATAAAGGGGCATTCGAACAAGACGTGATTCGCATCGCAGGTATAATTGAGCTCTGGAGGATCAATACAAAGGAGATTGAACAATAGAAAAACGGAAAAGGTAAGCCGAAAGCAGACTATGATTGAATCGCAGGCGAACTATAGAGGAAATAATCGAACGGTTAAGGTAAAAAGATTAAACCCGGGAGAGAGGAAGGAAAGGGCTGTACAGAAAGGTAAAAGGATCGAGAGTTGGTAAAGGAAGAAGGATAGAATCCGGCCTAGAAATCGTGATGGGAACTATAAGAAAGACAGTAGAGAGTTTGAGCAGGAAATCTACTAATGAATAGACCATTGGTCGCCGCCGAACGTGCCAACGCGTCAACTAACTCGTTGCCAGGAATAATGACCAGGAATCCATAGTAGATCGATTAGAACAGAGGAGCGGGATGGGAATAAATTAGAAATTACGAATTTGGAGAATAATGAGATCAAGGACATGAGTAGGAAAGGGAGATAGGCAATAAAACACTTTTCGAGTAGTCTGAGGATAGGAGGAATCTAGAGACATGTTATTTGTCGAGGATATGAAACGGACTGCCTGCAGGATAGCCGTGGATTCGGCAAGAAAAATAGAGGAAAAGGAGGGCAACCGAAAGGATGCAATCGGCTCATGTCGTCATCTTCTGTTGCGTCGAGATCCAGGTTTTTGCGCATTCTTTCTTTCACCTCATTACTGACATCGTTATCAAAGAAAGCGAAGCTAATTGCTTCCGGAGTTAGATACCATAAATGGCGAATAAATTGATTTACAGCCACTTTTGAAACTTCTTCGTCTATTTTTCTTTATAAGACTTCAGTTTTTTTTAGAAAATTAAAATCTGCATTTGGTGCTTTCATAGTAACCGGAGCTGAAAACCACGCTTCCACATAAGTTATCACAATAAAAATTCAAATATCAGCTAAACCTTTCGCTTCTGAAGTTTTCAGCTTAAATTCATAGCGAGATAAATATATTTTCAAGGAGTATATGACTATAGGCATCCACCGTGCGTGATACATGGCTCCGGGATATCGAAATGAAAAATTATTCGTAGATTCTCCTAGAAATACTCCAAGTATAGTTCTAAAAATTCTTGATAATCGTCAGGAGGCTGATGTGCAGGAATGTAATCAATTGCGATTTTCTGCCGTCGTTAAATACTGACCTCATTTCTTCTTCCATTGATGCTGAGCGAAAATTGTGTCTTTATTCACATCGTTGTTGACCACTTGTTTTGGAATTCTTTAAAAATAGTAGCAACATTGAAGTGCGAGGCATTTTCAGTTCGGAAACGGTTCTTACAATGATTTCAAAAATGTGGTGACGACGTGCCAAATGTAATAATTTACGGTCGAGGAACCGTTCCAAACGAACACAAGTGCTTCCTCTATGTCACCAGTATTAACGGCAGTTGTATCAAAATATTCTCACTTACAATTGCGCAATAAATAGGAATATGCCAGCACAAAAAATCTATTCACTCTTTTCTTTGCCTCACTTATGCAGTAGAGAATCCTTATCACACATTTAGAAGAGATATAGAAATGATGATGATACTGAACAGGAATATTCCATCAGAACCATACTGCTTCGCTGGCACCACAGCAGTATAACGAGGGAAAGCAGTATTTGCCATACGCATGTATGCTCGTTTCACCGAAACGCTTTTCGGCACGTCTTCAAATCAACCAAAAAATAAGCTAAAATTTTAACGGTATGATTTTTTCATATAAGAGAACAATTCTACATGGTTGGGACACGTAATTTTTGAAAAAAAATTTCCGTAATCTATAAGGGCAACTACTCTAGTATACATACAAGAAAAACAGATAAAAACTAAAACGAAAAATATATACAAAGTTAGAAATTAAAATAAAATCATTAAAATAAAGTTATTAATAAGTTAGTCTAAGTTTTGTGTATAAGCGACAGAGAACAGCAGCGTAATTTATTATTCTGTGTTTTTAAACACGTCAGGCGGTACTTAATTTGCTCTTGCCGGTCCTAAACCCCGAGTAAGATGCGAAGAAAAATCGTATTTTTCATTTAAATTTACTCGATGAATGTACGTATTATCTCCCGGAATTTAAAAAGTAGGGAAATAATAATATTTTTATTTCTTATAAAATTAAATTTACCAAAAATCCCAGCGTAAAAAGAGAAGAAAATTTCGTATCCTAAAAAGTATTGAAAAATTTGCTAAAAAATTCTTTTTCGACAAATATAATATGCTATACGAAAAACTCTAGTTTTGAACACGGTTCAATATGTTACCGATTGCTATTATAATAAACCAGTTTTCTTTTATTCATCTTTCATCATTATCATGAAACCTAATTCGGAACTAGCTTTTTTAAACCCGGCTGCCCCTAGCTCTGACAAAAAAAAGGTCGTTTTCTCAGGTATAAGACCCGATTCTTGTATAGCAATTAACATTTACGGTGCTCGATTCATAGGATGTTACTTCGATCACCATTCTTGTATCTAGTATCTGAGACTTGACTTAAATTTGCCAAACGTTCTATGTTCTTGAATACTTCATTCAAATAGGTTTTCCTAATAATTGGCCGAAATACGTAAGTACTTTAAATATCTGAACTTTGATTTCTTTTTTTCCCCAAAAAATCAGTAATAACTTTAAACTCCGGTAATCTAAATAATATTTGGATGTACAATGTATGTTTTTTTTTTTTTTTTTCGTTTTAAATTTAATAATAATTCGAAAATTCCGATTTCCTCTTAATAATCATATTCGCATCGTTCAGTTCTCGAAACACTACTTCCAAGTACAATAAATGTTCTTGGTCGGTTTTCAAAGCTATACACGTATCTTCTACCTAAGTTAATGTATTCGATAACGTGCTATGACACAAATTTTTTACGACCATTTACTCGTTTTCGTTTTAACTCTAATTAATTCTCTGAAAATTTTGCTAAATTGGCCACCTTCAATCAATTTAAAACTTTCGTAAACGGATATAACGTTATCTATTATCTCTATATTCTCTTAAATTGCTCTTGTTCCTCATATGTCTAGAATTTCCTTTTCCACGCTGGTCCGCATAGGATCTAACATTACATTTACATATTTATTTTTCTTCATATTTCTCGTATTTTTTAAATGCCCTCTTTATGTGGTCTCTCTCAAATTAACTATTACTAGTTCTTCTTTGAATGAATGAATGAGAATGTAAAAGTTTATTAAGTATAAATTACATTATTCTCTTATGTAATATAATAAAATAAATACGTGTACGAAATCTAATCTTCATATAATTTTATGTTTCTTTTCTTACTAAGTTCAAGTTCATAATATACATATTACCCAGGAAGAAAACCAAAAACAAAAACTTGGAAGTGCAAAAAAAAGAGAAATAAGACAGTATAATAATAAATAAAAAAGTCGATAATAATAGTATAAAGTCATCTCTGTATACATAGACTTTTATTTACTTGATTCGGGGCATTTTTATCGTTTACATTATTATGTTATTTAAAGAGTAGAATTACATTTTTTTTTTTTAATTTAATTTTATCATTATTTATTTTATTTTGTTTACTTATTATTTAATTTTGATTAATTAATTAATTAATTAATATTAAGAAAAGTGTTCTTTTATTATTTTTTATATTTCAGTTATAAGAAAGTTCCTATAAAATATCACTTATATTTTTAACAAAAATAGTTCCGGAGGGATTTTTTTTTTTTTTTTTTTACGTGGAGTTTTGGAAGGTATGAAACTACAGTACTCTTAAGTATGTGATTGACATTTGTGCAAAGTATTGCTTCAAATAAAATCTTTAAGCGTTTATTATCCTTTAAAATTGTTCAGGTATTTAAGAAATTGTTGCCTATTACAAACTTAGTTAATGTAGGTATTTTACACTTCTTAACAAAAACTGAGTGTAGTGCAAACATACTTGACTGGGCTTAACAGTAGTAGTCCACATGTTTTATTGACTGTTAGTACCCTGTCCAGAATATTACGCCTAAATATTTAATATTGATTTTAACGTATAACAATTCATTTCGAAGTAAAATTGGATTATAATTAAACTTTATTTTAGTAAATAAAATTGTTTCTGTCTTGTCTGAATTTATTTTGACTTTCCATCCATGTTGTCCTTCACCCTTATTGGGATGCATTATAATTCTGTGCGAAAATGGCGCTATTATAGTAATAATGCTACTTTATCAGGTTTTTCGGGAAAATCATCTATATGGAGTAAAAATAAGTAAGCCCTCAATTATTTCCCTGCCTTATACCAGCCATAGGGATGTTCGAGGTGTCGACAATACACGTTAACGTTGACAAAAAAATTTCTGCCATTTAGGTGTATTTCTACGAACTTAATCCGACGAGCGGGGAACATACATATATCGGATTAGCCGGTATATTGAGTCAATATTGCGCCGAGAACAATATGCTTAGATTGTAATTATCTGTAATAGAAACGGTTAAACGGCATGCTGGATGAGTTGCAGATAACGGTGGTTGCGGAGGGTAATATTGTTTTGCGTACATATTGCCGCAGTCGGATAAATGTTAGTTCTTTAATTGGAAATTACAGGGAATAGTTAACAGCTTAATTGTTTTATCTTTTGCTAGCTCATAAAAATTACAATAAATTCTTTCCACCGTGTACGAAATGATTTATTATTTTATATTTACTAGTGTTCGCCCATTGGTCGAAATTCGACCATAATTATTATTAAAAATTTGGGGAAAACATAATATATGAATTTGCATATTTCCAAAATGTTTTTCTCTACCACTATTATACACATATTCGTTCATTGTATATTGTCCTGCGGTGTTTATCCTCCATTGTGTATTTTTTATCTTCTCTGTTCCAGTGATAAAATTTTATTTGTTCTTTTTAGGTTTATTGAAGGAAACCGGATTGTTATTTGATTTTTTTTTCCCCCATTATTTTTATTTATTTTTTCTTACATTATAGTCTTTGTCCAGTGTGGCTGTGACTACTTCCTTTTTCTCATAATGCATTGTGAGCATTGCCGGGCAACTGTGGTCATAATGTGAGATAGAAATATTTATCAATTTTTTCTTTTGCTCCTTTTTCCAGAATGAAAAAATCTTGTTTGTGTTTGTGTTTGTTTTGTTTCATTGAGCATTGTGGGCACTGCTAGCAGTTGCGGCCATACTGTAGAATGAAATTTCTCTTCCTGAATTTTCTATTATTAGTAATTTTTAATATCTAGTCGTGGCGTAGTTTGCTGGCCAAATGAACTGTTCTGTTCGGGCTAAAAAAAAAAAAAACCTACACACTTTTATATACAACTAGAATACAAAACAGTTCGGTACCATTATAATTGAATCAAAAAAGATAAATTCAATAAAATAACAGTAAATCGCAATTTTTAAGAAACGCTTATTTATCGACATTAAATGAGACCTTAAGATTTAGTACACTGTAAAAAAGCGCAATAACGATGATTATTAAGAAAAATTACATTTTAATAAGAACAGATTTACTTTGGCTATAGCGATTTATTTTTTCACTTTTTATATTAATTTTTTATTTAAATAAGAAAAAAATAATGTTTCAAAAATTTTTCTACTGATAATAAAGATCGCGTCAATAGCTACTAAAGAAAAAAAAGAAAAAGAAAATAGGTTAATAAACAGAGGAGAAAAAGGTACTGAACTGTTTTGTCTTTGCCTATTTACTATTTTTTTTTTTTTTTTTTTATTGGAGGGTTTTTTATCGTTAAATTACAAATTTTATCCGGCTCGTGAAATAGTTGTTGCTTAAAATTGTTTTATTATTTCATTTATTTCACCGGATGAGTATAATTTAGCCTATCTATTATCATAATTTATCGATGTAGTTTATAGATGATTGTTTCTTTTTTTTGGGTTCGTCTACAAGGACATTGGCCCAAGAACAAAGGAAAAAATACGGAAGAAACTCAGATCTTTACACGATAGATGTGTTAAAAGTTATTAGTAATTTTATTGTTAAATAGCTAACAAACTAGTTTTAGTTTTGTTTTCGAATTTCGTAATTTTTGAAATAAAGCGGATACCAAAGGTTTTTTTTAAAATGATTTTAGTGCCTTCTGCAAGAAACGGTCCTTGAATTCCGTATATCACAGCACAGAAGTACCAGACTTCTCTCCTAATTTTACATCTTAAACTAAGATCCTGTCTCATCTAAGCACTCAGCTTGGACCACTAGTCGATAATTCACTCTTCATGTTTGGAAACAATTTCTACACATTTTAATCGGCGAGAAAAATTGTGATCTCAGTAAATTCAGTTTTGCACTTTCGAACAATCTTCAATGAAAAATCTTCATACAACTTTTATAAAACATAAACTATTACATTTTTTTTTTTTAAATCAGATAAAGTCGAATGACAAAAAAAAGTAAATCTAAATTATTCACAAACTGGTACGTGTTACGGGATTAAATTTCCTTAAACGGTTTCGCAGTATTTTGTAAATGTAACTGGTGCAGTTTTTCTCGCAATCTTTTGTCTTTTTGCGCTCAAGTTCGTTAATCGAAATTTTCTCTTTAATATTCCGTATCAGCTTGGCATTCTTTAATTCTATGAGTTTCTTTACGAACTTTTATTAATCTGTAGTTAGTAGTGAGGGGGTGAAGTTCTAAATATTTTGGAATGTCACGTTACAAGTTCCTTACGATCAGGAACGTAACTGGAACTTGTTACAAAGTTACAAACTGTTACAAAAAGAGTGTAACTTAGGTGTCTTTATTAAATCTATATATTATAATATCTCCTGTGATCATGAAGCTCTTTGTCTTCAAAACGCGTTGGGTGTATAATAGAAATTAAAGAATTGTTTCAAAATTGGCTTGTTTAATTTACTTAATATATAATAAACATAAACAATAAGTATATTAAATAGAAATATTGATAATCAAAATGGAAATAAGTATAAATATATTACAAAACGTAATTATAAAAAAAAACAAAAACAAACAAACAAATCAGAGTTTAATAAAATAATAATGTTTAAAAGCTAAAACAACAATGGGACGACCAGTAGATGATAGTTTCATATCTAAAATATCTCGAAAAACAGCGAAATGTGACAAATAGACATCCAAATAAAATGGAGTGGATCTGGGGAACTTATAAACGCATTAAAAACAGTAAACGAATCAGTGTAGAACTATTTTGATAAAAATCGCTGTTAAAATTTTTCATCATAGCGTAAAATTCCAGAGTTGCTAATCGCCGTGGCGCCAGTCATCATTATAGTATATTATGTGCAATCATCATTACCGTATGGCACAGAAAACATTATGCACTCTGCTTATTAAAATATACAGATTTAACTTGAACTTAAATTACGTTGTTCCAGCTGATAATAACAGACACACACACACACACACACACACACACACACACACAACGACAGTTTGGCCGGTCTTGATAGAAACACATTATATGTTGTTTAGTTATTGTAACTAAATTTGTAACTGAAAAGAACTTCGTTCCCAGTCAATTAAAGGAGAATAGTGTTGTTTCATTCATCATCCGATCATACTACTATGTACGATGTGTAGTGAGCTAATGAGTTGTGACCAATAATAACAGAGCAAGCAGCCTGAGAAATACATATGAACGGTACGAGTGATTATGTCATCTGTACTTCAATCCCCCCTGATCGCCGTGTCTGATATTATTGCGTAGTTAATTGTTTCTTTCGTTCATTCGGCTCTAAGATATTAGTTACATAGGTTCTTTTAGTTACAATGGTGTCTTCTCATTTGTGAGACACAAAAGTGACAGAAGTAATGAAGTAACACGTAAATATGTTATCGACTGGAATAGAACGAACTTTTTCAGAGCTGGAACTAGTTTCTAGTTACGTTCCTCGTTACCTCTTACACACATCACTAGTAGTTAGTGTTATTCTTTATTTTACGTTGATTCTTAGTGTCTTAACGTCGTAAAGCTTTCTATTTATTCATTCAGTTAAAACCGTTCATCTTTTGTGGCGAACTGTCATTTAATTTACGATTCAGTTCAGCTTTGATATAAACAGTATTATTATTATTAATTTTATTATTATTCGCGAATTATTCTCATTATCGTTCAAATTGTTCATTATTGAAAATAATTGAGCTAAATTTACGTTATCGCAATAATAAGATTGCGTCGTATTATCCGGCGCAACTAAAATTTTCACAAATAATAATGGTACCGAAGAAGCCGCCAACTGACAGAACTTCGTTACTTCCAGTGGTAATATCGAAGTTATTCGAAATCTTGCTAATTAAAAGCAATACTTTCTCTAGTTGATGAACACAGCAAATTATTATCCCATCTCATCAATTTGGATTTAGAGCAAAACACTCTACAGTTCAGCAAGTGTATCGCGTGGCGCAAAAAGTTGAATCTGACTTGGACGCGAAGAGGGTCTGTAATGAGATGCAATTTACCTGAATGTAGCTCAGGCGTTTGACAAGTGAGATGGTTCCTTATGGAAAATTAGAAAACATTTTCCGTATCAGTACAACAAGTTATTCTCTTCGTATCTAAATGAACGATTTTATCAGGTCAAATATGGAGATAAAGTTTCAAATATACATATATATCTGCAATAGCTGCGCTGGTGTTCCCCAGGGTAGCGAATTAGGATCATTGTTATACGTTAATTATACGGTATATCTTTCCGTTGATAATAATGCTCTAGTGGCTATTTTTGCAAATGATACAGCGTTTCTATGCTTAGATGTAAATCCAGCTAAAGATTGCTTTGCAGACTGTAGTTAATAAAATAACACCATGACGTCAAAAGTGGCGAATAAAAATAAACTAAAATAAATCATCTCGTATATTATTCACTAATCCAAATGTAAAGCCACAAAATATAATTGTTGGTAATGAGATAGTTTCGATCAAAAAAGATGCCGAATACCTGCATTTAGACCAAAGTGAAAAAAAAAAAAAAAAAGGGAACGAACTTAAGTTAAAAACAAAAAAGCTATACTGGCCAATAGGGAAAAAATCCTCCAGCTTGCTATCGGTAATAAAATACTATTATACAACCCGATACTTGCGTGAATATGGAAATATGGTTGTGAGTTGCGGGGTTGTAGTGCAAGAAGCAATATTGAAATAATCATATATATATATATTGCGAACAATGATCGGTGTTGTCCCATTGTTGTTCGTAAACAATAAAACGAAAATACACAAACATATCGAAATACGGATTATGTGAAATCAAAAAATCTGTAGCAAAACATGAGGAAAGATTAGAAAATCATACGAACTGGATAACAGTTAGCCTATTGAAAAAGGACGCGGATACCCCCTCCCAAGTGCCCAGATTAAAAAGAACTAAGCTGCTATATTTAGCGAAACTTGTAATGGGACTTTGTCGCTGGATGAAGAGCTTGCATGCGATTTAATTGTTTTTATATCATCTATCGATAGCTCGGAAGCTAGGAGTAGCTAAGACTAAGAAAAAAAAAAAAGTAAATAGGTTACATGTTTTATAGAACTCGACAGCTGTTTGTTCTACTATATCCGGTTTGTTAATAATATCAGATCGATGCCTTTTTCGGGCACATCAGTTACAATACAAACTTGAAATATCCGTTTCCCCTTTTATCCTCAATTTAATCATTTTTTTTTCCAATGCTTAATGAAAATATAAATGCGTAGACAGCGTGTTTTAATTTCGATTAATCATTTTTGACGATAAACGTATTTCACCCCGATTATAAAATTTCCTAGACAGCTAATAATCTCTCGGTGGATAGAGATTCGGCTGACTCTGTTTTCTCCGGTATTTTGCCATTTTAACACTTTAGTAATTTGAAATAGTAACGGTCGCCTCATATAAAAAAAAAAAAAAAAAATAAAAATAAAAATATATATGTATATGTTTTAAACTAGCATATTATCTCTTTTAATTAAGTCACTAGTTGTTATTAAATCTACCGGAAAAACCCTGCGCTGGTAATATTTCTTATCGCTAATATAGCAAACGAAATAAAATTCTTTATTACCGGAAAAGAGATACCTGCGTAATAGTAGTTCGGATTTTTTGGCCGCATCTAATGAAATACAAAGATATCGAAATCGAGAACTGAAAATATTACGGAAGATACGTACAAATAGAGTAATATTGCACTTTTAAAAATGTCTGACTCTTATCTCCCCCCTTCCACACTCTAATATATTATATGTTTAAATGAAAATACGTGGCGCGGTACTCGGTGTGTTTTAATAATTTTAAATACCTCAGCAGGTAGTATACATTTAGATAAATAATTAAAACGAAGGCTTCGTCGTTTCTATACCACATAATAGTGTTTTATCGTTTGTTGTCTTTTTGGTGCAGACTAAATCGGCGGCGGGATCTTTCAAATTGGTGTCAATCGTCTACCAATAAACATATAATAAGCCTAACGAAAATTAATCAAAAATAAGAAATTAAAAGGTAAGCGTGTAATAACAATAGGTGTAGAAGTTTTCGTAGTTCGTATAAGAGTCACAATTTTTGGCAGACACCACGGCAACATTAACAAAACTATTTTTAACGTTTCAAACGCGTTCGTACGGTCGATAATTTCTGATAATGGAAACTGAGTGAACGCGATCGAAACATTGAAAATAGTTTTGGTTAATGTTGACGCGATGTCTACCGAGAATTGTGATTTTGAAGATAAGTAGGTAATAAATGACCCTCTCTCTAGGAGGAAAAAATTAAATAAAATTGAAAGTTACATCTTATTTTCATCGATAAATTTAAAAGGAATCTCTATCAATGTACCGGATAGTTAATAAGAAGAAGGTCTTTAAAAAATACAAATTATTTTATTATCAAACTGGCTACACAGTTACAACAACGGGGAGGGGAAAAGAAAAGAAGAGGTTGAAGTAAAGTTTACAATTAGACGTTGCACCTTAAATTACATTTTAAAAACAAGGTTTTAGAATGCCCGTTTTAGTCCGCATGCGATCTTCATCACAAATCTATATGCGTATCCAATTAGCCAAACAGTAGTATAACGTAATGAAACAAAGGAGACTTTTTTTTTCTCTTCAACTCGGGCCGAAAGCGGAGATTTTTTAATAATACAAAATGGAGGTACTGCCGTTAAATAAGCAAAACTTGTTATTAAATGTTTAAAGTTTTCACAGTGACCCATTTAAGATGAAGAAAAACTTGCTTCGTTGTTCGGCTATCATTAAATTTTTCAATCAAATGTTTTTTCGTCAAGTATAACACTCTAGTTCCCGTACTACTATTTCAGACGAGCGTTTAATGTGGAAATTCTAAACAGATAAATAAACGAATGAAACTGTGACTGAAAGGCGATAGCTTGTACGTCAGAATACAATGCCGAAATGTCGCCGCCGCTACTTTATTATTATTCGCTTTCTTTGAAAGCAAACGGATACCCTCTTAATTGAAGTTTTTCCAGCTTAAACGACGACGGCAGTATTTCTGGAATTCGCTCCAGACATGTACCCCCTCCCCCCGCTGCACACATGCAAACGCGCAGGTACACATAAACGGATTATTATAATAATATTACGTTTGAAGAATTTCACTTTTTCGCCCCCTTCGTTGCTAATTAGAAAAAGTTAACGGAAAAGCATGAAATCTTATCAGCGCGCTATCGGTCCTAATCGAAGGCTATTTCTTTCTTTTCAGTTTGTGCTCGCCTCGCCCCTCCTGTTAGTTCGATCGCCCATCGGCCGGTATCTTAATTAATTCATAGAACGAGGGCAAGTCGGAACCGGAGAGGGATGAATTCGGCTTTATCCGCTTACAAGATAAATAGACCATGTCACAGTAGCTCCGTTGACTAAGACTTCCTCCTCATTAAGGGATGACCCTTCAACGCGATCACGTGTTCGTGTGCGTAACATTAATATACGCAGTAGTAACTTGTAGAGCGGCGATAGCATCGGCTGAAGAGGTCGCCGCAGGTTAAACGCAACCCTGTCATTCTCTCGAGGAGCGCTGTTCGCTCGTCGATGTTGTTAAAATTATTTTAATTGGCTGATCAACATAGACGAACAAATATGTCACACAGCATTAAGATATGCGCGATGTAGAAGGGATACCGAATATCGCCGCCAGTTTTTTATGTTCCTTCTTCTTCTTCCTACTCTTTCTGTCAGTCCCGAAAAGAAAAAGAAAAATAAATTAGAAGAAACAAAAAAACACAATTCCCACTTTTCTATCATTTTCTGTCGAAACTTATCGAATTCCAGCAGCTACTGTACACAGAAGTGAAATAAAACAAATAAAAACTCCTCGAACCGTTAATATTTTTCTCATGCTTTCTCGCAGGAGGAAATTTAATTTTTAGTTCGAGCGCATATATTTTCCTAATTTTTATGTCGCGCCGTTTTCTTGGCTAGCTTTCCGAAGAACAAAGTTATACATATATATATATATATATATATAAACTCGGCCATTTTGGCTTCGTAAGGGGCTGTTCCTCTTGGCCCCTCTTGCTTACAATTTTGTATCTTTCTCTTCTATACTTTGTATAAAATGATCAAAATTTACAATGTAATTCTAAATCGGTCCATATGAATATAATAACATAATCACAAAAATCCTATAGAGTATGAAACCACGTTACATAAAATTGGGTAATTTTTTTTGGGTAATTTTTTATTACGTTGTAATTAATATACATGATGATCATTTATTCGCCGAGGTCAGTACGAAAACTATTATTATACGTCACATTTGTAATGTCATAAATTACTTTTTGACGTGAAAGGTCTTGAAAATCGCACGTGAAACGAAATTGCGCAACGCAACGACTATTATTTTTCACCGCATATATTTATATATATCTATATATATTTATATATATTTATATATATTTATACATATATATATATAAAAGTCGGCCATTTTGGTCTCGCAAGGGGCTGTGCCCCTTGACCCCTCTTGCTTACAATTTTGTCTCTTTCTCTTCTATACTTTGTATAAAATGATCAAAATTTCCAACGCAGTAATTCTAAATCGGTCCATATGAATATAATAACATAATCACAGAAATCCTATAAAATATAACAAACGTTACATAAAATTTGGACATTTTCCGTTCAAAAATGTTATATTATTACAGTAAATTACTCAGTGCTAAGCTCGAAGACAGGCAGTGTTATCAACTGGAACAAGAACATACAGCACTAGAAATTACGATACAAAACTTGCTATGTACGATCTAGGCGGATTAACAGTAAAATAGACCCAATGTAGAGGAAGAGGTATTAATAAAATTATTAATGGGGAAGATACCAAAGGAAATTCAAAATGAAAAAAATCTGGAGAGATGGAAAAATAAGGATAAATTTGGTTGACAGCATGGTGTTAAGAGCAATAGAAATAACAAAAAAAAAAAGTATCGTAATACTAGTAATAACCACTTATAACATTGACGCCACGTTGACATGAGACTCGTTCCTATCTCCAGTTTTAAGCTGCTAATGAGAGAGTGGTAGTTGTTTAAAAAATTATATTGTATTATTGTAGTATATAAGTTAACATATTAAGATATTGTAATAGGAAATATTATTTCAGATGATGGTATAATTGTAATATAAATGATAAATAATGAGAGTGTGGATTTTGTAATATAGTAATATATAAGTTAGCACTTTTTATGTTGTAACAGAAAGTAGTACTTAAGTTAAGTTAATATTGTACAAATAAATGATATAATTATGTTGAAAACCCACTGTGGGACCCGCAAATTGTTATTTAAAAAAAACAAAGAAAAACCATAAAATTGGGACATTTTGCGTTACATAAAATTGAGACATTTTTTTTGGGACATTTATTCTAATGGGGGGTAGCCTAAGAATTACGTTTTAATTAATATATATATATAAATACTTAAACCGATATTTCACGTTAAATCAACGGTCCTGTGCCCTAGCACAGCCACACCCAATTTTTTTAAACGAAAAAACAGATATATTTATTAAAAATGCTAATACCAACACGTGGATAAAATCCGTAGTCTGTTTGATGAAATTTATAAATACGAAATAAATAAATTTCCCGTAATAAATGTATAAATTAATTTACTTTAATTAAAACGAATACCAACACTGCCTGTGTGTTTTTAGTTTTTTATATTAAGTGTGTACTACTCTGTGTTATTAACTGACGATATTTCCGAAACCGTTTCTAAAATGAGGTGTATTAATTTTAATTTAACTTAAAGTAAATTTAATTTTTATTAAGTATGATTATTTTTTTTCATAATAAAAGTAATTCGAAATATAAAAAGTCATTCGGTGGGCATTTTGTATTGATAAATCGTACAATGGATAAGAGAACCAAAAATAGCTTAAAAAGGGTGAACATAAAAATGTGTGGTTTACTGAACTGCAGTGAAAATAAGAACGATTTACACAAATTTCGAATTTACCTTTTTGTGTTTACATTTTCAAAAACTAAATTTTACTTTCGACGTATTTGAATTTAAAACAATTAGAGCGCAGGCTGTAACGAAATAAAATTGATGTTAAGGACATTTTTAAACGTTTCTTCATACAAATTACGGAATTTAGACTTTTTTCTTCCGGTATTTTATTATCGACACATTTTTACTAGAGCTTATATTCTGATTAGTCAGAAAATTACAAAAAAAAAAAAAAAAAAATAGAAATCAAAACTATCGCATAATACAAGAAAAACTATAATATAATGTATTAATAACAGCTCGGCTTCGGCTTCGTCCCCGCGCATTCCTCATTATTTTGGATACACATTTTCTTTGATCGCTGCCATTATTAATTTGTGTGCTCTTTAGCGTCTATCTCATACTATTTACGCGATAAACTCTATTTACTATATTCACACCTTTCAGCTTGAAATGTGATTATTTTTATTTTTCTGTTTTTAATTAAAATTTGTATGTAAACAAAATAAGGGTAAATTTTTACATCAGTCAGATCTAAGTTCGGTGGGTTAGTTTCTGAAAATGTAAAGTTTTAGTTCATTTCCAGTTTAATCGTTATACAACTATCGGATTCTTTTTTTACTTTTTTGTACTTTACTGATAATTGAATAAAAATAACAAATTTTGTACTCTTTGCGTTTTTTAAAATATTTCAAACTTAATATCTAAAAGTAATCTATTAAGTAACGTACAATTTATAAAAAATTCAGACTATTCTGCAATGTACATTTTTCAAAAGTGGTTTTCGCGATTTTTTGGTTTTTTGTTTTTTTTTTTTTAAAGAGTTGTGCAACACGCCTTATCCTACGTTATATTAATTAATGAGATTTACAGAATAAGAAGTTAATCAATTTTATATTCGGCGTGGTTTTGAAATTCAGTTTAAATTAAAACAAATTTCTTTCTGTTACATGTTCTTCTTTTTCCAATCATTTCTCTATTTCCGTTTTTTTTTTTTTTGAAACAAAGTAAGCTTTATATTAGTTTGGAATATGACAAATTCAAAATGTATAAATGATGTACTATTTAAAAAACTAAAAATTAATAATACAAAAAAACGCACACAAAATGCGTGATCAGAGCAAACTCTAAATAAGTTCGGTTTGTTATATACCTCAGTACCTCAGCAGGGGGTTCGTATCATGCTATCACAAAGAAGCTAGAATTTCGAATCGAGTGGCGGCGTTAGATGTAATTAGTAAAAATCTGTCAAAGCTGGAATTCTCGCTGTAAGCTATATCTATATTAAATAGGCGGATGTTATTTTTATGGTCCTGTACATTCGTAATCTTCAAAATCACCCAGTTCGGATTTTTAGTAAAATATATGCACCTCTTTCTGCCGTGAAGTTATGTCGCGTTACTTCAATAAAAATTACAATTCCTTTAGCAGGTAAGGATTCAAGTTGATGTAAGTCAACATCAAAACGAGGTGTTTGTGTTTACCCCGTGTTCGTGAAAAGAGGGCAGTTTTTGTATCTAGCGCTGTCAACTTTAGTAACTTTTATTTATCCTCCCAACCGAGAAGCTCTGAGGCCTTACTTTCGATTATTCGCTGTGTTATTCGCCCTGATTCTATTATCTAGTTCGATGAATGGACGGGCTCCCTTTCGCATGATCCTAATTTTACCCACTGAGCTGTAAACCCCATTCCAAAATTAATGTAGGTACAACACAGTTCGCGCCAATAAAAAGAAAAAAAAAAACGGTAATTTAATAAAAATAGTTTCATTTTCAAATCGCTAGCAGCAGTAAATGTTGTCCCTGTCCATAATGAACACTGCCTGTAGTGTTGATAAACAGCTAACAAAGCGAAACATCGGAAAGAGAACACACCGTTACCCATCACTTAAAAGAAAAGAAAAAAAATCTCTTTCATCGTTCTTATTAATTTTATAAATAACCACAGCAGAACAGGAGTTTTTAGACTTTTTTCGAATGCGATAAGAACTGTTTGATAGAGATATTATCGTTGTTTCCCTTTACCGTTAATAATGAATTACCTGAATGTTGACTATTGTGGTAACAATGTGAAATAAAGCTCAATATGTAATATTTGTGTAATACGTTCTATTATAAATGCCATTCCTTGTAGTTCCATAACGTGATATTAAGTTTTGCTAAAAATAGTAGAGTACAACCTTTCTCTACCCGCTTTAAATATTTCAAGGTTTTTTTTAAAAAAAAAAAAAAAAAAGACTTAGAATAAAAATAATCCTTATGCAAAGTTATTATATGATAAACCTATTTTTTGAGAAGTTATTACACACTTAATGTACTTTTTTGAAAACCGCTTGCGTAACCTCTTTTCACCCCGTAAAGTTCAAATTTTCAAAAACGCTTTCTTACATGTCATCTTCGCTGTAATACGCGCGAAATTTCACATTATAATCGCCATTCGTTGAGCTGCGGCGAGATTTTTGGTTTCCTCAAAAACGAGGTGCTGTGGAGAATTTAAAAAAGTTTTTGCATTCTTTTAGTAAATCATACGAGGTATCTTAAAGCAAGATTATGTTAAACCTATTGGTACTGAAAACATAACGCTTCATGTATTTTTTGGAAAATAGTTTAAATCCCTTTTCGTCACTAAAAGTTTGAATTTTCAAAAAGCTTTCTATTTGACATCTTCGGTGTATTGACAATGTTCGTATGGAATTTTAATTTTCTGGTATAAATAAAAATGGTTTTAGCTGTACGTTATTTACTAGTTTTTTAAAAAGCGATTTTCCAAATTTTACTCCTTTTTTCATTTTCGCGAAATTTGAATTTTTAAATGTACTTTTGCATAGTGTAATTGTGCCGTTATGTTACAGATGAATTTTTAGCTTTTTAGACCTAGTAATTTCGGCGGTGTGCTAATAATTTTTGGGCTAATACTTAAGTATTTCCAGATCTTCTCTTTTATATATACATACATACATATAGACACACACACATGTATCTATATAAATTCGGCCCTTCGTGCCTCGCAAAAGGCTCAATCCGCTCCTTAACCCCGTTTGTAGATACCCCCCAACTTTATATCACTTTGGTACTTCGTACAGAAGGAGGAAAGTTAACAACGTCATTCTTTCTGACTGCGCGACAAAAAAAAAAAAAAAAAAAAAAATCTTTATTTAACGTCACAGTTTGGGAAAAATTTTTGGTAGTTGGGGTCGGGATAAGAATGCCGTTGTCATTAATCTTAAAATACAATAATCATCACTGTGTCACAAACGTCAAAAATGATATTTAAAATTTTCCTTAAATATGAACGTGCCATTTTTGAACCGTTAAAAAAAGTACATATCAACGTTAATGTGAATGAAATGTATAGGCTCAGCCTTCTACTCTTTTTCGAATTCAGATAATTTTTTTTTTGTGTTACTGTCATTAATGTTAATGATAATTACAATAGCGTTGAATCGGATTTTTTTTTTTTTTTAAACTTGCTTCAGTTCCTACAATTTTACGCTTAATTTTTTTGTCGAGCAACAATATGTCCTCTATTAGCTACAGATTTAGTATACTATAACTGGTTACATTGATTCTATTCATTCGACCGTATATAATTTGCATAGTGTAATCAGTTTGTTTTTAGGGAACATACATACATACATACATATATATATCCACTTTTGAATCCGATTTGTCGATTAATATAAGGCCGGTACTTCTGCCGTTAATTAAGGCCCTGCGGTCTGCACCGGAATGGTTAAATTTATTAGAATTGGAAAATACTTACCGCCTGTGCTGTTTGCTTAATTATACCTCGCGGCTTAAATTATAAGTTAAGATCAAGATTACACACATCTTTTTAAAAAAACGGAGCCGTGCATATAACGTATGTGGTGTGTGTAGCGGGGATCATTTTTTTTTGTAGAGGCATTTTTCATTAATTAAATTATCTTCTCGCTCTCTTCTAGGAGAGAATACTCGAGTACGACTAAGGCAATTAAAATACCTGAACATTATAAATTTGATGTTATGAGTTCTCTTCATTTATGACCAGAATGATATCGTTCACTGGACTGAATCCTCTGATACCATTATCAACCTGAATCATTGAAGTGTCCGTTCGAATATTTAACCGGGGGCTTTAATTCTAAAAAGCGGAAGCCGGCCAACTTAAAATTGCCGCATTGGGAGAAAACTGGTTTAACATTGTAACAAAAAATGAACTTTTTCGTTTATCTCGATTAATTATCAGTAGTCAGAATTATTGCCACGGAATTCCCCTCTGCGCGTACGAATTTATCTCGCTTACGCCGCTGATTGACATTACGGCTTTTTCGTAAGTGATGTTTTGGACTTTATCTGTACTTCCAGCAATAACTCTGATTTGAAATGTAGAAATACGATGACAAATGAAGCAAAGAACGAAACAAATAAACCCATCAAAGCACCGCATGATATCAAAATTTTTTCCTAATGATCGGCGCCATTTATTTTACGATCGAGAATTACAGATTCCTGTTTTTTTTTCCGTAAAAATATTCATAGTTTTTCTTTTCTTTTTTTTCTTTTTTCATTTCATTCGTCAGTAGAAATTCTTTTTCCTTTTTAGTTTTGTTCTGGTCGACGTCCGCATTAGGAATTAATTAAATAATAAAATTATAAACGCTACAACAAACGTCTTAAGATCGAACGAAAATTAATACACCGGAAATTTTCGATGAAGATATCATATTTTTGGTACTGGAAACAAAAAGAAAATATAGTCTTCTTCTTCTCTGGGCCGCGTGAAAACAGCAAACTTTTCCTTTTTCCTTCTTCCCAGTATTTCTTCATTATTTCACTGTGCTTTTTCTTCCGATCATCTGTCCATTTCTGCCCTGTTCTCTTCCTTTTGATATTATTAAAGCCATCTCGAGTTCTCTTTTTTCTTCCTAAATTCTGTTCTGTTTTCAATAGTTGATATATGTATATCTTCATTAAGATCTTTTTTCGTATAATCACCTCGGCCTGGACTTCAATCTATCAAAATGTTGAAAGATTCCTTTTAGTTAATCATCCATTCTCTGGATATGCGCATAAAATGCCAACCTTCTTTTCCTCATTACGTCGGATAGTTTTTCTACTTTCTTATATATTTGCTCATTTGACCTGTTCCTGAATGTTTCTCCTATTTTTTGGGGGCCAAGAAATTTTCTTATGATCTGTCTTTCCTTTTTTTCCCAATATTTCAATTTTTCCTACATCATTCAGCTCTAAGCACTCAGCTGCGTATAGACACTCCGGTTTAATGACACTGTGTTGTAACGTCTTATCTTGGTATTTATCGACATTGATTTTTTTGTTGTATATATTTCGTGTTAACTGGAAAGCCGTTTCCATTTTTCTTGCCCTTATTCTCAGTGCTTCCCCTTCCAATCCGTTTTGCTCAATAACCATACTTAGGGTATCTGAAATTTTTAACTTTTTTGATTTTCCCATATTTTGCACACATATATCAGGGTGAGGTTCTAATGTTTGTCATATATTCTGTTTTCTCGAAGGAAATCTGTAAACCAGTTTTTTCTGCTACTTCTTTTAAAAGTTTAATCTGCTTTACCGCTGAGGTTACATCCTGTGAGAAAATTGCCAAGTCATCTGCAAAAGCTAAACAATTAATTTTCCTTCTTGTATCCCAGGCGTATCTGTTTACTTATATTTTCTGTTTCCAGTAATTTTTCCCACTCTCTAATAATCTCTTTTTTAGGACACAATTGAACAGAATTGGAGAAAGTCCATCTTCTTGCCGTACATCCGTTTTTATTTCAAAAGCTTCGGAGATTTGTCCCCCATAAATTTTATCTTAGCTTTGGTGCCTAATAGTGTTTGTTGTATTAATTTTGTTGATTTATTATCTACACCAAATTCTTTTAATACTTCCATTAAACTTTCTCGATCGACCGAGTCATACGCTTTTTTAAAGTCTACAAATACTATAACATATGTTTCTTATCATCCTGTCCCTTATTATTAAATACTTAACTTAAAGTATTTGTTCTGTGCGCACGATCTATTTTTTCTGAAGCCTGCTTGGTATTCTCCTAGTTCCGTTTCTATTTTACTTTCTATTCGATTTAATAACACCCTTGC
Organism: Icerya purchasi; assembly: GCA_039619475.1. Taxonomy (NCBI): domain Eukaryota; kingdom Metazoa; phylum Arthropoda; class Insecta; order Hemiptera; family Monophlebidae; genus Icerya; species Icerya purchasi. Next base: position 143,807,127 of record CM077115.1, read on the forward strand.
AAGGATTTTATATACTACCGATAATAGAGATATTCCTCTATAATTGTTAACCTCTGACTTATTATGTTTCTTATGAAGCGGGTGTATTAATGCACATTTCCATTCCTGAGTGGTATCTTCTCTGTTCTCCAGACTTCCACTAGGAGTTTTGCTCAATTTTATTTCCATTGGTTTCTCAGCTGCTTTTATTAATTCCGCTACTATTGAGTCTTCTCACCGAGATTTATTGTTAAAAAAAGAGAAAATAGTATATATTAATGAAGATAGAAATGTTTTTGGAATATTTGCACAGAAAACCGAAATAGCTTTTTTACCCGGAAAAGAGAAAAAACCCGAGAACATTATTAAAAAGTTAACTGTCGATTTTTAATTTCGATATTAATAATTTTTAAATATTAAAATATATAAAGGTTATTAATATTGAAGGAGTAATATATTATCATATGTATGATTGGATTTTATTGGGAAAAACTCACTAATTTTCAGCTGAATTAAAATTCAAACATTTACATTCGCTTTTAATAATGACATCTAATTTTGAAAATATAGGTTACTGTTAGGCTTTCCTTTGATTTTGAAAATACTAAGTTTGCCTTTATTTAATTATATTTTGTTTTTATTTGTAGTACTAAAGATGGGCCATTCCCAAAAAGAGATGTTTATTTTCAGTCTTATATTCCTTATAGTGTTTATAATTTTATTAACTATTTAACGAACGGAATGGATTAATTTCTTTTCATTTTCCCTCGGTTATTTCTTTATTGGCTTTCTTTCATATGCTTTAATATTATCCCTATCTTCGGTACCTTGTTTTATTTTACCTTCTGTAAAAATTAGCCATGTTATACTCTGAACACACTAATCTTAAATTCCGCACACCACCGTTATTACCAAAAAAATGTAACAGAAAAACTTAAAATCCATCAAAAAGCGGATTATTATGCCGTATTTGGATTAAAAATTTACCGAAAATGGCCAAAAGTGATCTCATATAATTAATCTCACTTTATTTTTGGTTTGTATTTTACATTGGCGGGAATAATTGTTGTATAGCTTTTCGTTTACATCTTAAAATTCTTATTTATTTTAATATCCTTTTTTCATATTTCTAGCTCGCTATCATACAAAAGTATGAGCGGAATAAATTCAATGAGGTTCGTTCTCTTTTTTCCAAATCAATTATACTCGCGCCGGATTAAATGCTCAAATAACTCTAAAAATATTTAAATATTAAAAAATTAAATCAGGGAAAACCGAAAAACATATTTACCTACTTATCGGAAAATAAATATTGGGGATCATTTTATTGTTTAGTTCCATCGCTGCATCGATTTATAATGTAAGCGTAAATGATTTTTAAAATTGACCATTTTATATAGTGCTATGGTGGTGCCCCTCTAGTATACAATAACTCTACTATTGTAAGTTGCAATGCAGATTTCGATTTCGTTTATTTTATTTCCCCTCTTCCGTTGATCTGTTTATTTATCTAGTACTGCTTATTTTTCTGTATAAACTGCCTTAATTGTGGTAAGGTATTCTTATCGATTTGATGTGCGTTCGTATTATATTTATTCATTTACGAGATATATGTTTCTCTTTTTGTTTTCAATGCAGTAGTTATAAACGTTTCGTCAATGAAATGAAAGTCTTTGGTAATTTAATAATCTGATAGATAACTAAACTGGCAGAGTATAATAATAGCAGTGTTGCTGTAGAACTATTTCACTTGCGAAAGTATACTTGTTATTCGTAATCTGTTTCGAAATGCAACATACCTAAGCCTTTTGGGAGTGTGTCTTTTAGTATTTTACGTTCCTTTCTACCGTTGACATCGGAAATCGTTTTAAGATCTTTCGTAAGCTATAAAGAGATTGCCAACTGTTTTTACAGTCAAAATAGTCGACAATTGCCAAAAAAAAAAAAAAATTACTCGCTTCGCAATGAAAAAAATGTCTGCGCGTTATCGCTCTTTTGTATTAAGATTATTAAAATTATAGAATTCGATGTATTTGAAAGTTTGTAAATCGAATTTATAGTGACAGTAAACTTAATTTCAAAATTTCATAAGTTGTAATTATTAAATAAATGGATTATTTGAGGGGGAAAAAGATGACTTTTTTTTTCCTTAATCTGATTCGAAAAGTTTATTCAATTTGAAACTATCGCGATTATCTTTAAAATATAGAAATTGAAAATGGAGTGTAAAGTCACATTAATACAAATTAATATAAATTACGATATTTTAGAATGTCCAATTAATAAGAATTTATTATAATTAAAATATTTACGAATTCGACAATTATGTATGTAAAAACTTAAACGTGATTTTTAACAAAGTACCGAATTTCATATGATGTAATTGTAGAGGAATGTATACACACATCTACGACAAGTGTAAAATAATGAAACAGCTAAATCCGTAAAACTCTGTATATAGTACATTTAAGGTAAAATTCTGTCGTGGGGAAGCAATTATTTAGTATTACCATTATTTCATTAGACTTTATATCAAATTAAGGCACGACGAATAAACACATCTACACTCTCATATACTCATATACGCTGCACATATAACACTGTACTTTTAAACAATAAATTAACTTTTAACTAAAACTAAATATCCTGGGAAATTCTCTCATAATTATGCAAAAACTTTATTTTTTCGTCGTCCTATTTTAAGTATTGGCTAACCTTTTTTTTTTTTTTTATTTTCTTCTATAATATGTCAATTTTTTTGTCTCATTATTATCCCTTGACATCACGTTCAGCCTGATCTTCTTTCTTTTGCATTCTCACTAATAACATTTGTTATATTTTTTAATTTTCTTTTGATAAGTATACTCTCAAAATTAACTACGCAATTTAGATAATAAAATAAACAATTTTTCGAATGACTGTTGCAAATAATTCGAATTAACTCGATTGAAAGCATCCGTTCGAACACATTCGCATACGAAATATGTTCGTGAAACATCCCAACTCTATTGTATTCTTCCGAGACGAACATTTCGAATGCAACTCTATTGGGCAGTTGAAAGCTTTCCAACGGAACAATCGAAATATTCGAGGGATAAAATATTTCAAAGTCGACTATCCCCTTATGAAATCGCAACAGAGGATAAAACAATTTTCCCACACACACACGAGGTAGTGGGGCATTACAATTTATAAACAGTTTGAATTATGAATATCAATTCTATTTCTTAGCGCATGTGTGCCCTACAATTATATAAAATTTTTATAAGGTAGTAATGATAAATTTTACTTGTCCCCTTGAGCTCTATTCTTCAGTTTCAAGTGAAAATACGTTTATTACAACGCGGTAGAAACTAAAAACCAATTAATTATCCACATCTGACGATCACACGAGCCGAAGAGGAAAAAAAAAAAAAAAAAGATTTCAAATAATCGATATTTGTTAAGTCATTTAATAATATTCACTATACATTAGTCAGTGGCGGATCCAGGGGGGAAGAAAATGGGGGACATTTCCCCTTCCCAAGCACCAAAGCCTCTATGAAAAAAAATTTTATAACAGAGAAACTTAATTTATGCTATAAAAGATTTACATGTTTATTACACCTGTGGATTTTAATAATTAATATTTAATACTGTTTTCTGGTAAAACAATTAATGTTCCTTTTTTATTCTATTTTAAATGTTGTCGATCAACTTTTTTATTTATTTTTAATTTAAAATAGAATTCAATGGGAAATATACATATATATTTAAACTTGCTCCTGAAAAAAGAGAATTTGGATCGGATTATTAACAAAAATAAATAATTAAAATCTAACAAAAATACTCTCTTTCTTACTATTTCTAAACTACCATATTTAAGGTATAATTTTATAATTTCGTTTTATTTTTCACCTCCTAAAAAATAAAACAAAATTTATAATTATGTATTTTTAAAACATTTTTATGAATTTTTATAAAGGTCGCTATTTGATTTTCTTTATGAAACACGACGGGGGGATGTTTCTCAAATCTACTGTCTACCGTAGAAGATTTTACGTAATTATATAATTTCCCCGTCCCCAAAATGTCCTTCTGGATTTGCCTCTGCATTATTAGTTATTGATTTTTTTTTTTTTCTTTTTAATTAAATAACGCGGGAAAATCAAACTTAGGCCATATTAGCTTTATACCTTATTTTGAACCACGGTGTTAAAATTCAAAGTAACCGATAATTTCAGCATTATGATCTCCATTTGCCTGGGAATCATTTTTGAAGCGATTTCAATATTGATGTCGCGTTAGGTGTACGGTCTATAAGGTTTTTGTTGAGAAATACCAGTTCTCGTGGAAGAATGAAAAAAAAAACAAAAAACGACGCATAAACTTACCGCTAAGTGTGTGTACTTCATTTTTCTCGCGCCAGAAAATTTGAGTATTTTTCGTTCTCAGCGTATCTAATTACGCGCGGGGTTCCTTAAAATATATATGCCAATAAAAATGAGTTATTCGAGATTCGTCGAACTTTTATTACCACGAATAAAATAATAAACGTCGATTTATATAGAATCTCGACGTAATAATAATAAAGTTCGACATGCTTTTTAACTTTATATAAATGTTTTTCGGGATTTTTCTTTTTCATGTGCGTACGCAGACTTTCTCATTTATCTAACTCGCGATCAGATTATCGGAATGACTGAAAAAAAAGTCATCAGCGAAAAGGTCGCTCAAGCAGTCGAAAACGAAAAGAAAATTATAAAAACACCCGGTTTATTTTATTGTGTCAATATTTTATTGTGCCAATATTTGAAAAAATTGCGTGTACCTCGTAATTAAAAGCAATGTGTCGTCGCGGCGATCGAATAAATAGGACATTTTAGGGGGGGTCTAGGGGGGCTGCAGCCCCGGGCCCCGCCTTATAAAGGGGCCCCCAAGTGACACCCACTTCTGACATGTAATCAAAAATTAATCCATCATTTATTATATACATCAACATTTTTTTTTAAAAATAAATAGGATTAACTTTACAGGAGCATTATCTAATACATTTATTTGTTAATAATTTAGTATCGATTTTTATTTCCTCCTAGAGGAGGAGGAAACTTCGTAATAGTAAAATTTCGAGTTGTTCCATAATACGTACCATAAATTTGTTTTAAGGTATAACGAGTCGGAATCTACGTTTTTAGGAAATGTCTGTATGAATGTGTATGCGTGTGTACAGGCGTAACACACGCACACACACTATCCTTTTATGCAAATCTTTGGTTAAAATTTGCTGAAAAATTCATTGTTTAAAATTGTATATATATATATATATATATATATATTTTTTTTTGGACATCGAAAATTCTACCCATTGTCTATATGATATTTAGTTTTGTTTACATTAATAATTTACATGTTAATTCGTGAATTCAAAATAATATAATTAAATTAAATTAAAGAAAATTTACTTAGTCCATAAAAATGATAATTTTGTCACTTCCGAAAAGGGCCCCTAATATTTCCGTAGCCCCGGGCCTATCATACACTTAATCCGGGCCTGATTGCGATGAAATATTAAACTCACGGAAAATATAAATTTAATCCGTTTATCAATTAAACCGCCTTCACATCGTAATATGCTATTGTGATACTTTTAGCATTTTAGTTTTGTCAAAATTTGACGCAATTTACATTTAAAAATATTCCATTACACATGGAAAAATTATAAAATCGGAAATCGGCCCATAGTTTTTTTTGTTTATTTATTTTTTTTTTGGTTATAAGTGCGTTTGGAAATAATATTAGTTTCCCCAAAAAACCAGTCAGTATGGCCAAAATTAATGTCGTCTAAGCGAGAGTGTCCGTTAATGTACAGACATAATTTATTGACATGAAATATTATATTCGTATGATAATTTCATTATGAAAAAAAAAAAAAAAACGTTTAGCTCGGCGTAGTTCAATTAATTTATTATCGCGTGTAATATGGTTAACTTTATTAAATTTCTGTTTAGATATTTTTCAATGATTTTTCAAGTCGCGCGGCTATCGGAATTTTTTTACCGGCGCCGCTGTCGCTGTATTGTTATAGTCGAATGTAAAAATCTGCATCGGACTTTCATCGTAGGCCACGTGTGGTGACGATGTAAATAAGGTCTTATTCGATTGGTTTTTTTCTTCTCAGGTAATCTTTTCTCCGACTGCAAGTAACGTTCAAAGAAGACATCGTTCCGTCATTGTTATCCTCAATAGGGGACCGGTAGGCGTTACCGAATGAGGCGTTCGCTACTCTGTTATTATCGGAGATTGTCTAGGCGGCGCTAAACTATCGCAGCTCGAGACGGCAACATCATATTTCCATCGTCAGCTTCCTTATTATTATCGCTATTCATCTCGGATACAATGTGCACGAGGGCATCTGATGCGGCCCGGTTCGTTATCGCGTTCGGTCAAACAGAGGTTGCTGACCAAGGCGGAAGGCACAGAAGAAGGAACAAATGGCAGAAAAAATGATCGTTCGGAGAAATAAAATCGGCGACTTTTACGAACGTATCATTATGCTCATCGAGTACGCTGAATCAGCGTTTTTCCGTGATAATAATAAAACAAACAGCGCGCCCGACCAATCACATCTGAATGGAGACTGTGCCGCATATACTCTGAATATTTGGCTGTTTGGAGTCTGTTCGAAACCTCTGCCGAGGAGTGAGTCGTCTCTTCCGTGGCCTGGTCCCTATTTTTGTTCACCGAAATTTGGTATTGAAATGTACTAGTTAAAACAGGCTTTGCAAACTATACATATATATTATAATATATATATATATATATATATATATATATATATATGTATATGTATATTTACATATGTATATGTGTGTATATATATTCAGTACAATAATTCTGATTGTGCTGGACTTACGACCACCGATACAGGTCGTGGATCTTTCGCTATAATTCGGTAGATATGATTATTAGGCATGGTTTACGGCCTCCTATGTGTTGTGCATATCCTTGAAACTTTATTGAAATATCGAAAAAATGCATTTCAAAAATAAACGAAAGGTTCAACCATTTTGAATGCTTCTTCTTATTTTTGTCGATTTTTTTTTTTTTTTTTTTTCTTTTTTTGGAAAAAAATTCTGTAGTCTTTCGATAACGAAAAACCGCCGAACATAATATTGTAAGACTGAAATAACGAATGGAATATACCAAGTTTGATTTTAAATTCGCAAATAGGCAGGGAAGAAATTTCGGAATGACAAAAAAAGCAAGGAACAACAAGCAAAAATAAACCGGCGATTATGTTAACTTTTTTTTTTTTTTTTGTCAGATTTGTACATAAGGACACATTTCGGATAATCGCAAATTTCTGTAAAAAATAATTTTGACCTTTTCCCGTACAATAATATAATTGTATTCGCTATATTAAGAAATGTGTTTCGAGACAACTAATAAATATCGCAGTTCAAAAATTTTTTTTTGGCTTTTGTTGTTTCGGATTTTTACTCCAAAATATTATTATAAAGGCGTTAAAAATTAAAAGTGTATATTCATTAAAGAAATAAGATCGATATTAGTTTTTACATGAAATCTGTATTAATATTAAATTTTTTCAGGTTAAATTATGTCAAGAAATATATAGTTGAAAAATTTGATACTTAACGATGAAGAGAGAACTGTTGTAATTGCTCCGAATTGGAATTTTATACCGTTTAGAAAGGCTTGTTTTCGGTAAAAATTTCAGTCGGCGCGTAAAATACGATTTTTTTTTTTTTTTTTGGTTTTTTTTTTCGTATTTAACATTCCTTTTAAATCGACTAACGTCATATATATTCTTAATGTTCAACTTTTGTGATAATTTTAAATACATACATACATTTATGTATGAATTATGTTTTTTTAGACCTCGCTAAAGCCCCCAGGACTTTCAGATAGAGGTTCTTCTTTAATATTTATATTGAAGAGTTGTTTCAATTGATTTTTATTATTTTCGATTTTTCGTTTGCCAGCAAAAAAAAGTAAAAATAAATAACGATAGTTATCACAATGTCAATTCTGGTTTGATTTTTATCGTAAATTCATTTAAAAAAGTAATCAAAAAATGTTACGTATTTCGCAACGGTTTTACGGTTTTTTATTTCCGAGTATAACACAGCGAAAAGGTTAAAAAACATTTTTGCATTTTTGCGTAACGGTTTTTTTATATTATCCACGCCTTAAGAATAACATTGTCAATTTCTATACGGATTTATTGCGAGCTAGCTGATTAATCGTGTATATTCCTTAAATTGTTAAACCTCTAAACGTAGTCGAACGATCATACGTAATACGGAAGTTCAATTGCATTGGCTCAACTTTTTCACTATTAAAAGTAGTGTATTTTAATTATTTCAAAATCAAGCCGTGTCAATGTGTCGCGAACAAATTCTGTTGCATGACAAAATTTCGATTTTCTATTCAACGTGGTAAATAAGCGAATTGTTAAATTTTTATTTCTCGTTAAAATACGCGATAACATTTGGAAATTAATCTTATTACTGTGCAGGTTAATGAAGAATAAGAATTCCTATCAAAGGTAGAGAATTATGTAAAGACCATATTGCTTAATAGCATGGAAACGCAAAAAAAGCTATTATTTATATGTGTTACAAGTTTGTTAAGTTGTTTCGGTAGCTTAATAAAATTTATGGTATAAATTATTGCTTTTATTAGATAAAATTGGGACATTTTTTCGGTATAAAATGTAATGAAATTACGTTGTAAATTTTGATCATTTTATACAAAGTATGGAAGAGGAGACAGAAATGTAAGCAAGAAGGTCGAGGGACACAGCCCCTCGCGAGGCCAAAATGGCCGAGTTATATACTCGTATGTATATATATATTAATGAAACTGTGTCATTCTTAAATTTTAAAGCGAAATGTTAATGTTTTTGGATCACACTATGAGAAAGTCATTTAACGAAACCTGTAACTTTTGCGCTTATAAAGTTTTCAACTACTTCAAATTTTCTTTTCGCAGCAATCGACGTTTGAGCGACCAACTTCTAATTGAACTAGGCCAAACTTTGGCAACGGTAGTAGAGGGAAAAAGCCGATTCATAGACAAAGGATGCCGCCACCGTTGATTTAAGCCTTCGAGGACCGTTTCCGGAGCGTCTCGGACCGCGGAACCGCATTCCATTTGATTGTCGATCCCTTAATTAACACACACACATGTAAATGTATGTGTATATACGTCTGCACACACATGTAAAAATCACCATCATCATCACCATCGCGGTAAATTCGTACGCGTGCCATCGCAAGTGACCTTGTACCTGTCAATCAATTGGTCGATGCATGCCTTTGCTTGTACGTAAATTACCGTTATTCGGTAGCAACTAGTTTTGGAGGATTACGCACACAATGATGTATATACGGTTACGAGCGTTCGTAACATATGTAAAATTAGTTATTATCATTATTGATTTTCGTTGTTATCAATATTATCAGTGGTCAGTCTGCAGGAATCGCGGTAAAATACAGGTTTTCGCCGTTCCGGTATTTCTAGGAATCGCGAAGATTTTCGTTCGGTCAGTTGCGTAAAACTTTTCTTTGTCCGATACATTATGTACGGGGGGGTAAGTCTATCTCACACGTCGCAAAAGCGAAAATGCTTCTCTCATAGCACTACATGTAAATGCTAACGCAACCGTTGAAACCGGATCTTAACATTCTTATACTTTCTATACTAGTATGAATTTTCAAAATAAATACAAGTATATTTTATTTTTTACAGCTCTAAAAAATTCTCTGTCATCACCAGTACATCGTAAATTTATAAATCTTTTCGTAATTCTTCTTTTTTTATTATTTATTTATTTACCTCCGAACACATAACAATCGTGAACAATAACGATACAAAGTATACGTCGCTGCTATCATATTATTTATTTTTTAATAACTGATTTACATTCCTGCTTTAATTTTTTTATTTAAAAAAATATTCGATCGAATGATTAATTAAATGTCGTAATGATAATAAAAATTACTGTTTTCTTACGAGTAATATCGAATTTAATTCTCAGTGAGTGTTGAAAACGCTCGAATCTTATTATCAAGAATCTAAAATTTCGAAGGAAATTTCTGTATCGCAACCCCTTCATACATTTTTTTATTTTCTATGTTTACATTTGTAAATTTTCTATCGCGCGTATATTTTCGAAATATGTAGAACCATCTATGAGCAGTCTACAACATTATTGAGAAAAGGTGTAGAAACATATCGGTACGGTATTGTTGGAGGATCTATGTGTGTGCGTACGTGTAAATGGTCAAAGTGTTAATTCATAGTAGCATTTGTACCACGATAACCGGTACATGTCAGGGGTAACATGTATGTATTCTGTTATAACAGGACTTTACAGCGGAGACTGTTATGAATATCCGTGAATATCCATTGTCATTATGAAAAATTAGTTTAAGACCGTTAAAATACTTTACACAGATACCAGAATATGTATTTACACATTCGATACCTGCGATAAAACAACTGACAAAAATGCCGTTCGGCTAATGGACCGCGCAGGCTAGCGATATATTGCGGAAATCACCGTTTAAAATCAACCTTTTAAATGTCACGATGGATAATTAATTAAGCAACCGCAACATTGTGTTGAACCGCGAAATGGGAAAAGTGGTAAAAACATACCTAATGAGGTGACCAAATCACTACCGTTGAAATGCCCACTACCAGCAATAGAAATATGGGAACGTGCTAGCTGTCCAAATACTCGAAAATGTTCGAATAAATGACATTTCAACAATGTATCTAAATCTACCATTGAAAACCTCTTTAGTTTAAACACATAATAATAATAATAATAATGAAATCGCGGAGATGAAGGTATAGAGCATTTGAGAATTTGAGCATGACGATCAGTTGAAAACTTAAAGTCTTCAAGTGTTCATCATTTTGCTTCTCTCGGAGTATTTAAAATTTTCTAAGTTTTCCTTTTTATATTTTCCAATCTGTTCATCGATCAACATATTTATTTCGGTAAGTAATATAACACATTTATATTTTATTTAACTATTCTATTTAATTGTTTCATTCTTATATACATACATGTAATTATTCTTTGGAATTATTCCATTCATTTTGTTTAGTCCCTCAGATAAATTTTACGCACTTCGAAATTTAGCACGATTTTATTCACTTTTTTATTTTTTCATATATTCTTTTGAATTATTCCATTTATTCGTCATTTTAATAAGTTTTTAGAATTCACAAAAATGATTCAGATATTTCATCACACATTACGAAAATTTTTTATTTCTCAAATATTCCAAAAGATTTCTCTTACCTTACATTATTCACTGTTTAATACAGTACACTGCTCAATATCTGGTTTTTTCTTCATTCAATACTCGTAAAATTTTGCTTTTCTTTTCTTAGACCCCATAACATATTTTTAATTACGTAATTTTTATAATAGATTTTACAGACGTATATAGCGGAGAATTTTTGCAAAGACGAGTACGGTATTAATTTTAATATATATACTGGTATTATTTACTTCACTTGATTGATTCATGTAATAAAATGGATTTTTCTTGTCAAAAATATTAGAATTGGAACATATCTATTTTCTTACGTCTTATAATATCTCTCGAAATTGGATTTAATTATTTCTATTTTCACAAATTAGTGATAGATATGATAAAAGGAACAAATACTCTTTACTAATTTTTCATGATATCTTTTCTCATGATTTAAAAATACGTAAATCTAATAATGTAAAATTATATAAGGATACACCCAACATATTTCTTCCTCCTCAAACTAGTTAATAGCTTTTTATTTATTACTATTAATATTTAAATTTAGAAGTTGTGATGTAAAATACTATGTTAATTCTCCATATAAATATATTTTTATGTAGTATATCCTGATATACCATTGGCGATTGTTTTTCGATTAACAAAAACGGGGAAGCCGTACATTTTTGAACAGAATATCACCAATTCCGAAAAAAAGGAGAATACATATCGGTAAGTAAACGTTCTCATTTTTTTTATTTTCCTCAACTATTATTCAGAAAGATTCTTTCAGTTTTATTAATTCAAACACTTTTCATTCCACATTATTTAAAGTATATATTCACAGATTTTATATTATACACCATTTACTCATATTTCTCAATATTCTCACTAAATTTTTACTTATTATCCTATTCCTCAAATGATATATTTAGGATTGAACTATAATTCACATATTATTCATGTATTATTTGTATATTACTTTTTATTGAATGATTTACCATGCAATTCATCAAAAGAAAATTGTTTTTCGTATATTATTATTGAAATTTAAAAAAAAAAAAAAGAGATTATTACCCATACGGGGTTATTTAGAAACTATTAGAAATTTTTAATTTACAGTCCACACACACGAAAATTATTTAGAAACTATTAGAAATTTTTAATTTACATTCCACACACACGAAAATTATTTTGAAACTGATAAAAATTTAATTATTATTTTATCCATCTACACATGTATGTAATTATTTTGAAATGGATAGAAACATTTATACTTTCAGAACATTATTATTTTAATTTTTGCTATATTCCGATGTTGAATTATTCCACATATTTTGAAGCTATTGAACATTTTTATTTAATCATTTATATGTGAAGTTATTTATTTTTGAATATGATAAAAATTTTATTGTGTTATTTTTTCTTTTTTCATTATATTAATCTTATCTTTTAATTTGTTTCTTTAACTGGAATTGTTGATCGGACATGGAGCAGTTTTAAAACGATTTAACCACCGGAAAGATACTGAAAAAAACCATTGAAGAATTAAATTTTCCAGATATTTTCTATTTTCAGTAAGTACTTGAAATATTTTATACTTATACGTAGCATATATCACATTTGAAGCCTACAAAAAAACAATCAGTAATTATTATTTTCGTGCTTTTTCCATTACATTTTCATAAAGAAAAAAAATATTTACGAACCATTTCATTTTATGTTTCTGTTTTAATGTATATTACACACTTCATTCAATACAAGTTTCTTAATCTATTACATTTCATACATTATTCGATAATTTATCTTTTTTTATTTCATTCAAAGTAATCTTTTACAAACTTTTTCTTTTCAATTATTACTATTCATATTGAAAAAAACCTCCTTTCTTGCAAATCATTATTTAAAATTTCAAATGTGGTATATTTTTATTTGTCTCCATGTTTATCATGTGTATTTTAAAATAAACGAAAACTGTGTTGTGTACTTTTTTCTATGTATATATTTACAATGTTGAATTCTATGAATGTATATTTATTTACTAAATTTTTCGAAATGTACAACTGATTATGCTGAATTAAAAAAATTACAAGTTCCCATTTCATATTCATTCAAAAAATGTATTCTTTGGGAAAGTTTTAATACTCGAAATAAATGTAAACAAAATGTGATATTTCTATATACATGTTAATGATCTATATTTCTTTATTATTTACAACGGTAAAATTATTATTTATTCAAAAACATATTCCTTAGAGAAAAGTTTTAATACTTGAAATAAATGTAAACAAATGTGATATTTCTATATACATGTGAATGATCTATATTTCGTCATTATTTACTACTGAAAAATTATTATTTATTTAAAAACATATTCTTTAGAGAAAAGTTTTAATACTCGAAATAAATGTAAATAAATGTGATATTAAATGTAGGTGAATACATCCTGTTTGTTAAAATGGTATTGATATTTCTATATACACATGAACGATCTATATTTCCTCATTATTTACAATGGAAAAATTATTATTTATTCAAAACACAATTTTTTGGAGAAAATTTTTAATACTTGAAATAAATGTAAGCAAGTGGTATATTTCTATATACACATGAACGATCTATATTTTATCATTATTTACAACTGAAAAATTATTATTTATTTAAAAACATATTCTTTAGAGAAAAGTTTTTATACTCGAAATAAATGTAAACAAATGTGATATTTCTATATACACATGAACGATCTATATTTCGTCATTATTTACAATGGAAAAATTATTATTTATTTAAAAACACATTCTTTAGAGAAAATTTTTAATACTCGAAATAAATGTAAACAAATATGATATTTCTATATACACATGAATGATCTATATCTCGTCATTATTTACTGTTGAAAAAATATTATTTATTCAAAACACAATTTTTTGGAGAAAATTTTTAATACTCGAAATAAATCTAAGAAAATGGTATATTTCTATATACATGTGAACGATCTATATTTTGTCATTATTTACTATTGAAAAAATATTATTTATTCAAAACACATTAGAAAAATGTTTAATACTTAAAAATATGATTTTTTCTTTTTTTCTTTTTGGAAATGTATATGAATAATGAACACATTTCCATATACACACATAAGTGATTTATATTTTGCTGATATTTACATCTGAAAAATTATTCTTTTATTCACTCAAAATTATATTCTTCATAAAATTTTTTAATATTATTCAAAAATATATTTTATCTTTAAATTAAAAATAGAAATACTAGGTAATGCTTTATGATGAATATATGTCATATTATTTTGTGTTATTATGTGTAATATGTAATTATGTGCTATATGTTATGTTGTTATATATGTAATCCATCAATGTCTTTTAAAAAAGAGATTTTACATACCCACTATCAGTCTATATATTTGAAATCTTTTAAAATGAGTGTAATTACCACTCAAAAAACATAAAATTCAAGTATAAATAGTCTTTACAATAATCAATGACTGCTAGTATAATTGTAATTGTTTCACTGTTTTGATATAGAGACTTGTGTTTAAAAATTAAAAAAATGGTTGAACAAAATATCAGTTATGCAGTACAGGAGATATCAAGGAAATACCGTACCCGCCTAGCAACATATCGCATTATTAATAAAAATCCAGTGCGGGTGGATATTGATGAATTTCTATCAGACATTTCGGAGGCCACCATCGAGAAGATTGAAGATCGGATTGGTACTGGTGTTAAGGCTAGCATTTTGTTGCAGTGCCAGTTCGAGAAGATGGTCGCTAATGGGGAGATAGTAAGAGCACCAAAGTTTTTCCCTGTTAGCGCACATTTGCTACTGCTAGGGGATGATGTGGAGGAGTGGTATGAGGAGTCCGTCAGTAAATTGAAGGGTGATGTTGATAAATTTGAGAATGCCTCGGGGAGTGGCTGGCGAATTGTTAAAATAGACTACCTCGAGGTACGTCTCAATTTTAGAAACATCCTTCAACGGGCGGGCTCCTTCATAGATCTTCCCACACCCCTGAAAAAGAAGAAGGCAGTGGTGAATGTGAGACCCTCTGAACCCAGTGATGAGCAGTGCTTTAAGTACGCCATCCTGGCTCAGTTTGTACAGGTACATCCTGAAAGATGTAACCAATATAATTATAACTCCGAATTGAGTAATCGCTATGTGTGGAGAGGTATTTCCTTCCCAACACCATTATCAGACATAAACATCTTTGAGCGAGCTAACCCCTCAGCATCCGTCAATGTGTATGGTGTTGATGATAAGAATATCGTCTTTCCCCTACGCATTGCCAAAGAGATTAGGGAACACCATCACAATCTCCTCCTCCTGAAGGATGGGGAGAAGCATCACTTTTGCTGTATAAGGAACCTGAGTAGACTTGTTGGTAGACAGATAAATTCAGCACAACACCAGATGTTTATCTGTCATCGATGCTTATCATACATGAGGAATGAGGGGAGGTATCTGGAACATATTAGGCAATGCGCAGATGTGCCTCCCCTTGCAGCCTCTGTACCTGCAGAGGGGAAAAACATTCTGAAATATGACAAGTATAAGTACCAACAGTTTATTCCTTACGTTATTTATGCAGACTTCGAGTGTATGCTTGTACCCATCCAAGATGGTGGTGAGGATGAGATGACGCAGAGTGCTGTTGGGGCTACTGTCATGGATGTTGATAATCCTGACATGCAGATTGTCAATGAGTCTGATGTGGTGTTGGGTGATGGAGAAAATACATCTCTCCATCGTCGAACGCAAAACGCCTCCTGTGCTAGCACTGTCAAGGTACAGCGGCACAAGGCGATGTCCTATTGTTATTACATTGTTGATAGAGTTAACAATACAGTGACATCGCCAGAGTTGTACCGTGGTCGTGACGCTGCAAAGAAGTTTGTAGAGTGTTTGGTACAGGAGGCAAGGAAAATTGAGAAAATCTATGCGGTGAAAAAACGTATATTCATGACACCGCAAGATAGAATAGATTTCTCAAATGCCTCCCACTGTCATATATGTAGAGATCTGCTGAGAGGGGACAAGGTGGCTGATCATTGTCATCTAACAGGAGCTTTCCGGGGTGCTGCTCATTCTCAGTGTAATCTCCAGTATCAGCTTCCTCCGTTTGTGCCAGTGATAATACATAACTTGACTGGCTACGATAGTCACCTAATTGTTAGGCAGCTAGCGTATGATGATCAAGATATCTTTGTCTTGGCCAATACAGAGGAACGTTACAAAGGATTTACAAAGAGAGTGTCTAGCAACATCAGTCTGAGATTTGTTGATTCATTACAGTTTATGGCAAGCAGTCTGGGGAAGTTAGCGCAGAATCTGCCTGAAGATGCCTTCAGACACACTCTCGCCAACATCCCCAACCCTTCGCTGTTATCACTGCTGTGTCGTAAAGGAGTTTTTCCTTATGAATACTGCAGCGATGAGTCTAAACTAAATGAAACAACATTACCAGCCCGGGAAGATTTCTATAGTTCCCTCTCAAAATCCCACATCTCTATCGATGATTACAATCATGCGAAAAATGTGTGGAGCACGTTAAATGTTGGAACATTAGGTGAGTATAGTGACATCTATCTTCGGACAGATGTCCTAATCTTAGCTGATGTTTTCGAGCAATTTCGTGACGTTTGCTTTCAAAAATATGGTCTTGACGCATGCTGGTTCTTCAGTGCTCCTGCATTAAGTTTTCAGGCCATGCTGAAAGCTACAGAAGTACAAATGGAGCTCCTCACGGATTACGACATGTATCTTTTCTTTGAGTCGGCAATTCGTGGGGGGTTAACCCAGTCTGTCATGCGATATTGCGAAGCACGGAATCCACTCGTTTCTTCGTCTGGTTGTAGTGATGGTGGAGATGATCCCAACTATATATTTTATATCGACTGCAACAATTTATATGGTACTGCCATGTCGGAGGCTTTACCATATAAAGGGTTTAAATGGCTAACACAAGAGGAAATCGATGATTTAGACGTCATGGAAGTCCCTGATGATTCCCAATTGGGTTATGTCATTGAAGTCGATATAGAATATCCCGAGGAGCTGCATTCTCTGCACAATGATTTGCCCTTCCTCCCGGAGTCTAAAGTGGTCTCACGATTGGGTAATGTAAAGAAACTAGTGGCAACACTAGAGAACAAAACTAGATATATTATTCATTATACATATTTAAAGTTGGCTATTCAAAATGGATTAAAACTTTGCAAAATTCATAGAGGAATAAAATTTGAACAGACTCCGTGGTTAAAAAAATATATCGATTTGAACACTGTTTTTCGGCAGCAGGCCAAAAATGAATTCGAAAAGAACTTTTTTAAACTTTTGAATAATGCAGTATTTGGTAAAACGATGGAAAACATACGTTCACGGCCCAAAATTAAACTGGTCTGCAATAAAGTAAAATTTACAAAACTTGTGGGCAAATCATCATTCAAGGATAGAACCTTGTATAATGAGAACCCATTTCTGTGCGCCGTACATGAGCATCCTACCAAACTTTTATTTAATAAGCCGATATATGTGGGTATGTCTATATTAGACATAAGTAAACGTATTATGTATAAGCATCACTATAATGTGATGATGCCCATGTACGGAAATGAGAGGTTGCAGCTTCTATACACTGACACTGACTCTTTTATATATAATATTCGGACTGCAGATCTCTATGAGGATGTGAAAAACAACCTCAACATATATGATACAAGTGATTACTCGCCTAGTCATAAGTGTTTTAGTTTAGTTAATAAAAAAGTATTGGGTAAGTTCAAGGACGAGCTTAATGGTGTGCCTATATGTGCATTTATTGGGCTTCGTCCTAAGGTGTACAGCATTAAGTTAGCAGATAGCATTATTAAAAAATGCAAGGGTATATCCCGATGCATTGTCAATAATGATATCCAATATAGTCATTATTATTATTGTGTAACAAATAAGGCGGCCGTTTATAATACTTATTTCACTAGTTTTAATATACGTAGTTTTAAGCATCTGCTGTACACTGTAAAACAGAGTAAATTGGCCATTTCAGGGGCGGATGATAAGCGTATCATAGGAACTGACAACTCCCACACATATGCTATAGGCCATAGGGATGTTGTTAGCTTCAAAAATAGGTTTAGTTTCGTTCTAGACGAACTAAACATGTACCATACATTTAAGAATAGTTTATTTTGGGATCGTGCGAGATATGGATGTTAATGATTTAAGTAAAAACAAGTCAGAGAGAGTGAAATGTGCGTAAATGTGGATTAAGTGAGAGAGTAGTATTATTATTATCTAACCGTTAAGTTACATCCGCCCCTACCTAGTATTATTATTAATGTTATTTTTTATTATTATTTATTCATACTAGTCATTTATATTTATGTGTGTATATATTTCTGTATATATCATTTTATATATGTATGTAAAATCATTTTTTGATGAAAATACATAGTTTTTATCCTTATCCATTTATTTACTTGTTTTTTATTTAAATTTTATAATTATCTACATATATATGTTCTGTTTCAATATTAAGCATAAACTATATAGGTTGATGAAGAAGAGAAAAAGAAGAAGTACACATCTTGAAAATTATATACACATTTATTCAAAAATTT
Organism: Icerya purchasi; assembly: GCA_039619475.1. Classification (NCBI taxonomy): domain Eukaryota; kingdom Metazoa; phylum Arthropoda; class Insecta; order Hemiptera; family Monophlebidae; genus Icerya; species Icerya purchasi. Next base: position 143,826,022 of record CM077115.1, read on the forward strand.
ACAACTAAAATATGAAAAAATTACAATTAAAAAGATAAATATAATTTATGAGCTGAAATTGGAATTGTTGTAGATTCAGAATCATCACAATCGTAAACTATATTTTCTTCTAAAATTGTTTGATCTCCATTATTAAAATCTTTTCCTAAAGTTTCCGGGCACATATCTCGCAAAAAATCGGTTACATTTTTACATCTACACTGTTTACAATCTTTAATTAAGGTAGGATGAGCTGCACTGAGCGGTAATGAATCCGGTATATCAAATCTATGATGCTTAAAACACGGCAAACATTTTTTAATATCTTCGTTTTTCCTTAATGATTCAGGTAATTTATCATAAAAATCACAAATTTTATCGGGGCACAAGGAAACTAATGTTTCTGCAGCAGCCTTCTGTATCGCTTGTTGTTTAGGTCTAACATTCATATCATACCATTTCATCATTATAAATGCGTTTTTTAATGAGCATACATTAAGTCGTCCATCAGTGTGTGCGTCACATTTTACAGTACTCGCTATAGCATTGTACTTATTATTTAAATTTCTCAAATTCGGCATACCATAATGTGTTTCTAAGTTAATTATTTTATAATCCGTAAGCGACGTTATCATTAGTTTTTCCCATATAGTTTCAATTTTGGAATCTCCTTTAACATAAATTTTTAAAGGTTGTAAACTAATTAAAACATTTTCCAAATCTATAGATATATTTCTATAATTGGAATCTCCAGCATTCCATGGGATTGAATGATAATTTCGTGTGAGCCATAAATTTGTACGTCTTTTACTACTGGTTAATATATTCCAATCGATCGGTGGTTTGTAAACTCGATGAAATTTTATTTCTCCATTTAAAGCTAATATAACAAGCTCTTTAATAATGTATGCGTTATCATTATTTTTAAAACACTGGAAATCAATTATTACTTCATGCATATTACTTACTGTAGTGGAAAACAGAAAGAGAAAACTTAACGAAATAAAAACTTTATTAATTAAAAATAAATACAATCGTGTAAAAACAAAAATTTAACTTACAACTTTAAAGAACATTACTGAAACACATTCAACATAATACTAAAAGCAAAATATCGAACAGCATTCTTTTATAATTTTTCTATTTACAATTCGAGCACGTTATAACTGGTTGTTTTATCATGTATTATAAGCGCGTAGCATGACGTGTTTGCAGGTACGTTATCACGAGTCTTAAAATCCACTCTAATCTGTAATGGACTACCGTCATTTAAGAGTTCATTTTGAAAATTACACGGTATAATAAACAGCGGATATTTGCTGAGAAATGAATCTACACTAACTGCAGGATGTGGTGGGTCCTTTCCGTAATACATTGTTTGAAAATTCACATATAACAAGTATAGATTACCAAATCTTTTCCGTTCAAAATCTAAATTCATCACTTCGTAAGGATATCTTGTTGAATTTATGTACGCACAAATCTCAGTTACATTAATATGATCAAATGTAGAGGCATCCTTGGTTAAATCATTTTGTTTATTCGTCTGGAATCCAATAATGATGAAGCGAGGACGTTCTACAGTAGAAGTTGATTTGATTACCCAGCTATGCTCGGAAATGGTGGGTAAAGATGGTTGATGTGAAAGAGACCATGCTCTAAATTGTATAGGTGCTTGTTTTGTTTTCTTTATTCGATTAAGTAAAGATATTTTTGCTCGATCACTCAGTTTAACAAAAGGTAGTTGCCAGGCAATAGTTTGAAATGTTACATTAATTGTCTTATCAGCTGTTGCAGTAAATCCATTTTTATCATTGTTTGCACGGATGAGAATAATTTCTTGTGTTGCATGTACGATTGCACGTCTATAATCTTCTGCAAAACTGAATATGTAGCGTAAAGGAATAATAAACTGAAATTCCAACAATAATTTAGCTCCGGCACCTAATGATGTTGAGGGACTTGATGTATCAGTAATTTCTCGTGTAAATACTTTCAATTCTTCTGTATTTAGAGCGCATGTACTGTAGTTGTAATCTGATTTGATATTCTCCGAACATAATAATCTACGTGCAAGAGTTGTAATTCCCGGTTGCCGTACACATTCTATAATAGTTCCATTAATTTCGTAGCGTAGCTCTGTGAATAGAAATAAAGGTCCATTCATTGAAAAATCTACTGACGGTGAAACTGTGCCTTGTAGAAGTAAATAACTTTCCGATGGTAAAGTAATAACATCTTTTTGCTGAACAGGTATACGTATTTCATCACCAGCACCAAATCTTGAACTTGCGTATGGTTTATGTGTATGTATTTCGTAAGCCGCTATTGTTTCGTCAATAACTGCATTTGCAGAATCAATTTGTAATATATGTTCCATTGCAAACTATATCAAACTAATATTTTTTCTTACTTAATCAACACGTTATAACCCAACGACTTTAGTACACTAATACTTTTTCTACTCAACAATTTCTTCTTTTTTCCTCTATTTATATATTTTTTTTCAGCTCGAAACGGCGTTTGAACACGTTTATATATACTTCTATTAGTATATATGAACGGCATTTTAAAATTGATATTAATATATTTTTATTAAGACGAAGAACTAGTTAGATGTAAATTTATAATTAAATCTTCACTAGCAAAATCAACGATATTCCCGTTTTGATCCTTTATATATACATTTAACTCCGATATGTAGTCTGTACTTACGGGTAAATAAATGATCGTTTTTGGATTTTCAGAAATTTTATATCCAGGTGCTATATTTAAAGGAAAACTATAAATGAGATGAGATGATGCTCCATTTGTATATCCACCTGTTGCTATATTACAATAAACATTTAATATATTTATCGGTGTAATCTGTACAGTGTTATGACTTGTATGATTCATTTGTGGGGGTAAAACATTTGTCATACCATCAAACCCTAATAGTGGACCAATACTCCGCGGTCCGGTAAATTGTATGTAATATTTACTCTGTATAACACACTTTAACGTTCTTTCATCACCTTTTATAATAATACCATCATCTAAATGCTCTCGTAAGTATTCTTCAATATCTTCCACTTCGTAACATCCACTAGGTAATGTAATAAATTTCGGGGATTCGTTTCTTTCAACTGCCAATGCAGAATCGTAATAATACAATGTATTGCATTCCGAAGTGATATTATGTATAGAATGGTATGTTGTTAACGATACTAATCCGATACTCCACTGACGATTATTCGATAATAATAGTGGTGGATACACGTTACTGATCAAATTACCTTTTTTACCACTTAACTGAAATAAGTATGACATGACTGTATCGGTTTTTACACAAATTGAAATAAACAAAAAATAATAATAACACGAAGTATTTTTAAAAAATATTGTATTCGAAATTAAAACTAATATCTACAATAATCGAAAAAAATTACAATCACACGTGCTTATATACTAATGAAGACATCATTGAACACCAAATGGGGTAGGTAACGTATTTGTTAGAAATCGTAAACATAGTTCTCCGCAATTAACCGAATTATAACGTTGATAGGCGCGTCTGTTGTATAGAATTTCAATCTTTGGATCGTATTTGCGTAAATATTTAACTAACTCTGCGGAGGGAGATAAATTTCCATAACTATCGAAATATTCTGCACGACTACCGTATTTTCTGTAGGCGGTCCAATGAGTTCCTGGACCTTTTTGCGAATCCATATTAACAATCGCACACTCATTTTTCTTAGGTTTGGTAGGCAATCCATCGCGATCGTAAACTCCTCTAAAATTTGGAACTCTTAATTTTTTCGCGTAAAATAAAATATCAAAATTTGTTAACGCTTTATTGCTAGGTATAGAATTAACCTCGAAAAAACTGATTACGTCTCGCGTTGCCACTATATGGAGCCAAATATAAACCAAGACCGCTTCTGTATGGTCGTAAATAAAGACCTTTCCCGATCTTTTTATCAATTTGTAGACCCTTTCCTGATTTAAAACTTTTTCTAGCCTCATTTACATCTTTCACCGCTTTTGCTATTGATGATACAGATGATGAAATTCCTCCTAATGTAGCAATACCAGCTAATAACGGTATAAGGGGGAGAGCTCCTCCAGTTTTGTTAATCGGAATAATTCGAACATTTTCACTATCAGCTACTGTAGGGTTTAATTTTTTAACTGCTTTAATCGCTCTTTTCATTCGTCCTCGGAGGGTTTTTTCTTTACGAACAGCCTTCCGCGCCACATTTAACACGTCTCTGAAATATACATTTTTTCCTTTTGAGGATTTTGATTTGGCTCTTCGTTTCCCCGCTTGTTTTTTACCGCGACGACGATATCTACCGCCTAATTTACGTTTTACTTTCATAGCGTTTGTTGTTATCCAAGCAGCCGCTTTCTCACCGAAACTGCTATCCGATGCTTTAACACGTTCCCAAGCTTTATTTTCTAATATTTTATCCGCTTCAGCGCGATTTTTATTATCCGAATATTTACTATATGCTATATCGTGTTCTTTAGCAGCCTCATCCAGTGGGTTTATACCGGTTATACCGCGACTTAGTTGACGATCTAACTTTGTACCGGGTCCTAAATAATTATAGCCCGGATAATGTAATTGCAACGGAAGCTTATCTATAACTCTATTTAATACAGTACCGATACCGCGACCACACTTTTTACTCTTTTTTAACGCTTTAACGTTTCGCTGTTTTCTTTGTTTTCTCGCCATTTCAAAATTATTTTTCTATATATATACTTTTTTCACTAAATTTTTTCGAGGTTTACATGTGTATAAACGTGTATTTATACCTTTTAGTTGTTGTTTATTACGTGAATAAATAAGTTATAATGAAAATTGAAAAGCAGTCAACTATATTGCCTATAAATAATGCGTTGTCATTGGTAGAACCTAGTGACACATCAGTGCGTAATAAACACGGTTCATTGTTTCCGAATAATATAAGATGTTTAATTATCGGTCCGAGCGGGTGTGGAAAAACAAATTCATTATTTACATTATTAACACATTCGAATGGATTGCGTTATGAAAATGTCTACATTTACAGTACTTCTTTATATCAACCGAAATATAAATTGTTAGATACGATATACAAGTCTACGCCTAACATTGGTTATCAAACATTTTCCGATGATCTAAATTTAATAACACCTGACACGATTAATCCAAATTCGATATTTATATTTGATGATATACCAACGTGCAGAGTTCAACCTGTTGTGCAACAATATTTTTCGATGGGTCGACATAAAAACGTAGATTGCTTCTATTTGTGTCAAACGTATGTAATGATTCCTAAACATATGATACGAGATAATGCTAATTTCATACTTGTATTTGCTCAAGATGATATAAATATACGTCACATATACGATGAACATGTTAATGGTATGTGTCTGTTTAAGACTTTTAAAAAAATTTGTAAAACATGTTGGAAGAATAAACACGGTTTCTTGGTGATTGATAAGGAGAGTGAACTATATAAAGGACGGTTTCGTCGTGGTTTCGATGAGTTTATAGTGATTGAAGATGAAAAAGATGGCGAAGAATAGCGTTAAAAGAAATATCGAAGATGAATTACAACTTAAAACGGAATTGGAAAAAATACGTGCTGATATAATGAATAAATATAATTCATTAAAGTCAGAGAGTAAATCTATTACAAATACTTCAGCCGTAGTGCTTGAACCGATTACAAAACCATTGTCGGAGATTCGTGAAGCATTACAAAAACCGAAAAGAAAGATAAAGGATGTCGATACAATAACTGATTCTCCAGTTGTAAAACAAAAATTGATGCATAGTACTCCCAGGAAAGATAGAATTACTGATGTAGATGAAAAAATAAAATATGATTCATTTAATCTAAGTGAAATGGGTTCTTTTCGTATTGACGGAGATGATCCTATGCCTAGAGACTTATTTTACGGAATAAAGTATAATCCTGCTACCGATGAGTATATGTTGGGTACAACAACAATTTCATGGAATAAAAATCGCGGAGAAATATATTTAGGAAAAGGGAATAGTCATATGAAATTCCCGTACACTGAGGGTCTAATGCATTTATTATTGGAGACGAATGTAGATAAGAATGAATATACTAGCGATGATTTGGAAATATATAAACAATTACTGGAATTTACGGGAGCTCATTTACGTTCTGATGGTAAATTGAAAGGTCTCCCCACTACGAAATATAAGAATATAATTCGACCAATGTTTCGAACTAGTCAGCACCGTGGAGAAGGCTATTACAAAAATCATTTGAATGTAAAGAGGAAACGTATATATAATAATGTCAACGCTAGAGTAAGTCTCGGAAATCAACGTATCGAATACTGGAATGATCCTAATGAATTAGTTGAACGATTGCAATTACTACACGCATCTAAGCAAAGTGGTAATACTGGTGTAGACAACGAAATTTTAGCGATCGAGGAAGAGTTAGCTGAAGAAGGATACATTCAACTACCGTACTGATTTAAAAAAAAAAAAAAAAAAATATGTCTACAAAACAAACATCTGCATTGAAATCATTACAACGCGGTATAGCTGATGAACTTCATAAACCTGCGCGAAAACGTTATCAGACACGATGTGTACAGATTTTCGGATTGAACGATTTATGGCAAGCTGACTTGATCGATATGACACAATACACACGATTCAATCGAGGGAATAAATTTATATTAGTCGTAATAAATACATTTTCTAAATTTGCATGGACCATACCTATAAAGAAAAAAAGCGGTCCAATAATTGCTAAAGCATTCGAAAAAATTTTAACTGAAAGAGGTATTGAACCTCCTAAACATTTGCAAACAGATCAGGGTACTGAATTTTATAATCCACAAGTACGAGCTGTTTTAAATCGATATAATATTAATTTATATAGTACTCATTCGCCGCTTAAAGCGAGTATTGTAGAACGTTTTAATCGAACAATAAAGAATTGGATATGGAAAGAATTTACCGCTAATCGTAATAAACGCTGGTTACAAGTTTTACCTGAACTTACCCGAAAATATAATACAAAAATACATCGCACAATAAAATTTGCACCTACCGATGTAAATAAGAATGTTGAAAGACAAGTTGTTGAAAATATAGCGAGGGAATGTAGTAAAGCAACTGATCGCTTCTCTACCCCGAGCGGATCGAAAAAATTTAAAGTTGGTGATATAGTTCGTATTAGTAAAGTTAAAACATTATTGGAAAAAGGTTATACTCCTAACTGGACCGGTGAATTATTTACTATAAATACGGTGAATTCTACTTTCCCTACGACATATACGTTAAAAGATAGAACTGGTAAATTGTTAGTTGGTACTTTTTATGCTGAAGAATTACAAAAAACATCCTATCCTGACGTATATTTAATTGAACGTGTTATTCAACGACGAGGTGGAAAATCATTAGTTAAGTGGTTAGGATTCCCGAGTTCGGAAAATTCCTGGATCGATAATAAAGTTTTAGTAAATATTTAGCAGACTACATAATGCCACTTCATAAGAGTGGTAAATATATGCCAGAAGGTGGTTCTGGAGCACCAACAACGATTGAATTAGATTCTAGCGGAAATTATAACTTTAAAGGAAAACGATTATTAAACGTTAGTACGATCTATCGAGAACCTTCAGAGTCTGAAGTTGTATCTTACAAACAGATAAAAACTCTCACAGTTGCGGAAATACATGAAATACACGAAAAAGTTCAGCAATTGAATTCACTTGTTACGGAACAAAATCTTGCATTACACGCTCGAATTATGTTTTTGCATAAAGATTTAGATGATAAAATTAGCGATAATATTTCGAAAATCGGGATTCATAAGATCAGTATTGATATGTTGAGTGAAGATGTGTTAAAATTTAAGGATGATACAATATTTAAGTTTTCAATGTACGAAGAACAAATTAAAAAACTAACGGATAAATTAAATACGGTTTCGAGTGATTCTTCATCGTTATCTACGCGTGTTTCAAAGCATGAAAATGATGTGAAAAGTACAATTCAAATATTTGGAGGTTTAATAAATGAGTTAAATGGAAAAGTGACCGTATTGTTGGATAAATATATTACTAAGGAAATAATGGATAAACAAAAAGAAGAAATAGAAAAACGTTTTAAGGAAATAATTGATAAACAACGTGAAGAAATTGAAAAGCATTTTATGGAGATGATTGATAAAGTTCGTGAAGAAATTAAAAGGGAAAAAGTACATCGTGCCGTAGATACGGTTCAATTAGCTGTAAAAACTGATAATTTAACTGAACAGTTACATGATATTAACTCAACTATTCAACGTAAGGATCAAGAGGCTTTAATACAGACTGGAGTTGGGAATATATTATCAACTATAGTAAAATCGAAAATTTTAAAATAATTTTAAGTTTATGAAATAAGAAATGTAAATATATGAAACTATTTATTATTATATATTATATTGTAATAAAGTTTACATGCATTATATATTTCGAAAGAAAACATTGTAAAAGTTTTTTGAAAAATAAAAAATATGTGAAAAAGAAAAAAATGTACTTCTTTATTTTTTTAATAGTTTACATAAAATGCATGTTACGCCAACTGATCGCATCGCAACGATGATTGTTGTTATGTTCGAATTCGTCTTTCATTGAATCCAGACATCCCCAGCACGAGAATTTAGCATTCGGCGATTGAATTCGTATGAGTTGACTAAATTTTTTAATCCAGGCAAACTGGAAATTACCATTCGAACCCCAGTACAACATATTTGTATGATTACGGTGATTTAAAATGCTATGGTTTTTGCGGAATGCATAAACGACTTTAATTTTATATTTGCACATTTCAGCATCGGCACCATCGGTTTCTATTAATTTATATAAGTTAATAGATACACCATTCGTTCGTTCGAAGGTTTCAATATCTGCCAGTGAGCGTACAGGTAATCGTATGAAATTGAAATCGTACACATTCTGTAATAAATTATATTGCCACATCGAGAACGGATTTTTCGTAAACTTCGCCAGAATGGCAAACAGAAAACTATTTTTATTTTCCGTATCGGTCATATCTTTTACGTAGATTACAGCACGTCGATTGATTATTTCTCTCGGAAGTTCAACCTTTGACGGACTGATATCTTCAGATGGTGGTGGTAGCGGAATTTGCGTTAACGGTGGCGAATGTAAATATTGTGAGAATTGAGTATGTGATGAATTTTCTACCTCTTGTGAATTTTCTGGGTTTTGTGATATTATCGGTGGTGGTGGTGGTGGCGGCATATGTGTATCTGGAAAACCACTCTGCGCAACATCGTCATTACCATATTCGAAAAAATGTTGAATAAATTCTGCAGTATTTACTGGTTTCGAATCGTTCGCGACAACGGCATCGGTATTCATGATGATTATGATGGATAATTTTATAAAAAAAAACGAAAAAATTAAAAAAGAGTTATTGAAATCTTAAAAACTCGTGATGAACACTGCTTAGAGAATGTGTATGCGTTTGACGAGAAATTAATATTGAGCGATCGAATAAATCCATTCAACGATCTACCTCATTGACTACCTTTAAATCGGGTGTGGCAGTGGAAATGTTACGTCAGAAAAAATGTCGTTCCGTCGAAAAAGTTGATTACATATGTGTATACGGATAAAGAAGTCAAGGACTTTGAGTATGTGTGTGTTTTTGTGTTAGTGTGTACATGTAGGGTGTGGATCTGCAATATGACATAGACTGTAATAGAAAGTATAAGAATGTTAAGATCCGGTTTCAACGGTTGCATTAGCATTTACGTGTAGCGCTATGAGAGAAGCATTTTCGCTTTTGCGATGTGTGAGATAGACTTACCCCCGTACATAATGTTTCGGACAAAGAAGAGTTTTACGCAACTGACCGAACGAAAATCTTCGCGATTCCTAGAAATACCGGAACGGCGAAAACCTGTATTTTACCGCGATTCCTGCAGACTGACCACTGATAATATTGATAACAACAAAATCCAATAATGATAATAACTAATTTTACATATGTTACGAACGCTCGTAACCGTATATACATCATTGTGTGCGTAATCCTCCAAAACTAGTTGCTACCGAATAACGGTAATTTACGTACAAGCAAAGGCATGCATCGACCAATTGATTGACAGGTACAAGGTCACTTGCGATGGCACGCGTACGAATTTACCGCGATGGTGATGATGATGGTGATTTTTACATGTGTGTGCAGACGTACATATATACACATACATTTACATGTGTGTGTGTTAATTAAGGGATCGACAATCAAATGGAATGCGGTTCCGCGGTCCGAGACGCTCCGGAAACGGTCCTCGAAGGCCTAAATCAACGGTGGCGGCATCCTTTGTCTATGAATCGGCTTTTTCCCTCTACTAACGGTGCTCCATTGAATTAGCAGCACGTTACATTCAGGTATGTACAGTATAGCATGTTATGGTAGCTATAACTTTGCGCAAACTTTAAACGCGTTTTTCTCAGGACCTATATTTTCACACCACAAGTCCCTTTTTTAGGCGAACGTCACGTATATGGATAGTTCCGATTATATTGCAGTCAAGCACATTGAGACGCATTCCTTCCAATCGAAAGTTTATTACAAGTAACATATAAAATAAAAAAGATTAGTTTATCCTAACTTTCTGTTGCAGAAGCGGCGTCAGTACTCTTCTCCCGTTTAATTTTCTTAGATTAATATAGATGGCATATATTGTGTTATATACGACCGTGCCGTGAAAAAAGACAATAGTTAATATCAAAAGTTCGTACCGTTTGTGTGTGGTACTAGCGCTAATGGTGATCGTTTCTGATTAGTAGTAGAGCGAAAAGGAAATATATTAGTTTTTTTTTTTCTTGCGAAAGTCACAGACATGTAAATTCAGCTGTTAACTCTCGTCTTTTTCGTGTTTATAAGATAATATACATCCGTGTACGATTTACTTAAAAATATTTTAAATAAGACAAAAAGAAGAAAAAAAACTTACGGATTAAGTAGAAAAAAGTCAAAAATTAAGACACTTTTTTTTCTTTCTTTTAAATATAAAAGCCCAGCGTGCAGTTTCGAGATAAGGCAATAAAGGAAAAGTTCGTGCACAAGAAAAAGGCTCAAACGCTGTAAATTTTTCTTTCTTAATTATACGATTAATAACGAATAAACTTAGTATATATATCTAAAGATACAAATAAATATATACGACCGACGAACAATAATAATGTTATATAAACTCTCATTGTAGATAAAAAGTGTTACTACAATAATTTTTTATGACTATCAATGGTGATAAGCGCACTTACTACTATTTGAAACAGTATAGAATTCGAGTCGCTTTTTTTCGTATGCAGTACTGCAGCTAGAAGCAACAAATTACATTTGTGTTTTCTTTTTTTGTATTTCCCGGAAAAAATATTTTTATTTACAGAATTTTACGAATAATTAATATAAAATCATAGACGCGAAAACTAATATGCTGGAAACGTTTTCAGTACTTTCCTAATAAACGGGATATCATTTAATGTAAAATTATTTGGAATGCGGAAGTTACGAAAAAGCACTTTAACCACTTCAAAAAAAAAAAAAGAAAAAACGAAAAGAAATTGCCTATTTTTCAAAATAATTTCTTTTTTTCGAACGGGGTATTTTCCCTTTTTTCAGTCCGTGGATAGTGAAACAAGTGCTTTATTGCGGACTTGGGCTTTCTTATATATTTTTGGAGAATTGATTCGGTTTGGCGTTTTATTGACCGGTCGCTCTCGCACATAATCGAATGAAAATTAGCCTACGGTTTAAGCAAACTTGATTTCCCGTATGAAATGTTAAAAGTATATTGCTGATTCATTTTCGCTTCTATTTAAAAGTGAACACGATCGTTTTAATAGCTTAAATTTATTACAATTAAGGGGAAAAAAATATACAAGTACTCGTACTTACACGGCTGCAAATTAAAACTACCAGGGGGGGGAGTGAGAGAGGAAAAGAAATTCTTAAGGTTGTTGTAATACCCATTTTCATATATACGTATAATAATCGGGATTTAGAATATAGACGCATCGGAGAAAATATTTTCGCAACGAGAAATATTTAGAAAAATTTAAGTTCCCATCTAACTCGTGGGGGAATTTACGGGAAGGGAAACCAGTTTATGTAGGATTAAATTAACACGCGAAAAAGGGGGGGGGAAAGCATCGTAGGAATGTCCATTAGTTCCAGGTATTTTTTTTTCCCCGAAATACGCGAATAATAAAAAAATCGGCGGCGGCGAGTTTGATCGTTGGCAAATATAGCGCATTTTTTTGGTTTTTCGGTATTAATTAAGGCACTTGTAAAATCGCCTCTTTTAAATCATTCTCACAGTAATATGTTAATAAGTTGTGTAGAGTCTGTCGCGCGTGTATACGGAATTTTCAGATGGTGTAATTCGTTAAACTTTATCAAATTTCATTCGAAGTCGACCGTTTCCGGTCGATAACACTCTAGTCGGTAGTTCAGAAAAACTGATACGGGCGCAGTTTAAAGTTCGATCGAATTTAATGGCTGAATATGGTAATATTACATAAAGAGCAATATCACAGTTCGATCTGTAATCTTCGAAACATTTCGTTTACTTTTTTCCGCTAAATTTACGATTTCTTCTTATTTTCGATTTTATTTTAAAAAATCTGGAAATTGTTTTGTTTTTTTGTTTTTTTTTCGCTCCGTTGTATGTGCGCGCGCGCGCGAGCATGTGTGAAATTTAAACATTTTTGGAAGTTTTTCGAATAGCGTTGTGCAAATAATTCTAAAATTTACGCTTATTTTCAGAATTCCGTTAACAATAAACGTGGTGGCGGAAAGTTACGAATTTTTGCGCAAAAATTTTAAATGTAGAAGAAAAAATGGTTCTCTACCAGTTTTTTTTGTAGATGGAGCGCTCTATATTTCGATTAAGCGCGCCATATTCGAAATACGCGAGAAAAAAATGCGACAGAATATGTGCAGGATAGATTCCGCATTTTTAAAAATATCAAATTGAAATTTTTGTAATGGCTATTTTTTTTCTTTTCCGTTTTTTTTTTTTTTTTTAATTTAATTTCTTATAAGATATTGGACGCAGGTTATTTATTATTAATAATAGCCCGTGATCATTTATTTATCGCGAATAAATTCTTTTTTTTTTTTTTAAATTAATGCAAGTTAAATACTTTTTTTTTTGTTTTCTATTTCATTAGTTTCCACTTTAAATTCGACGTAAGAATTTGCCCTTTAACAGAGCAGTTAGTTTTTTTTTTTTTTTTTTTTTTTTTTTTGGAATAAACGATAAAGGAAAATAAAGAAACAGAAAAAGGTTTTGAAAGCACCTTCGGGGGAAATAAAGAAAACAAATCGAAGAAAACATATTTTTTTTTTACAAGTTTTAATTGAATCTTTTTTTTGGGGGGGGGGCTGCCTCAGTTATGGTTTACTTGTATCACGATTTATCAGCGGTCGTCCATATTAGGCGTCGAAATATTATTCTTCCCGGTGTATGTCCCATCCTCTTGACTTTCCATAACTATCGCGAAGGCGCTTTTTGGCGCTGTAACGGATTTGATTAAATTTAAGCTCTTTCCGATCGTAAAAAGAAAAATTATTCAAGTAGAGTGACTTTTTTTTTTTTTTTTTTTTTGGTATCGGCATGTTTTCTTTCACCATCAGTATAAAAAATTTGCACATATAAAAATCAAGAAGTGTCTATGCTTTTAGAACTGTACGCCCGCGGGTTAATTTTGATAAAATAAATGTTTTCGTACTTTGTGCAGTGTTCGCAGTTAATTAATTTTGAAGAAGTTCTCATTACGCTGTGACAATATTTAGCTGTTAAGGGGATTTGACGACAAGATTATTATTAGATAATTATTTTTGGATGTAATACGTTTATTTAAGACTTTCATAGGTGTCAGTAATTATTATTTTGATAATGTTCAGTATAAGCTACACATAAGGTTTATTCATTTAGAATAATGTTATTTCTGATATGTTTATTAATTAAACACAATGCTTCAAACGGAAACCGATCCATCAACTTTTTCTTTCGAAGCATGGAGGGCGAAAGGAGCAACGTGCAATTGAAAAGTCTTCGTTTACCAAGTGCTCAGCAATTAGAAGAGAGAAAAAATTTGGCAAACCTTTTTAAAATTTTAAGCAAGATTTATAACGTTATCAATTGGGGCAATATCAACTCTAAAAGTATATATAATATGTACACCTTTTCTTTTTTTCTTCTGGCCCGGTGGGGAACCATTTGCCAAACTGACAGTAGCAGATGAATCCACAAAACATTGTACTAAGAAATGTGAATACTGTTAATAGAGTGTTCTCTCCACAATATAAAAGACGACGATGCAGCGTGTAAGATCCTAGCGATCAGTTCTTCAAAAATCATAGCCCTATGGTCTGTGGCGGATCCAGGGGGGGGGGATAGGGAAACCCTTCCGCCCAAGGAATCAAAGGCTCTAGGAAAAAAAAATGTTTATAACAGAGAAACTTAATTTATGCTATAAAAGATTTACATGTTTATTACACCTGTAGATTTCAATAATTAATATTTAATACTGTTTTCTAGTAAAACAATTAATGTTCCTTTTTTATTCTATTTTAAATGTCGTCGATCTTTTGCCTTTTTTATTTATTTTTAATTTTGCAATTTTAATTTAAAATAGAATTCAATGGGAAATATACATATATATTTAAACTTGCTCCTGAAAAAAAAAGAATTTGGATCGGATTATTAACAAAAATAAATAAGTAAAATCTAACAAAAATACTCTCTTTCTTACTATTTCTAAACTACCATATTTAAGGTATAATTTTATAATTTCGTTTTATTTTTCACCTCCTAAAAAATAAAACAAAATTTATAATTATGTATTTTTAAAACATTTTTATGAATTTTTATAAAGGTCGCTATTTGATTTTCTTTATGAAACACGACGGGGGGGTGTTTCTCAAATCTACTGTCTACCGTAGAAGATTTTACGTAATTATATAATTTCCCCGTCACCAAAATGTCCTACTGGATCTGTTCCTGTTATGATTCTCAAATCTGTCATAGTGAAATAACAAATGATTCAGGTCGTTCACGAAATCGGCATGTACATATGAACACTACTACACGCCTACGCGAGAGTGTCCCATTTTCAACCTGCGTATAATAGTGACGAATCGGCGTATAGAATGAGCCGAAATGCTTTTGGAAAAGGAAAAATACTAGCGTGCCGGGAGCATTGAGGGCTGAATGATATTATAACACCTACCGGTAATCTGTGACCTTCTGTTATCAATCCAATTAATGTGACTAGCAGATTTTATCTCTGCTGTAGGTCGGAGGAGGGAATAATAAACGGCGGGAATCTTATTCCATTCAAAGCCGCCTCCTTGGCTGCGTTGTCTACAAGATCATTCAATCCAACTCCAGAGTGTCCAGGGATCCAAAGAGAAACTAATCTCCCCACTTCTATTGATGATTTCAAGACATTCGTGTTTGATTTCGTAAATCCGTGGATTACATTTTTAAATTCGGACTGTATCTTTGTGAGATATAAAGGAATTATTCTGCAGTTTAGGGCGGACATCAGCTGGAGTTAATTTTTTTCAAGGCGGCCAGATTGAGGCGGGATATGGAAGTTGCAATACTTACTTCGGAATTTATGGGCCACGATGTTTCTTCTTATAAACAGTGGAGGAATTCGCGTCTCAAGGCACGTGATCGGAGACGAACTAAATGTTACCCGTAATTAACCTCACAGCAATACTCTGAATAATGTTTAGTTTGTGAAGGTTAGTTTTGGAGGAGGAATATCGCGCCGTAGTCAACTCTAGATAGAGTTACAAAATTGTAAAGTATAAGATTAAGGGACCCCCCTCAGGTAGTATTACTAATGGTTTTGAGGGGGTTAAGGAATCTATGGACTCGATTTGGGGATCTTGAATACGACCAAGTGAGAGTCTAGCATCGAAATGTAGACTCAGATACTTAATATCGGAACTCATAGCAAGAGATTCCTAAAGAATCTAAAGTGGAATAATATCGAATGATGAA
Source organism: Icerya purchasi (assembly GCA_039619475.1). Taxonomy (NCBI): domain Eukaryota; kingdom Metazoa; phylum Arthropoda; class Insecta; order Hemiptera; family Monophlebidae; genus Icerya; species Icerya purchasi. The sequence goes on from CM077115.1 coordinate 143,842,086, forward strand.
GCTTCGAAATGTGTCGATTAATTCAATATTAAATAATTGTTTATAATAGTGTTTTAGTTTTAATTTTACTTATACGATAAACTTAAATATTACGTGAGGTTAACCTATATAATAATATAAATTTATTCTGTTTTATTTATTTACTATAACAAATTAGTGTAAAATAAATTTATTCGGTTGTGTTGAATTGCTTCTCATTGATAGCGTTCCTGTTTACACTAGCATTTTTGTTTTTTTTTTTTTGAATGTGTATATTCTTTCAATCGCAATGGTCGGCAGTGATGTTTATCTAAATAAATGAAGTTGCGGGAGCATTGAAATTTCCACGGATAGTCAATTTATGCTGCGGGTAATTCATGTAAATCTTTTGTTTTTGAACATTGCGAGCAAAGCCAACAGCCACTATTTAATAAATGTGTCAGTTATTGTAATGATTATTTTTATACTCGCGATGATGATGAATGGAATGTTTAGGCTTCTTGACACTAATACAATATGTTGTAAATGACTGGGTTTTTTTTTGTTCATTAATTTTTTACCGACCCCAAAAAGAGGAGCATTTATGTTCGTTGCGTGCTTTTTTTTTTTTTTTTTTTTTTTTTGTTCACACATAACTTTTGACTATGTATATCACATTAAGGCCCTTTTCGCTGGATGTAGGCGTTCCCTGGTGGGATAAGGTGACCTAATTGCTGGCCGCCCGATATTAATTATTTTTTGTTTATTCGGAATTAATTGGTGTCGAGGAGCAGATGTGAAAAAAAAAAAAAAAGGGACCGCTTTAAAGAATTTTATAATAGAACAAACGCGATTCGTTTAACATATTTTCAATTTTACTTAGCACGTGAAAAATTGGGAAGGAAATGCATTTTTAATATAGCCAGACAAAAATTGGTTATTCAGAAATTTTTAAAAAGTAATCCGTTTTATAGCACGAGTGGAGAGTTGTGTTTTTTTTTAATTGACGCCTTCTCGTCATTAGAATATATAGGGGGGAAAAAATAGAAACTCTCGAAATTTCAAAACTTTCAGGGCCAAAATTTTGAACGCAGCGATGAGTGACGAATATTATTAGCATTAATTAATACGAAAGTGTAGATTCCAATAAAGATAATGAATTTGTAATCCCCACAGCTTCATTTACGAGCGCATCACTGATGGAAATTATGGAGTACAGCGGCACTTTTGGTTGGTCCATCCGCATTACGGCTCAAAAATATTTACATTAAAAATTCTGAAACAAAGTTGTTCAAAAAAAAAAAGAATACCGACTTCGAAATTTACTGTAAAAATTTAATAAAAACGAAGTAAAAAGTAAGAAACAATTATTCAATTATTTTAGGGTAATACACTCAATGATATTATAATTACGCTTAAAAACCTTTTAACGGAACCCAGTTCAAATTACAACAATAATTAGAGAAGCCTCTTAATGAGTACATAATACAATGAATTTGAAGATAAATATTGAATGTGATTTTTAATTATTATTGCAATTTGAATTTGGTGCCGATTCTAAAAGAAGTTAACGTTGTTTAAGGCTTAAGTAGTTTTTATTAAATGAGGGGTAGCGCGGTAACCTATCAAACCGGAGGTTACGGGATCGACATTTGCTTTCGAATCTGGCCTATAGCCCTGAAATAATTAAGTACCAAAGAAATCGCGACCGGTCCCGACTATCATCAGTACGGTTGGGTTTCTTAGCGTGCTGTTGTGAACCTTCACACAACTCGGCATTCCGGAAGGGGTTGTGCAGAATTCGTTCTTCTTTCTTTCTACCGAATAATTGTTTTTTACTTTTTTTTTTTTTTTTTTTTTTTTAATTAAATTTATAGAAATACTTCTTAAAGTCGGTATTTTATTTCAAAAAAACAATTTCTTTTTGCGTATATATTATTAGTACGTCATTTTAACATTGATGAAAATATAGTGTGTATTTGGTGTCGTTTTTTTTTTTTATATTTTATTACTATTATTTCAATAATGACCTAAGTGGTAATTTTAAATTATGTATTATTATATTCTACTTTTCCTCTAGGACGTGTGGCATCATTTTTTGTCAAATCTAAAGCGCTTCTTTAGAGGAATATTCGTCAAAGTTATTTCACAATTTACCTGCGTAATTAAGTGCAGTCCTTACGGCTATGTCGCTAATTTATAAATTGTCAGTGAATAAGTTGTATTTATCGACCCGTTACTTTAATTTAGTCGCTTCATTTTACAACTAGCCAACCATTATAACTAACGGTTTGCAAATTTTGATCTAAGCACACATCGCCGTCATTCTAAACAAACGTACTACAGACATCCTTTCAGAAAATAAAAAAAAAGCTCTTGGGAAGGTGAGCTTCAGTTGTCACCTTTAAATTATCTTCTATTTTTAATATATATATATATATATCCATATATCCATATATGTGTAATTACATCGTTGAAATAATAGTAGGTAGTTAATACGATTTGAACATAAATTTCTTGGAATTAAGGAAAAAAAAACACTGACAGGAAAGCAAAAACCATTTTTGAAAATAATACGCACAAAAGGAAATTACATCTGAAGAAAGTGAGATGGATCAAAAAAGGGGAAGAAAATAATATATATCCGAGAGCGTAAAATATACACACATTTATTTATATTCATTTATATGACAACATTTCTTAAGCAATATACTCACTTTCGACTAGAATTAAATTATTTTCGCGGTTTATAAATACAAGCAGGAACCAAAAGATATTTTTGCATTGTTATTTTCATACATAACCTTAATACTAATTGTACAACAATATGTACGTTGGGAACAAAAAAAAAAAATACGTACAAAAAGTAATTTTTAAATAAAAAAAAAAAAAAAATATATACATATATATATACATACTGTATGTACACACTAGGGAAGAGAGGTTCTTTCGATTTCTAAATTATTCGTATTTTCAGCGAATAAATGTAACTAGAATAAAAAAAAAGAAAACAAATAAACAGTAAATTAACGTCAAAGAAGAAAAAAGGAACACAACTGTAATCAGAAGGATGAGTATAGACAACCTACTATTTACGTAACGGAATCAGTAGAATGATTGAAATTGTAACGAATGGCGACGCTGATGAAAATTGTCCAGCACTTCGTTCGCATTCGACATTAGATGTAACGAGTCGTTGGCCACAACCATTCCAGGATTCAGTTCGAGGCTGGATCTTCTGGAAGACAGCGTCAGCGAGGAGACAGACCTCGATGGTAACATACCGATGGCTGCGACGGAATTGCTATTATTATTATTATTATTATTATTATTATTATTATTGGACGCTTGCGAGCTACTTTCCTGTCTCATGATGTTTCGACGCCACTTTGCTCTCGCATTTTGAAACCAAACCTACGACAATTAACAAAAATTAGTTTGTTCATTTATTTTCTACTTTAAAAAGACCTTACTGTGTCTTATTTGAAGACATACGAAATTATCATTATTTAGGACCGATATGCCGCAGCCTTGCAAAAGTAACGTTTCTTTTTGACCACCTCTGATACGAAAATACGGGGGGTTCTGAGTTAAACACGGATTCTGATACTTTTAAGTGTAAGTATAGAAAATAAGATGTAGTATGTAGATTTTTTCACAAACACTTACGTTTCAAAACATATAGAAATTAATTATTGAAGAAAATTGGAAAAAAGTGGAAAAACATTAATGATTTAAAACAAAATCGTAAAACTATTTACTTTTTCAGTGTTGTTAACTTTTTGGTGTTTTTAATGACTTTTTATTTGCTTCGGGTATTTTTTAAGCATTGGGCTTTTTCTATTTTTCCTTCGTTTTTTTTTTTTTTTTTTTTTTTTTTTGATTTTAGTTTAAGTTTTCTTCTTTCCTTCTCGTGTCGACTTTGCTGAGCAGACTCCTCTACTATTTTCTGCATTCGATTGTCTAAGTTAGTCAGGTTCAGAAGAATTACGTTTTTTTTTTTTTTTTTGGATCGGTACATAAAGAAGCGATATTATCGTACAGGTACACTTCCTTTCTAATGATAAACCATTAGGTTCACTCAAGGGGACGGTAAATCGTTTGCTGGTAGTGCGCTTTAAATGTGGGTAAAATTTTTTTTCTTCCGAGTCGACAAATTTTTTTTGCAGGTAATCCTCTTTTTTTTAAACTGAAAATGGTGATATTTTGTGATAACTATTATGAAAACGATCCTGAATAATTAATTAATAATCCGGTGAAATTAAAATTTGAGAGATGAAAATACGGAGATTCACGGCAATTGGTAACTGTTGACAAAAAATCTTGGAAATTTCCTGTCCCACATTGACGTATATTCGATTTTGCTTGCATTCACGGAAACATTTTATGGTCTGGACCGATTAACGACTTCTAAAATCTTCGTAACAATTTAACGATTGAGTGACTAAATTCTAATGGAAATTTCATCACATTTTATAATCTCTGAAATTCGAATATCACTTACGACTCTTTTATACCGTACTTTTTTTCGCTGAGCTTGATGATCATACACACATCGATTTCACGGATGAATGTTGTCAGCGAAACTGTAGATGACTTAAATAAACCAAATCTTGATTCGCTTTTATCACATATCTCGAAAGAATCGTCTACTTTCAAGAACAGCTGCTTTAGGTCTCAGTTTATTGTATTTTTTAGGGCAACATGAAGGAGAATTTTCTCCATACATCGATTCGAAATTCTTTATCTCTTCCAGTCGCTTATTTATTACTAGAATACTAAAATTATAGCTGTTTTCAAATCTGATGATTCTGCAATACGAAATTAGAGTTGTCTAAATCAACATCATCGTTCCAGTGTTATCATTATAAACTTCATTTAACACTTTTGTTTCTTTGTTAAATTTATCACTAGCACTCATTTCTATATTTAAGTTCATTAACAAAAATGGAAACAGAAAAATAAAATTACACGTTACTGACATCAACACCGGCGTTCGAAAATTACGAAAGTATTTCGATAAAAAAATGAAGTCGCGAAAACAACGATAAGTAAATATTCGATTATAGCTTCGAAATACATTACACGCGAACGGAAAGCGCGGTAAACCAGCAGGTCATAAGCGTGGAGGGCACCAGCGGAGGGCGCGTCTACACCCCGTGGTAGGGTAGTATATTATGATAGTATTACTCGGTACAAATTTTAAACGCGTTTTTCTAAAAAAAAAAACTATTTTTCCCTTTCCTCGACGAACGTCACACATACATATGTAACCATGGAGAGAATCTTTAAAATTTATTTTCATACTGTGCTGTCGAAAACGGACATTTTGAACCTTGATGGATCTGATAAAGCATTTTATGTATGTACGAGGTGTGACAATTGTATTCATAGAATTTTGCCTTAGAGGGACTAAAAATAGGGGGAGCGGGAAACTTACTCTAAAAACCTTTACAGTAGTCTCCTCCGAGGTCAGCGCACCGCCGCCAACGTTCGACCCATTTTTGGAAGCACCCCACAAACTCCCCGAAGATAGGTCCATCAGGACCGTCGTCGTGACACTTTCGACTTCGGTAATGCTGTCGTATCGGTTTCCTTTCAAGTAACTTTTGAGTTGAGAAAACAAATGAAAGATGTACGGAGTCAGGTCCGGGCTGTGTGGGGGTTGCCGGAGCGTGGGTATGCTGTGAAGCGTCAAAAACTGGCGTGTACTGCGAAGGACGAGTATGCTGGAGCGTTGTCGCGATGCAGCACCCAACCTTTCTCGGCCAATTCGGGTTATGCGCGGTACATAACCATTTCAATACTTTGATGTAGAATGCTGCATTGACTGTCTGGCCTGTGAGAACGTATTCGTAATGAACAACGCCGTTGATGTCGAAGAAGGCGATTAGTGGAGACTTGACTCTTGATTTGGACATGCGAGTTTTTTTCGGACGCTCCCCGCCCTTCTCTACCCACTGCATGCTCTGTCTCCTGGTCTCAGGATCATATTCGAACACCCAAGACTCGTCCCCCGTGATAATGGACGACATCCGCTTGTTTCCTTCAGCGTCAATTCGATCAATCATGTTTTGCTTTTTGCTCAGCTGTGAGCAGTTTTGCAACAATCTTGACGCACAGTTTGCGCATCCCTAGATCGTCATTTAATGATGTTTAACTCTTCTTCTAACATTCGACAACTCACTCGACGGTCTTGGAGCATGCGCACACGTTCAACATTTGCCGCCCGTTTTTGTGGTAGAAGGACCGCCGCAGCGCGGATCGTCCTCGACTGATTCATGGCCGTCTTTAAACCGCTTAGCCTAATTAAAAACAGAGTCGGTTGTTTCATATGGGGTCCTCCTTAAATTCGTCTTGTAACTGTACGATGATTTCTGACGGCGGTTTTACTCTGCGTTTGACCAAGAATTTGATGACGATGCTCAGTATTTACATCGCACATTTTCACGACACGTGTAAAAATCTTACTTTGTTTAAACGATCACAGAACGCGACATATAGGTGCTACTGTCATGAAAACTGGATATACTGACTCAGAAATTACCCTCTTTCCGACGAGACCGCGAGCACTATCGTAGTGTTGCCACAAGTCACGCTATAAAACAATTCTACGAATACACAATTGTCACAACTCGTATGCCGGATTGTAATTTGCTACTTCAATTATAAAGTGTATGTTTGTACAATTTATCAACACTTACACAGCGGACAACTTGTTGAGCAAGTTTTTTAGGGAAGCTTCGTTGGAGAGAAATCTGTAGAACATTCTCATCGATAGAGCTGCCCTCCGAATCTGTGACGTTCTTTCGGCCATGTGTTATAATATAAGGGATTCGTTGTGTTGGAATGTAGTAAACGGCGCTAGAAAACATTGACGTTTCGGACAGCGTTGTTGTTTTTATCACTCACCGGACAATTTATAATATAGCTCGTTGACGAGATTTAATTTTATATTAAAGTTGTGGTACTGCTCATCAAAAGACTTCCTTGTACATACTCTGAAGTGTAGAGAGAGAAAAAAACTGTAAGCCGAGCCAGCATCCTCGATAAACGGGGTGTAATGGTCAGTGAAGGTTTTCATATTAAAAAGTCGAATGCATTTGACACGAGAACACTTAGTTGGTTCTTTTGTTTTGAGACCCGTATATTTCTCCGGATTTCTGTTCGGTTACTTCAGGCTGGCTAGACCTAACTTGCGACATGGTAGCCGAGTGAACTGCCAAGGACTCTACTTAAAATATCAAGGTTATATCAAAATTGTTATGCAGAGCTCTTAGATATCTAGGGGCAAAAATCGACCTATTTAAAGTTGTAAATGGGGCGGCATCCGATGGAAAATAAAAGTGAACATCCAGAGGACTTTAGCCTAGTAATGCCGAGTTCGAGACAAGTCGTTGTTCCAGTCTTAATCTGAAATGGAATATAGCCGAAATTCAGAAGGACACCGGAGAAGTACAGGCGGATCTTAGGCAAAAAGAAGTTAGTCGTTGCAGTATTCTGTTCGGATCTCTGTTACCGAAGTGCATTATGAAAAGCTTAACTCTCCAGTCTGCGCAAAATCTCTCACTTTGCTCTTAGATTAAGGATAGTGTGAAGAGTGAATGCATGGCGTAAAGAAGAGAAGAAGAAAAAGAGAAGAAGAAAAAGAGAAAGAAGAAAAAGAGAAGAAGAAAAAGAGAAAGAAGAAAAAGAGAAAGAAGAAGGGTGTTACATTTCGGTGCAGCTCTGAACCCTTGAACAAATTCTTTCACCAAAAAAATCAAGCTCTCTATCAGTTAATGCGTGAAATGAAGCAAACTTGTTTGTCTCCGTTTTGATAATATTCGAAATTGGAAAAAAATAAACCAAAAAAAAAAAAACCGACGCGACGTATTAAGCAATTGTAATTCGAGTAGAGTATTTATTTTGGTTAATGGTGAGGACATTTAAAATACGCTAGCGAGCGGTTCGCTAATTACCTGTAGAACGCGCTTGGAAAGGCCAGTTTTTTGAGCCAACTGTTTGAGGTCTTTAGCGTCTGGATTTTGATTGATATTGAAATAGGACTTCATCGTTCTCAGCTGATGATGTTTGAAGGAAGTACGCATTCTTTTCGATCGAGTTGCTTGAAGCTGATGAACAGCCTGCTGTAACTGAACTGAGCACGGCGTTGTGCATATGCTCGAATCGTAGCTCAGTGATTCCATCGAAGACGATAAATCGTTCGACTGCAAAATGTCCGGGCACATGGCTGCCGTCGATGAGTTACCGCCGCAGTGACTGCTCATTCCTAAGGACAACCCGTGCCCTGTCATAAGGACACAAAGTCGGTTAACAGCATCGCAATACTACCGAAAAATTCGTGCGGTATAAAAATCGTAAGCGAGCGATTAAAGCGAATGAAATTCAAATAAATGTTAAAAAAACGTTAAGAATTCGTAATCTGCCTGGTTTAAATCGGTGATTTTTAACGGAGCTAACTGCTGTCTGCGCGAACACCGAATTTATTTACCTAAATTTTTAAACTTTTTTTAAAATTTGTTATTTTGTGAAAGAATATAGAGACTACACAGCAGTGGTAAGGTTCTTTTTTTCTTTTTTTTTCTTTCTTTGTAAAAACTACTCAAAATACAACCCAGTTCCGGGAAGATTATTAAAAACTCGACGAGTAATCTGACGCTATTAGAGGGTTAATGGTTTTTTGCTTTTTTTTTTTGTATTTACCGCATCATAGCATCTTTGGCTAAAAGTGCGAAAAGTAGGGCATTATATTTTTTTAATTAGTCGAGACTTTTTAAGAAAGGATACGATAGTTATAGGATCGCCTTGTAGTTGGAATTTAAGGTTATTATGTAGTTTACGCTTGAGCCGCAGGCTTTGAAGTAATAGACATAGGACGAGAAAATGAGTAACCGGGACTTGTTATTTAATGTTTCGGGACGTTCTTTTTAAATTTCTTACACCTGTTTTTCTGCGATAGTTTTTTAGAAATAATTTACAAAAAGAAAAAATTTCCAATTTTTTATTTCTTCGTTTGGTCCGAGTTTATTTTAAATGTCTCCCTAATAAGGCAAAATCGATTAAGTAATGTTGAATTTTAGGGGAAGAAAATGAACTATTAAAATAAACAGAAATTTATTTGTTCCGCTAAAAATCTTTTTAGACTTTGTTACCGGGGACATTCTCGAATCCCGCCGGCAGGTGATAAATAATCTCTTTTGTAATTTTTATAGTGGAACCGGTTTTAATTGGTTATGCCATTTTTTAACTTACACTTCCGCTGCAATTTTCGTTGCATTTAAACGTTATATGAAGGCATTACATCCACAAAAAGGTCATATAATTTTCAGATTATTCCCGGTATAAAAAAGGCTGCAATTATCGATGCAGGTATACCTATATATATATTAATTACAACGTAATTCTTAGGCTATCCCCCATTCGAAGAAATGTCCCAAAAAAATGTTCCAATTTTATGTAACGTTTGTTATATTTTATAGGATTTTTATTATTGTTATTTAAAAAATGTCACAATTTTATGTAACGAAATATGTAACGAAAAATGTAACGAAACAATATTTTAATTTTATATAATGATGGTTAAATGTTAGAATAGGATTTTTGTGATTAAGTTTATTTTTTTTTGTGTTGATGCCAGTAAGAATTACATTGTAAATTTTGATCATTTTATGCAAAGTATAGAAGAGAAAGAGACAGAAATGAAAGCAAGAGGGGTCAAGAGCACAGTCCCTTGCGAGGCCAAAATAGCCGAGTTATGTATATATATATATACATATTGAAAGGTATAATTTATTAGGTGTTATAATAAAATTAACAAAAATTTTGAATTTATTTTGGTTTTTTTTTGCCACACCGGCCAAACCTAGTCATAATTTCTCAATAATGGTCTAAAAAAAAAAGAATAAAATCGATATTGCCTCCTCTCTCAGTGGATATGAGGCAACTGATAATAATATACACTATATTAAATTACACATATATGTTCTCTTAAGAAATAATATCGATCCATTGACGCGTAATATCCTGTTCTCTTTCTTGTTCTGTGTTGTATTTTGTTGGAACCACTTATCTTTCGGATACACTTGGTAACACACAGAAGATATGCACCTCACTACTCGTGAGCGTAGTATAATAATGACTAAAGCTCACTTGACGGTTCTATTATCAGTTAGATACAAAAGCGAACATTTCCTTACGGATGATGATGGATACTAGTTATAGTGCCATTATGATGAGAGAGATTGTCCCGGATCATCTTCTTTTTAATCTTCTCCTAGGATTTTGCCTGGCAACGTATTTCTTGGCATCCGAAAAACATTAGGATTATCATTAAGACTAAGTTTGAATCTTTGATACTATTGTACATGTACATATTTGACTAATGGAATATTAAGAACCTTGTGAAGAGTATGATTAGAGACATAATTAGGAGCTGAAGTTATCATGCGAAATATCTGCGATTGCTGCCTTTGTATACCAGTAATAGGTTACTTGTTTTTTAGTATTTCAGTACAGTTCTATGCCATAATTTCAGATTGGCACTATAACCATGAGGTATATACTTGTCTTTTTAAATCCAGACTTAAACTAGAACTCCTTCCTACCATTGGATAAATCAATTTGGCTCGCATGCCCTGACTTTTCTACTAATTTATTCTATATGGAAACGTCAGTTTGGTCTGCGATCTATATGCATTCCCAGATATTTTACGGAATTAATATCTCAGAATTATTTATTATTAACTTCTAACATCTATTAGTGAAAGCTATATATATTGACATTTTTTAGCATTGAACTTAATTCTCCAGTTGTTGGCGCACGTTTGTATGTTATCAATATGATCTTAAATTGCTATATTCGCAAAATCGGAGTTTTCGTTACAGGCCATTAACAAATCGACTTTTATTTGGTCTAAAAATTTTCTCTTATTTCGAAACATGTTTTAGCTGTGATGAATTGCGAGATTTTTCTTTTTCTGTTCGGTTGTCGAAGGCGTCGCAATTTACCTTAATTAATTACGAAAATTTTTCATTCACTACAGCGTCTGATGTATTGAAGAATTCTCCGCGTTTTATATGTCGCAGTGGCTTAATTAACGTTTGTGAAGCCAGTAGTACGAACAGAAAAACGAAGGCGTTAGGTTTAATTTGTATGATATAAAAAAGTACAACTGTCGATCATATCTAGATTTGATGCAATCATTCCATCCAGTGTTCATTAAACTTTTTCGGTTACCGTCGAAATACGGAATCGGAACGGGCGGAGGGAAGATTTCGGAAGAATCTCAAACGGCAAGTTAGAAGGTCAAGGTTTGCTGATACATCATAACAAACTAAAGAAATTCGCCTTGAATCGAAGGTTGTTCTGAATTTTTTTCTGGACTTATTATTAACCGCATCTTAATAATGAAGTCTTTTCGATGTGCTTTGTATAATTTTTCGCCAAGCTCGCTTATAACTTGAGTTCCTTTTGTGATTTGATGGTTTCTATCGATTTCTTTTTCTAAAATTGTTCGATCACTACCTCGCAAACAATCTGTCGAATTTAAAAGATTATGGCATACTCGTTATAGAATCTGTAAAAAGTAACTTCCCGTCATTTTTTTTCCCCCTTTTTAAGCTAAGTTCGATGTGAAATCAATCAAGTTCCACGCGTATATTAGTATATCTATTTACGAACAAGATAAAAAAATAGCAATAAATGAATAAATAAAGAGGAAATAAAACGCAAAAGAAAATGAAAATCCATTAAAGCGCAGAAAATAAAGGAAAAAAAAAGTCAAATGAAAGACCTCTTAATATAAATTAAATAATTATGTCGCTTAAAATAAAGCGAACAATTTAAAACCCTTTCCGGTAATGAAGTAAAAATCGTGAAGCGAATATGGAGGGAAAATTTTCGTATCTGATCATTTATCGTGAAACACCACCCTACTGTTTACACTACAGCTAAACAAAATATAGTTAGCGTTAATCGAGACATTCTCGTAATGTCCCTGTGTATATTTTCTTCCATAAAATTAACAACTGCGATGCCGATAATGAATATAATGGATCGTGGAATTGAGTTTTTCGTGATTTTACTTTCCATATTGCATATCAGATATTAGGTATATTATGCAGGAGCGAGACGACAACTCTTGAAAATCACACATCCGGTTTGAGAAGCACCTTAACTGCTGGGCTACTAGTGAAACAGTGATTTTTTTTTATTCATACATGTACTTTTATTTCACTTTTCTGCTTGAAATCTGAAAACCGCTAAAATCACATCATTTTGCTTTTCGGAAAATCTTTTTCTTCTCTTCAGTGGTATTGCTCGATTCCGAACATCGTGACTACCTATTTGTACATACTAGTTGCACAGACGTAGGCCTAGTGTTCATGGCAATTGTCTATATGCAGTACGAATGTGTACGCGCAACACTGCAGAACTGATATTGTGATTGATTCGTATCGTTATACAAGTATGCATTTCCCGTGCGTGTTAATGTGTGTGTGTGTGTGTGTTTGCTGTATAATAACTAGCGCGCACATGATGGTCACGTTATTGCCTTAAATATGATTCTATTATCGGTTATTTAAATTTTTGCGTAATAATTTCTGTCGTCGCCTGGGATCGAACTGAAGACTTCCGTATCGGAAGCCAAGCGCTCTCTAGCAACTAGATTTTCGGAAAATATTTAATCTTTTTTTTTTTTTTTTCCCGGGAGGGGCATTATTAGTTAGTTGTTGATTGTAAACAAATCGAAAATGGTCCGCATATATTAATTAAGCTTACATTTTTAAGACCAAAATGGGCTATTTTTGATTCGGTGCATGAGATGTAACGTTTTTGTTGATCACGCATGCAGATTCTCATTTGGTTTTAATTATTAGTATATTTCGGCCGACAAGAGTCTGATGTTGAGTTTTTAAGGTGCGCTGGTTGACAAACATTATCGCGATATAAATCGGGTTTTCCGAGATTCGTCAGCTCATTTAGCTTATCTACTTTTCGAGATAGTGTATGTTGAAAATTCTGACAGATAGAATAAAAATGAAGAGGAAGATTTTAAAGCATCTCAAATTAAGATTGAGCACGATAGGTTTTTCCGTACAGTATTGTTGAATTGTCAACTACCGGTTTTGATATGTTAATTTTTCTCCTCGCTATCATTTGCAAAATTAAAAATTGATAACCCAAATGTCCTCCTGATTTAATTGTGTGAACCTTTTAACATTCGCCGAAGCAATGCATATTCTTAGGCGTGTTTAGTGAATTTTTTTATCATGTTGTCCGTATTAATAGTATTTTGTTCGCGGATTTCCATCGATCGATCAGTTCGGAAAATGTGAATACATGTTAAATGTCCAAAATTAGTATTTATTAATATTGTATTATTATAATTTTAATCGCTGTTTTCAAAGTATTTTGGTATTTGTGATAATTTAGATGTCGCGATACGATTAAAATTAATTCCGAATTTTAAGTAATTCTTCAACTAAAGAACGCTATAAGTAAATTTAATTAAATATGTTGCGCATTTTGCTTAAATAATTATATTTCGTTATTAAGAAACATGTACCGAAATCAAAAAATAATTTATAAAACAAAAATAGTTTAAAGAAAAAAAAAAATACCACCTTCGACGATCGCTCTGATAAAAATGCGTTAAAAATTAAAAAATAATTACCCCCGTAAAGAAAATAATATACATGTTTCAGAATAATATATCTTAAGGATATATTAAGACTTTATGGGCGGGGGCTGAATTCAAATTACCATATCCGGAAATAATTTAATGAGTATAACAACACAGTTGCTCGTTTCCTATACTCCGATAACTGGACACATCAGAATTATTTAATAAGAGTTTTAATTATTATCGTAATTTGTGACTTCCATGTCGAACGAAAAAAGTTTAATGTTTAGAAATTATCATAATATCTCTTTTAATAACTCTGAAGTAGATTATTTTCTTATCAGCGAATCTTTGTTAAATTTTTAGATCTTAAAGTTGAAAAAGAAAAAAAAAACAATTTTTTTTCAGCATTTTTAGCGTAAATATTTTTGAGTGTGATAGTGGGGTACCGTTTAAACTGTTCAAATTCTGTCAGCGATGATGTTGTAAATCGCGTTTCGGTGGTTTCAAATTAATTGTCCTTATTCGAATCTACATTTGCTTAGGAAATAAACGTTTTAACACTTTAAGCCATTCGAGGAGTCGTTCGTTTAATTTTAAAATTTACTATTATCGCGTATGCGGTCTACTATATAGTCCAATATTCTATAAATTTTATTAAATCGTTATCAACATCACCTAGCTTCCGAGTTTATATCTGCCGCTGAGGGGGTATGTAAACAAATGATTGTAATCCTGTTATTTTAATCGCACTCACACATCGATCACTATCATTTACAGAGATTATACTTTGTACGCGCAATTCCACTTCTTACTTTGTCTTTCTATAATTTTTTTAAAACCGTTGCAGTTTTCCCCTTTACGGATGTCTTCGTATTCGCTGTTTTCATTAGGTTTTTCTTTGATCAGATTTCCTAATTAAAATCGACGACTTACGGCAACCGGTTCGGGGTTAATTTACCCCCCCCCCCCAAAAAAAACAAAAAAAAAACTTTTATAACTGTTCCCGATTGCTTTCTGACTGTTCAACGAACAAAATGGTTTTTAGTATTACATATGCTGCTACTAAAATTTTACACGCTACATTAACTTAATGCGTGTGTACGTTTATATATTAAATCGCACTCTGTAATTTTAGCTCTGAGAAGATGATTAACTTACATTTCCTACGCGATGTCGATTCGGAATACCGATTCCTTGCAATAAAATACTCCGGATATCGGTATCCAGCGATAAGCAGTGACGGTTCTTCGAAAACTAACTTTATTATCCTTTTATATACGGGAAAATCTATTTTCTTTCAAGAAATTCATTACGAAATCACTGACGACGACTCATGTAATAATTAGGTGATCGCGAACTTTTCCAATACGATATTATTAATCGAGAAAAGCGCGTAGAATGTGCAGTGATATTAACTTGATCAATCTTATTTAACAAAGTTGAAGGCTGAATAAATTCCTTACTGGCTTGAAATTTTTCGAAACTTATTTCACTTTGCTGTTATTATGCTTAAAAAAACTTTCGTTTATTATTTATCACATAAAATTTCTATTGCAAGTTATCCGTATATGTATATAAAAATGGTACCCTGTAATATGTGATCGCATAACTTGACAAGTATTCGATGAATCAACTTGAAATTTTTACGCAATGTTGTATGTCTATATAAAAGAGCGTTTTATATACTTTTTATCCTAAAATAATTTTTTATTTTTTTTAAATTAAAGTTTCTGTATTTAGTTTCAATTAATTTTGTTGAACTGCCGACAGATTGCACCAAATAAAGAAATTACTGCGGCATGCGTTTATTTATATTAAGTTAATATATGTTAATTACAACGTAATTCTTAGGCCACCCTCCATTAGAAAATATTTCCTTCCTAAAAAATGGTCCCATGAAAAACGTCCCAAAAAAAGTCTTAATTTTATGTAACGAAAAAATGTCCCAATTTTATGTAACGTTTGTTATATTTTATTTTTTAACGACTTTATATATATATTAATTACAACATAATTCTTAGGCCACCTATTTTTGTGATTATGTCATCATATTCATATGGACCGATTTAGAATTACGTTGTAAATTTTGATCATTTTATACAAAGTATAGAAGAGTAGGAAACAGAAATGGAAGCAAGAAGGGTCAAAAATGGCCGAGTTATATATATGTATGTATGTATGTAAAAGTAATGTGCGTTTCGTAAATTGTTAGAACTGCATAACAGGAAAAAAACCTTTAAGAGCCATTTCTCGCATGGTATTGGTGATTTGCGCAGATGATAAACAAGGCCATCGGGGTGCTGATGTTCATATAATTTACACAGAGATATATTCTTGACATTGGGAGATTTAAGGTATGTATTGTATATACACTTTGTATAATGTGTATTAAGCTATATTTAAACAAATCATTTTGAAAACTTACATTTTCGTGTGGTAGCTAAAGATGTTTTTAAAGACCTGTAAAAGAATAATTTTAAAAAGTGATCTAGAGCACTTAAACACTATTTCTCTTCTTCCCAAAAAATTAGCAGGCTTCTTAATTGAAAAACTCTTTCGTTAAGTATTAAACTGTAATTCGGACAATTAAAAAATATTATTTGAAGAACGTACTGCAGAGACAAGCGCTACTGATAAAAAACCAAAAGGAAAAAAAAACGACGCTCTCAGCAATATACTCGTATATTTTTGGAAAAAGTATGATAATATTTCTAGCGCAGTTACGGAAATAGTTTAATTAATTTTTGATAAATTACAGGAATTAACGTACTTCATAATTTTGTTGAAAGGCAATATATTAACCGTAACAAGATTCTTGTCATTGTGCAATCGAACCGGTAGAATTTAAATTGATCGATTTTTGAGAACACTAATTAAGAAATTATCGGCCAAAGTCGTGTAATGGCAGTATCATTCGTAAAAGTTCAGATTCAAAAAATAGAGAGAAAAAATGTGACACGGAAGACGAAATTAACAGATCTTTTGCGAGACCTTTGAATACGTAAAAATTTTGATCACACTCTTTCTTTATTCTATAATTGTTCCCCATTCTTTCTGGGTTAGACTATTGTTCCCATATATTCGCCAAAACTCTTCCAAGTCTCAGCTTGACCACATTCTAAATCCCTGTCTTCATCTTTGTCTACGTGCACGTAAATCTGCTCCAATTCCTACCATCCTCTCCGAATCAGAATCACTCCTTTTGTTCATCCGCAGATCTTATCTAGGCTATCGTTTCTTAATTAAATTTCCTCTAGCATTATAGTTGCTTACTGCTTAATTTTTCACAATTGGCGTTTTACTCGCAACAGAATTCCAATTTTATCCTTCCTTTTTGGAGTTTTCAAACTTCGCTAGAACAAAAAATATTCATTAATACGTGTATATTGAGCTGATAAGCTACAAATCACAATAGGGATAATGTGAGATTTGTGACAAGTTTTTATTACCAACGGCTGCTGGGTAAAAGCGATTACTCTGAAAAACACGGAGTAATTCATTAAATCATTAAGACACACACTTCAATTTCCCTATCCGGTAATTTTATTAATTAAAAATAAATTTCAGTACAGAAAACCAGAAATAATGTCTTTTTAGTATTCTGTCGGAAAATAAAGGTGTAACAACATACATGCATATGTTGTGTTTGTCTTTCTATTTAGATGTCGTCGGGACTGTTATTAGGGACAAAATGCTACCGAGTAGTAGTTCGCTTTAAGTGCTATTTCTAGTCTGCTTCCGAGACGACACAAAGGTAGAAAGTGTGTGTAGGAATTTTTACAAAAATTGTTCCGTATCAGTAAAAATAGTCGAACTGACGGGGCACTGCATTTTAATAAAGTTAACGTTTTTTTCAGTCCGGTAGGAACGGTAGGCGAGTCTGCGGATAAACGAGAGCGATGCAGATGTCTCTGATTGAAGAGATGGCGGTTAGTTTGACGTTTGAATGGGAATGTACGAGCGGAGGTGCACGGTCTAGAATGTCGGCTTTCGTTAAGCATTTGTAAATTTCTTCGTATTTGTTTGTATTCCTTTGACGGTTCGTTTGTTGTTGCTCAGTGCCCGCCAACTTTCTAAAGTACAAACAAAAGTTACTTTGTATGTCGCTGTAGCGGTTGTTATAAATGTGCTTTCCAAACGAAATAGGTAGGCAAACTCGGAGACAGAACTCGGCCAGAACTGCGGGCAAAGTATAAAAAAATGCTAATTTACATTATATATCGAGCTCTTCCTATTCTAAATATGGTAACTTGCGAATCGGTCAAGCTCAACATTTTCTATCTTCTCTATTCTTATTTATTCTCCATTATTACTATTGCCATTACCACATATATTATTACTATTATTACTATTATTACTATTATTATTATTACTATTATTATTACTATTATTATTACTATTATTATTATTATTATTGTTGTTGTTATTATTGTTATTATTGCTATTATTATTATTATTTATTATTTATTGTTTATTATCATTATTGTTACTGTTATTATTTACAGTTATCATTATTAAGCGGTGTATCATTCGTCAAAAGATTGTTCAGTTATGTCGGTTAGATCAAAGAGAAAGCGCGTTTCAATTGAATATGTCTTACTGTAGCTTCCTGAGGGGCAGACTTTTAGAGTTTCTTTTTATCATTTTATCAGCAGGTACGTCTTTAGTGAACTCGCACTTATAATAACGTTTTGTATACATTACGTGCAATGTTCGAAATCGTACGACAGTTGCGTGTTGCAGCTTATTTTAAAAATTACACTTTTTACGAGTTAATCTCTCCTTATTTATAGAATATTGCGGAAGTATGATTAAAAAAAAAAGCAGCTATAATTTATAAATTTGATGTATCACGTAATTTTGAAAATGATCTAAATCACGTTCTTGATAAAATCTTAAATATTCGTACGTTTTGTTTGTTAATTAAATATTAAATGAGTATATTAGAAAATAAAAATTTTTAGTTAAAGAACACGTTTTTGGAAGCGTGTTGATTCCCTATTTTTAGCCAAAGAAGGAACTGACTGTTTGAGATTTAGGTTGCGTTTTTTGACCAATCCCGAAAGAAGTATTTTCGTTAAAATTATTGCAATGCTGAGCCCAAAAAATATATCTATGATTCTATGTTTCTCCGGGCATATTTTCTTTTCTTTTTTTTTTTTCGTGTATATTTTAGATAGGTTAAATATTACCTACATTTTTTTTTTTTTTTTTTTTAATCAGTTTTATTAATAAAATAGTTATCTAAATTAGCCACTAATAGAGAGATATTCCACGAGTTATTGTTATATTAATTAAATAAAATGATTAATTAGCAAAAAACAGAAGTTAGGAAAAATCTGAGGAAAAACTACCTTATCTGCTTTCAAAATATTCAAAGAGCATTGCTGTAACTATCCAACGCATTTAGAAATAGTACAATGGCAACTGCGCTTTACCTTAAAAAGTGAATAACTAAAATAAAATTTGCAAATATTTAATAGTTTTATTGGCTTAAACTTTAAATATATACGTATACGAATTACTAAGCCATTCTTACAGCTGGAGGTAATAAGAAAATCCTGTTACGAAACCTATTTACCTGTTATGTTTTTATTTTTAAATAATTATTATAAGTTGTTTTTTTTTTTTTTGTTCAGACAAAATCGACTCTTTTATAAGTATTATAGAAGAACCAGCATCTGAGGGTCGACAGGTTTCCTTTTGGCGAAGTTTAAATGACCGAGTTTACATATGTAGCGGAAATTATGGTTGAGTGGCTACAACGATTAGACCGCCAAATTGGGTTTTTACGTACGTGGAAATCGGTATATAAAAACGCACATTTAGGACTGCATTTATGTTTCGACGAATTAAATAATTACAATCAGTTTCAAGTGTAGTCTTTCATACACACATTCGTTCTATAGAATATTATCTTGAACACTAGATCTGTACAACTTTAAGGATATACATGTACGTATATTTATTTATATACATACATAAATATATATATGTACATATACATATATATATATATATATATACATAATGTTAATAAAAGATATCGACACTTAAAGGGAATTTTTAACTTTGATATGTTCTACTGGAAAATCAATTCGTACGCATCGAATATGTAGAGTGACTGTTCCTCTTTCTAAAATTGTCAAGGTTTTTCTGTTTTCCTATGAAGGGGAGAAATCAGCGCAAAATAAACTGTTCAAAAATATTTTTATTCGAAATTTGAAAAAATTGCAAATGATACAAAATTGAACGTAAACATAATTCATTAATTTTACAATTACAAAACTGATTTTTGGACAAAAAACTCAAAACTGACAAATTTGATCAAACGGAGATCTTTTACATCTAATGATTTCTACAGTATACTAATTAAATTACTATACAAACTTATCGCGGCGCAAATATTTTATTGCAAACTTATCCTATTTGTCCGTATTTCTAACTTAGCCATAACTAATATCTGTTATTTATTTTATTTCATTTTATTTATTTTTTCCGTCGCCTTTTTCTTCCCCTTTGCTTTCACTTTTGTTTGTCACTATTTCCGTACCGTTTTCTCTTATTTATACTATTATTCCGATATTTTCCTCGTTCTGCAACCATTCGTTTATCGATAATTAAGTGAATGAATGATGTTTATGTTCAATTTTGTATCATTTGCGATTTTTTCAGAGTAGAATTTTTTTTTGTAAGTATCGATTTCTCCCCTTCACAGGAAAACAGAAAAACCTTGACAATTTCAGAAAGAGGAAGAGTTACTCTACATATTCGGTACATTTAAAACTGACCCGTACAAGTTGATGACTTTTCATTCAGTAGAACGCATCAAAATTAAAACCCTCCTAAAGTGTGTTTAAATCTTTCGTATATATGTATATATGTATATATGTATATATTTTCAAATATTTACATGATTAATAGAGATGCAAAGTAGCTAATGAAATATCACACAGAATAAGGAACATGATGTTAACGTTTAGTAAGCTTAATCAACAGCTAAACGTAACAGCTAAAACCAAAAATAAATATATAAAAAGCTGAATTAATACCCAGAATTCTTTACTGTTCTGTAGTGTATACGAAAGAAACATACATATAAGCGAAGTAGGGCTACTTAAAACTTTTAAGGAGAATCCAAGAGTCAGGTGGGATAATTTAATTTCTAATGAAAAAATCCTAAACGCAAGAAGATGCATCTCAATTCAAGAATTTATATAAAAAAAAAAAAAAAAAATCCAAGGGACCGGACATATTATAGAGAGGCATCATATTCCAAAAAAGATGTTACATATAAAAAGACGCATCCGCAGCAATGCCGAAATCAGTATAATTCCTACGAGTAAAGACTGGCAACAATTAGCCTTTGATAGTAAAAAAACACAAAGACGAAGAAATCAATGGCCCCAAGGAGGATCACATACAAGGACGGTATCTATGCGAATGAACCACCGATATTGTAGATCACCAATATTACACATGAAACATAACCACAAACTATGGAGCAGCTTTTATTCTAGGGGTGAGTGAGATATAGGTATATACCCTGAAATAATAAAATTGTAGTGTTTGTCTTTGGATTAAAAATATTTGTTTTTCAATTACTGCAATAAGATCTTATGATATACATAAGCGAAAAATATATTTTTAAAAAGTTTTGTCTTTTTAGACAAATAGGAAGGAAATTTACAAAACTTAGACTTGCTTAGATTTACTTTGTTATCGCAAATAGTGCTGAAATTATTGCGATCGCACAACAAATGTCAACTCGACCCTTCCACTTTGTCATGCGAAGGTTTCCCAGACTCGCAGATGATAATAAAAGAGTTAGTTTCAATTGATTTGTCATTCTTTAGATGAGTTTATAAGCGTAGCGTGAAAATAACGGCGATTATGCTGTTTTTCGACTAAATTAATAATGTAGATCGATTATTAGTTTTGCTGAAATAACACAGTTCCGTTTTGTTACCGCTAAGAAGCAAAACTGAACAAAACAAAGAGAGGTTATTTTTTTCTTTTTTATAACACGAATAATAATAATTATAGTTCAATAATGTTATGAACTAATAGAAAAAAAAAAAAAAAAAAAAAACAATTTGAACGATATTCGTATTTTCGGGTAATAAGAAAATCTGTTACCATTTATCTCTTATTTAGAAATCATGTAATAACGCTGTTGTCCTATGCAATTTATAGTAGAAGTTGCTACATGTACATTTTTATCGGTTCCAAACATTTTTTAAATATATTTCTAAAGTAATAATATTTATATCTATATTTGTCTACATTATATATATATATAAAAATGAATGTTTGTTTGTTTGTCCCGTTTGCATTCCTGTACCGTTGAACGGATTACGCTAAAATTTTCAAAGTGTATTCGTGATGCCCCAGCGAAGGTTTTAAGGTTGGCTGAGTTTTATACCCCGTTTTCTCCGCGGAATATGAGGTTTTAAGTAGTTGAGATGTGACCAGTGAAAATGCACACGGACGAATAAAAAAAAAAAAAGTTTTTTATAAAATTTTAAATACAATGATTACCACGGTAAATATAAATTAAACGCAAAAATGTGAAATAAAATGATTATTATGGGAAATAATAAACTCCAGATAACATTTCATTAATTTCTAGCGCAAGTAAATACACCGCCGCGTTCTGTTACGTCACTTTTTGCGTTACTGAAAACATTAAGTCTCCGTGACATGATCATACATTTGCGCTCCTAAGCCTACCTGTTGTGCTCATTTCGGAGAGTTAAAGAAAAGGTAGTGCTTTCCACTATTTTTTACAGAAAAATCGAAAATCCCGCAACGGAATTTTCAATATTTGCTACCAGATGAATGTTATTTATACTAAAATTTGAAATCTTCACTCAACTATCGTAGTTTACCGTTGTATGTAGTAATAAATTAGTTTTCATAAAATAGTTTGAAAGATATTATTAGTAGACGTTCTCTTAAATGTGTAATTATGAGTGATTAGCGCGTGTCTATAACTCAATGTCCTTTCAAACTGATGTCTGCGTGTGCTACTTAATTAAGCGGAACTTTTAGACAAGTGTTACAGAAAGATCGATAATCTTTAATTAAATGTGAAAATCGATTTTTTTTCGGACAGTGATAAACATCTTTCACCCAAAAGAAGGGAGAAAGAATCTTTACAAATAAATATAATTCCAGATAAAACAAAAATTTCTTTATTTAGTTCCAAGTACAGATTTAAACGGGTATTAATATTCAGAGTATGTATATATGCATATATATCTGTGGCGAATCCCGATTTGTTCCCCGGCGGGTACTTCTCTCAGACAAAAATGTTGAAATGGAATTAATTCGATATACGATCGCCCGTGTCATCACGCAAACAAAAACAAATTGAGCAGCAACTTTTTTGGAAATTCAGAAAATAAATAAATAAAATAATTAAGAAGGGTCATTAAGTAACATTAATTTAAGAACTATAAAGTAATATATACGTACAGCGCCCCTTCGTCTTATAATAACAAAAATTGAAATGTATTATTTTAAAGAAAAATTACAAACGCATTAAGCATTCGCCTCCGTTCCCCTTTTCAGAACCCCTCTTATTCGATTGTTATAATTATCGGTGTGAAACTTGACTATCGTTAAACTGCTTTAGTCTTTTTATTTATTTTTGAATATGTCATCGCATAAAAATTTCATCAAAACGTAATCGCATTTTATCAGTTGTTGAGAAAATTTACTCTCTTTTTTTCCCCGCATGTTATATATATATATATATTTAAAAAAGCGATCACAGATAATTAATGAGGCCTCCTAATGTTAAATAAGCCGATAATTATTGAAGTTTGTTCTGGCAATATTACTCGTTCTAAACTGTATGTGAGAAAATAATTTACTTTGTTCAAAACCAATTAGGCGTGTGTCTACCCGAATTTCTCTTTTTTCTTTCACGTACATGCAAATAAAATCAAATTAAAAATAACAATGAAAGTAAAAGTAAGAATAAAAATGAATCGACATTCGAGAGAGAAGCAATAAAGAAAAACAGTTCATTCTCTAGCGCAAGAATAGGGCAGTCTAAATTTTAGATGTGTTATAAGTTTAGAAACGCTTAAACAAGTGTGCTTTCAAACCAAGCGATTTTTTCTATAGGCTATGATGATGGCGCAGTGAGCGAATGTTATTTCGTTGACTTTCGTTTAAAATTCGTTATTTAAATTAATATACTGACGGATTTCGTAGGTATGTGAATTGAAGTTTAGTAGAGAATTAAAATATTTTCCGTTTGCTCGGGTCGTTTTAATCAGTTGAAATTAACACGATTTTACAGATTATTAATTAATTATTTCAATTTCCCTTTTGGAAATTGCATTTATTTATTCGATATCATTCGTGTAAACAAAACCAGTAAAAATGAAAATAATAACGAAATTATTTTTTCCTTTTCGCGGTGGGGCTCCTCAACTTGAGGGCCTGCTCAGTGCTGCACAGATTAAGAAAAGATTTTTTCTTCTTTTTATTAGGCTTGAAATGGGAAGGAAGAGCAAATAAAATCATATTCTTAAACGTTTTTGAAGATACAGAGGATAAAAATAATTTGAGGGCGGCAATAACAACAGAAGTAGAAGGAAATGAGAGAATATAAGAAGCACCGCGATAGATAGGGAAGTAAGGATAATACCGAGTTACAGTAGAGAAGAGTAGAAAGACGAGATTGTTCAGCAGAAAAGGCCGAACGTTCAAATGAAACACGATATTAGGATGGCAGAGAACGTAATTAGAAGGTGGATCGAAAAGGGTAGAAGCAAATTAATAAAAACCGAGAAACTGATACAGGAAGCAGTCGTATGATGATTAAAGCCAAAAATAGCCGAAGAAATTGTGGAGCGTTTAAGAGAGCGCAAATATCCAGAAAGCTATGGGCGGCGAGAGAGAGAGATGGCTGATTAAAGAGGTAAAAGGAGGTAAGATTAGAAAATAAAGAAATATAGCAGTTGAGTCGTAGTCTGGGAATATGCCATTCAAGGAAAAGAGAATAATTTTATTAAAAATATTACGAAAAACGTGTACTGCAGAAATTATATTTTTTTAAAATTTTTAAAAATATTAATTTTAATATTTTTAAAATATAATTTCTGTAGTATACGTTTTTCGTAATATTTTTAATAAAGTAAAAGCATGAAAATGGACAATATTATTTACAACTGAAATATAAAGGAGAATAATATTGCGAGCTGGAAAATGAAAATCCGTAACTGGAACTGGAATAACGGCCTAAGGAATCGACCTTTTTTCAGAACAATAGTCGAATTAGAAGGATAATAATGGAGTCCATCGTTACAATCAAAAACAACCGGCAGAATTTGCCGATAGTGGAGCCGGAAAATAAAAGATATTCAGCGATGGAGCACGAATGGGGTTACGCGCGACGAGAAGAAAGAATCGATGAAGGCACACCCTCTCAGCTTAGAACGGCGTATCGACGGAGTGAAAGCGGAAAAATTCGAAGACTACGGAACAGCTTAATAACAGCATTCCTTTAACCGGCAGAGCAGTTAGTTGAAGAAACTGATCTGCGAGGACGCCTAATTTGTGTAATTGAGGATAAAGTGTGAAACTTATCGATAGCGAAGGCGGAAAGATGTGGTAGGGATTTTCTGAGTTCTGATGCCCCGTTAAAAATCTGTACTGATTAGTAAAAAAAGCAAAAAAAAAAAATTAGTGAAGGTCACAAAATGGTAATTTGTATCAGTACTCGTGAAAATGTTAAAAATAATATTTTTATAAATGCGTAGGTTACTGATCCAGAAAAACATTTTGCGGAGTGATATAATTATGTAATATCTTATACGGTAGATAATGGATTTGAGAAATACCCCTTGTGTTTCATAAAGAAAATCAAATAGCGACAACCTCTTTAAAGAGTAAGTTAACCCTCGATTAGTCGCGCGGGTAACATAAGTCATCCACTGTTTTTTTTTTTTTTAGTTATAACTTTAAATATATAGAAAATTGAACATTACCTATTTATGTATCTTCTATGTAAACCTTAGCAATCACATTGCAACAATCAGTTAAATCATCGTAGTGTGTATACTTTTAATAAAGTGCATTAAACATCATGCTACGATTGTCATCCGCGCGAGCAACCAGCAAAGTAGTACTTTTTCCCAGGCTGAATTGACTTTAACTTCTTTCTTATTTCGGTTATTTATTGCGTAATAAGAAAGACGTTTTGTGTTCTGTTTATATACGTTTATTTCGAGTTATTTATGCGTGAGTAAAAATCGCTTTAGATTTTTACTGCGACGTATGAGATTTGATAGTATCCATGACAGAGATTGCCGAAAAGCCCTATAGATATAAACTAGCTGCAATAAGAGAAATACACGAATCACATTATTCGTGAATAATTTTCGAGAATACTTTACTCCGTCAGAGTATTTAACGGTAGATGAACGGTTATTGGCATTTTATGGAAACTGTCCTTTTCAACAATATACATATACCCAACAAGCCAGCAAAATATCGACTGAAGGTGTTTGCTTTATCCGATGTAAAAACAGCTTAAAGTTTAGAGCCATATGTTGAAAAGCAGCCGGTGGACGCTATTTTGTGGGAAATTCTGCTCAAGATATTGTAACTAGGCTGGTTCAGCTAGTTGAAGGAACAAATAGAAATATTACTGGCGGTAACTGGCTCTCTAGTTTGTCATTAGTGAAGATCCTAAAAGATAATAAACTGAAATTCTTAAAGAGTTTTTGCCGAGCAAAAATAGAACAGAAAACTCTTCGATATTCGGATTTCAAGAAGATTGTACGTTGGTATCTTATTGCTCAAAAAAAAATAAAATGAGGTGGTTCTGTTACTATATTCTCAATGCACTTCGATGACACCATAGATGAAGCAACCGGTAGTGCTTAAAAGCCTGAAATTATTACATTTTACAACATACTATTAGTTTATGGGTAAGAGAATCTTCGAGAGAAATTCAAGAACCCCCCGGATCACGCGGAATATGCTACACATCTGCGGTCATAAACAGAATAAAACCACACAAAAATGGCGCGTAAAATGTAAAAATTGGCTTTGTCCAGATCACTTAAAACTCACTCTTTTTTGAATTGTTTAGAAAACTAATTCATTTCAGAGTAAGTCTTCATAGTATCGTGTTAGCTATATGAAAACACGAAATACATCCTTAACTACTGATTTAAAACTAAAATGTTGTAAAAAGACCTAATAAAATAAAATATAAAAAAGTTACGAAATTACATGTTGGAATTATGATTATACTTTTTTTTCTACACTGTTTCTTCTAAGGAATATTTTGATAATTTAAAATTTTTACATAATAAACACTTTGAATATAGCATATAAACTATATTGTAAAAGAAATGTTTAAAGAGTAAAATTTTGAAGATACAAATCTATTTTTAAAAGTGGATGACATATGTCATCCGCGCGACTAACTATTAAACTATATTTTATACGCGACTAGTGGAGGGTTAAACGAAGTCCCACATATCCGTGCTTCTCTATTACGGATAAAATTTAGATGTAAATTTTTTTCGGAGCTCCGTGACGTGCAATGAGTAGTCGTTCGATATTTATTCACCGTGCTAAAGCGAGAAAATTACGATTATTATTATTATTATTATTATTGTTCTGATTGCTCCTGTTGTCCTTGACGTCAAGTGTACTTACTCGGATACATTTATTTTGCTTTACTTCACTTTATTTTATATTTCCATATTGGTATTCTTATTTTCAGTGCTATTTTCTATAGGTTCTTATATTATTATTATTATTATTATTATTATTATTATTATGATTATTATTAAATATCGATAAGTATCACGAAAACGAAATAAATTTCAGTTCCGAAAATTTATCTCGAGGAACAAAACGAAACGACAACGAACGAGCAAAGGACCGAAACAAACTATGTCAGCGATTTTCAGCTAAGAAAAGACGCGTGAGAGAGATGGTCTTTGTGTGGAGCGCGGCGGGCACAAGGCGATCGCTACCGGGTCCGATTATTTATTGCCGTATTTTTCTTAAGAGAGTTGCAGTGGACTGCTGTAACAGCCGAGCAGTCGTCGAATCAGGCTCGACGACTGCCTAATGGCCGGTAGTCGCTTTCGGTTCGGCTAATAATTGTAATTGGATATTCTAGTTAAACGCTGTAACAACTAGCACGCTACGCATATCTGCGGCCAAACTTCTGGCCCACCCGTTCGAATCCGGCATAGAGGGACAATTTTACTTTTTCGCTTTTTTTCACTTTTTCACTTTTTTTCACTTTTTTTCACTTTTTTTTACTTTTTTCTTTTTTTTAACACCGACTGCCGCTCGCAGTTTCCAGAGAAATTTCGAACCAGTTTCTGGATGCGTGTGTGCCTTAGTAGGGGTGTGATGTGTGGTCCGCTGGAACGAGTTATAACAAAAGAACATAAATCAAGTTCCGAAACACAACTAGGAAACCCGAAAATCTATAAGACACGATACTCATCTTAGTAGCTCTCGGTTCCCTGCAGTACGGTGCAACTATAAATTTACTCTGGACTAGTGCACTCTGACAGCGCGCTCTATACCAGCGATGGACCAACTTTTTCGAACTTTACTCCATATCATTATTCACCGGGCTGCTGGCTATGGCGCGTTCGAGGCAGCGTTGAATTTTTCTCGATCCGTTCGCACGGACGACAAAAAGCAAAAAGTCCAACGCGCAGGGAGTTTGGAAAATTTTCTGATTCGTAAACCGGTACTGTAACGGTCAAAGTGTCGTTGTCGTCGTTGTCGTCGTCGTCGTCGTCGTCATTCGCTACTGCCGCCTTGCGGAGTTATATTAGCGTTGTCGTTTATTTCTATTTTATTTGATGTTTTGGTTTTTTTTTCGAAATATTTTTGTACCGATTTTATTTCAGCCGCAAAGAAAACAAAAAAAACGAAAAAGAAAGAAAAACGAAAAAGAAAGAAAAAAGAAAAGAAAGAAAAAAAAAAGCAAGAATGGAGCGTGTTATCATCGATTAAAATGGCCGAACACGCTGCCGTGTTTTGTTCACCAATAAAATACCATTTTGTCTTCTTATCGAATGCCGTCTAAATGTTTTAACATTTCTTTTTCCCTCTGTATCCCCCCATGCCTTTTTTTTGTTTCTTTCTATTTTTAGTTTTTACGTTTCTTCATCTTCCGAAGTCGTCTAGACAGGTACCCCCCCTGTAAATTCCACGATTATAAACAGCGCGATACTACATTTCGGAGATTTCGCGACTAAACAAATTCGGTAAATACGACGACGCGCGGTATAAATATTGTCGGATTTTTTCGTTTTTTTTTTTCGATTTTCAGGGCGTTCTACGGATGAAGAAATAATAATAAATATTTTCTGCTGCCGACTGACCGACCGACCGACCGACCAATCACCGATCGCGGAGCGTTCGTTTTTCTTTGTCAAATAATGACGTCATGAGTATTGTGCGAGATTCCATGAGATTCTCCGACGATGTGTAAAATGAAAATAAAACCCTCCACTACTAATTCGACCTAATGCGGACCACAGTGTCGGTGCGAATTAGCGAAAATTCCGAAGATTATAGAACACTTCTAAAGTCACATTTAATCCGAACTCTCTTCTACGAATAACATCGTGTACTTTTAATTTAGATAAATCTCAAAGAGCCTAAGTGTATGTAATAATTTAAAATAAGAAGTGTAAAAATGAAAAATTTTAATTATGTTTAATTTGAATAAAAATTGACTACAAAATGTGTATGTACTAATTTACTACAGAAATTACGTATTCTTTAAAAAAAAAAAACCCTAAATGCTGTGTACTCAGAGAGACATTTTTTTGGGGGGGGGGGGGAATTGTATAATTACGTAATTAATCTTATACGGGGTGTGGTAGTCGGTAGATTTGAGGAATACTCCTTGTGTTTCATAAAGAAAATCATATAGCGACCGCCTCTTTAGAAATTTAAAAATGTCTTAAAAATACATAATTGTTACAATTTTTTTATTTAAATTTTGTTTTATTTTTAAAGGTGAAAAATAAAACGAAATTACAAAAAAATTCTAGTTAAAATGGTAGTTTAGAATTCGAATTACTAGAAAGAATAAAACGATACAGTGTATATTAGACATTTTATTTCTTTTTTATTTTTGTTAGTAATCCGATCCGAATTCTCTTTGTTCATGAGCAAGTTTAAACATATATATTTCTCATTGAACTGGTATTTTAAATTAAAATTTCAAAATGAAAATTAAAAATAAACCAAAAAAAATTGCATTTAAAACCGAATAAAAACGTAACATTAATAGTTTTACTAGAAAACAATATATTATACATATTAGTTTAAAATTAAATCCATAGGTATAACACAAATTGTTTATCGTATTAAGAGTTTCTCTGTTGTAAGTTTTCATAGAGGCTTTGGTTCTTTTTTAGGGGCATGTCCCCTGTTTCCCTTCCCGTCGATAAGCCATTGACAAGTATACTGTGTGTCTTGTACTTACGTATATAATTTACGAGATACCTTTTTATTTGAAAAAGTCTGAAATTTTTTTTAAAATCTTCTTTTGACACACACACAATGTACTGCTTTATTTCGTTTAACACGAAGCAATATTTATTAAATTCACACTGTTTGCATTACACACAACCTTAATAATGAATCAACGTGATTTTTTTAGCATTAGTTAGTTTTACAGTCTCTTCTTGGATTTCTTCGCAGTTGTCTTCCGCTCACTATCGGAAGAATTTTTTATTGCATATCCCTAAGCAAACGTTCATTTAATTTCTTCTTCCGTCTGGACAGGGTACTCTACCCAAATTCATCTTCATTACCATATTTAACCAGTCCCATACGTCTGCCATATTCTTCACCAGCGTTTTGTAAAATATTTATGTGTTCGTCTTCTTCAATTTCGCTTACACAAAAATTAACACGGGGCAGTATTAAAAAAAAAAAAAAAGTTTATCCTTTTGTCTGTCCGAATTATAGAAGTTCCGAATTAGTAAAGTCCGAATTAGCGAGGTTTTACTGTATACATAATTATTCTCGTACATATGAATAAACTAGCCGGTGTTTTCTAAATTCATTAAAGTTCTTAAAGTTTCCCGCAATTAATTCAGAAATTACTTTACGGATGGTCTGATATTCAGATGCAGAGTAATAATTCTAACACGGTAAATTACTTAATAATTAATTCATTATATTATATAAATCTATCGTATTCTCTTATATAAAGAAAAAAGCTGCAATACCTCCCCGTCATAAATGTTGCGTCGAATCATTATTCTAAATGCGGCAGGATTTCAGTTGTATGCGTAAATTAAATTACATTTTAAAAAGTGTATCAAAATTCTTTCGTGACTGTGAAATCTGCCAATAAAATCGGCGAATTAGCCGGAAGAAAATGTGCGCAGAAGAGAAAAGCGAACCCTGCCTGTCCCCTTCTTTAACATCTCTAGCATCTCTCAGAATATAATAATTTTTGCCCTATGCACTTGGCTAATTAAATTAATTGCTAATTACTTTCTCTCTTTTGGCATTTATTTTGATTAGATTTTTTTATTAAATTCATAGTCTCGCTGGAGCAAGAGTTTGGTTAATATTATTCACTTTGCACACTTTATACTTTATTTTTAATGTTGAAATTGCGCAGATAACGCACACCACACATGGAAGAATGCGAATCGGCTAATTGCTAAAAGTGGCAGAATTACATAAAACTCTGTATTAATAATCCAAAAAAACAAAAACAAAAAAAAAATGTTCTACCCGTTATGAAACTTTGGTTTATTGAAAAAAAATTAACAGCATTTAGAGCTTTTCGAGAGATTTTTGCGGATGAAAAATCGTCCCTTCTGATTCCTTTTTTGTGAAATTAAAAGCTTGTACATACGGGGGGGGGGGACCTTGCATCGCGTTTATGTTGTCAGTTTTATTTGCAACATGAAAATGTATGGCATGGCATTATAAAAGATTAGTATGGACTCTCATAGTCGAAAAGGCAAAAATTACAAATTTCTTCAAAAGTAAGTAAAAGCGGCTCATGTACTGTTTTCGTGATTTTTTCTCAATTCCTGATTTTTCAATTGATTAATTTTATGTTTTCATCATAAAGAAAAAAGTATGTTTTTTTTTGTTTTTTTTTTTGTTTTTTTTCGAATACGATCTAAGAGGATAATCAAGAATCTATATTGGAACCAGACAGCTGAGCTCATTCTAGGGAACGGAGAAAAAATTGACTTTAAAGTCCAACGTGGAGTGCGACAAGGATGTGTATCCCCTTTCACTCCTACTATTCAATTTGTATGCTGAACAGATGTTTAGATTAGCTATCTCGAACCTATCCTCGGGCGTTCGGATTAACGGACGGATTATTAACAACATTTGCTACGCAGACGATAGTGCTATTATTGCAAAGAATGGAAGAGATCTTCAACATCTCCTCAATGAACTCAAAGCAGTTGGAAAATCATATAATTTGAATATAAACGTGAAGAAAACGAAATGGCTGGTGGTCAGCAAGGAAAACAACTTTAATCAAATCTCTGTTATGCTAAACAATGTGGAGATTGGACGAGTTGAAAAATTCAAATACTTGGGCTGTTATATTACTGAGAACTTAGACCCAGATACAGAAATAAAAATGAGATGTAGTTATGCTCGGAGTGCCTTCGCCAGCATGAGAAATCTGCTTTGTGATACGATGCTTACGTCTAGATATACGGCAAAACATTGTGCAATGTTATATTTATTCTATCTTATTGTATGGAATTGAGGCAACAACACTTAATAAAAGATACCGGTAAATCGATTAGAAGCTGTAGAAACGTTGATCCACAGAAGGATGTTAAAAATACCATGGATAAGTAGAATGTCGAATCAAAAAGTTCTAGAGATGGCCAAAACAAAAAGTATATTAATAAAATCCATCATACACAGAAAAATAAAATATTTCGGTCATATAATCGGTGGAGAGAAATATCAACTCCTACAAGTAATCCCCTTCGGGGGGGGGGGGGGGGTAGATGGAAAGAGAGGCCGAGGAAGACGGAAAACGACTTGGCCAGATAACATCAAGGAATGGACGAGAACTTGGTCGATAGAAAGACTCATGCAAAATGCCAGAAATAGAAGTTTTTGTCATGCTGACATTTGTGATCGTCAACGCTCTTCGAAGAGTATGACACCAAAAGAAGAAGAAGAAGAAGAAGAAGAAAAAAAGTAAGCGTGGCTGCGATTAGAAAAATAAAGGATTTGATAAAATAGATATTCTAAAAGTTTTACGAAACTTTTGAGCAAGTGCACGATAACGGCAAATCATTTTGATATCGGATTTAACGACAAATAACGACAAATAAATTGACACCTGGTTCGATTTCCAGCGTAGTGGTAAATTTTCGCGGTTAAAATAACCAAACGATTTGATTCAATATTTCACACCACTTCTGCACGTCTGGTGCCTGAAATGAAGCTGTACGAAGGTTTATCACGGCTGTGACGGCTGCTCACCTGTCGGCGGGGCACGCCCGGAGTTTCGATAAATGATCTTTTGTTGCGCAGGAACGCAGAGTTGCTCCGAAGCGAAATGATTATTTTTGCCTCGATAATATTGATTTATAAGGAAGTTAATAACTTTTTTTTGCATAATTGCGGATAAAAAATATAATAATAATAAAAAAAAAAAAAGGAATGGATTATTGCGCACGTAGTCTTAATGGCGGATAAATTTTAAGGTTGTGTGGTGAAATAAATGAAATTACATCGGCATTGAGTTTTTTTTCAAAGGAAATTTAAAAACTGAAACGGAAAGTGGCACTTAATAAGTGAGAATAATTAAACAGGAACGTGTTAATGGCCGCAATAAATTTCTGTTCATTCATGTCATCCAGTCTTCGGTAAGAAGTAATTTTAATTCTCGTTAAATGAGAAGCAACTCGGTTCGTGATGGATATTGTGCGGCGGCAACAAAAAGCAAAAGCAAAAACATTCTGACGCATGCCTTACATTCTGGCTGTGTTTTGTACACTGAGAATGAGAATGAGACTCCGGAACAAGAGCAGGTCGTTTTCTTTGTTGCTACTCCGAATTGCAATTACTCGAGCAGTCGTAGCAATTTCCGAACAGTGCTCGCGAGTCGCAATAACTCCTTTGTCGGAGTACGCAGGGCTACGATTTTTGTGTCATTACCAGTTTACATACCTGTTATTACAATCGCTTTAACTTATTTAAATTATTTAAATTGTAGATAAGTGGAATCGAAAGTTGTGTTGTTATTTAGCAAACGGGACAGAGAGGAGGGTTGCGTTGCATTGTAGAAGATGGGAATGGGTAAGGTTTGTGCAGGAAACCTTTTAGTCTAACATTGTCCAAAATATTTATGAAATTGATTTTAAGAATGAGACATTAACTGATCGACAGGCAAAAAATCTTCTAGAAGATCAGTTGATCATTTACATAGCACCAAGCAGATTATCGGGAAAAATAAAGAATACAAATTTGAAATGCACTCTATCTTCATTGACTACATACAACAAAGCGTTTGATTCTCTAAGTCACGATTTTTTAATTAACGCTTTACAAAATCAAGGTGTATGTACCCAAAGTCTTCAATAATACGATTAAAAGTGCGTCCACCGAATTAAAAATAACCGATAAAGTAAGAGAATATTTCACTATTAAAAAAGGAGTAGAGCAGGATTTACTGGCGCATTAGAAGAAAGTAGAATGGAAAAATAAAGGTGTCACCGTAAACGGGGTTATATTTGAATAACTTGAGGTTTGTGGACGATCTAATATAGTTAGTTCAGATTTAAGAGAGTTAGAATTTTCACGATTAATGAATTTAACAAGGTGCGCAGGTTATCGACAATAATAAATCAAAAATTACATCATCATCTCTGTAAAAATAGAGACATGAGAATAGAAGTACTTCGGACAATTAATCTCTCTCTTGGTAACGGGATACTTTAAGAAAAAAAAGTAGTCAGGAAAGTGAGTTTTTTCTGGAACAAATTTTCTTCATTACAGCACATTCTGAAAGGTTCGTTTCTACTTTACTATAAGAGTCAAGCATTCGATACGGTTGCTTACTTCCTTTTCTTATGGATGCCAAAAAACTCGGTCGTTAACAGACGAGAGATATAACCAACTTTTGCAATGCAACAATATAAAATTGTTTAGAGAGAGAGTTATTCTGGGTGTTTTGCAAAAGAGATAAGGTAAGAATTGGTAATAGTAAAAGAAGGTTGAAACATAATTTGAATATCGTACATTACATAAGAAGAATAAAATAACGTTGGATGGGTCACATATCTCGCCTCACGGATGGGGAAGCTGGACGCGTGAATGTACTTTTTGGTACTTGGAGTACAAGAAACCGGAAAAATTACGGAAATAACAAACTAGATGGATAGATGACATACAAAAGTTCATAAAATATAAACATTTCCGCAGCATCGCAATAGACAGACGTGAATGAAATTGACATCAGGGGAAGCCTATGCCCAAAATTAGGTCATTTTATAATACACAATATTTATTAAATGTAACAATCATTTTTTTTGTTACAGTTATTAAAATGAATTTGAAGATAAGCTTGTTAAAATTGTGTTAAACGTCTGTAGTTTTTCCACAAACGGTTTATACACAATGACTATTTTATAAATTTGTGTGCTAAATGTATATGACTGATTCGAAACGTTATATATCTACATTGCGTATTTCTTCATCGAAAATAGAGCCTGCATAGTAATAAAAGTACCTCTACATGAACATTAAAAAAACCGGTTTATATTTTCAGAGTTGAGGAATTATGTTATTTACCATGTTTCAAAATTTAAAATGAAAAAAAAAAAAAAAAATCTTTAAATATCTAATTAAATTAGGTGATTTCGAAAATGTTATATTTGAGATATTACATTTTTCCATTTTTCCCTTAGTAAAAACAACCAAAAAACTAGTATCTGAACACCGATTAAGCGCTAAAATTATAAATACGAAAATGTATATATATATATATATATATATATATATATATATACTAGTAAGACTTCACTAGATGGCCACCCATGATCGAGATCGGTCGGGACAGCAAGAAGAAGAGATATATACTAGAGTACTTTAGACCAGGGGAAGAATTTATAAAACGATAATAATTTAATAGATCGCTTTGTGTTGAAGATTGAAAAATACACTGAAATAAAGCGTTTCCTTCTTTGCGTTTTTCCCACTTCGAATTTGCGCGGGAAACGGCTCGTTGTTTCGATCTCAAAATCGCTTGATTCTCGTTAAGGTGTGAGACTGTGTTTGATTTTAGCGTTTCACGGGAAACAACGGAAATGTTTTATTTCTCTGATCATTTTCACGATCGTATCTCCGTTTTTAGGTAAAACTATATATTGTAAGAAATAATTATGTCGAATATTTTAAAATTATTTATTATCAAACTGTTGAAAACGTCAGAGTAATCAATGAAAAAGAAATATTTTTTGAAATAAGCGCGCGATCATTAAAACGTTTTACAATTTTCTTCTTTTTTCTCTCGAATGAATACATTTCGAAAGTGTATCTTTTTGAAAACGGTAGGGGGTACCTCCTGGCTGACTGATGCATCTAATATACTCAGCCTTAGGAAAAAGTACATGGATATCCTCGATAATGATAGTGAAGTTAAGCTTTTCATAATGAACGAAGCCCAACGGCGCCAGTGAGAGTAGGGGGGCGCATGCTATTTGTAATCACATTGACACAACGCGCTAGACATCGAAATCAATTCATACTAAACGTGTATTATAATGAGGCAATGGTTTCGACTAAGGTGTTTAGCAATCGCTAACAAGGCGCACCGATACAACTGGGAATGGCTGTACCGAATCTTTAATCGTGATTTTCAACGAGAAACACACTTTCATGTTGACGAATTGGATACACGAATGGATTTTCCCGAAATTGGTTCGTGCGAAAGAATTAGATATGCAGTTGGCAAATAAAGCGGCCAAATTTTCTAGATGCGTTCCAAAACTTTTCTCATTTCGCTTATTCTGCCAATCGTACAATCGCGAAGAAATATTGCACTGGCAGCCGCATCGTCTGCAATTTCAGCAACTCTTTTTTTTTTTTTTTTTTTTTGGATTGCCGGTTGAATATGCAAATCGCCGAGAAACATGGTAATATCAACAAAAAATCAGGAACCGGTCAAGTGTCGTCCAATCACGTCAACTCATTATATCGGACGAATGCAGTAGTACGGTGCACAAAAAAAGAACATCGCGGAATTCATGGTAAACTAAAACGTTCGAGAGGAAATGAATCGCTAAATTTAACTGTCCCGCGATTCAAACTCTACACCATCTCTCCTCTACGTTCGACAAGAAATTAATGCGTATCTTAGATGGTCAATTTTTATGGCGACACGTGCAGAAATTGATTTCGAAAACGACCATTAAAACTACAACATAATGCATCCGCCGAATGCTTCGTAAAAAAATTTATCGTCGGATATTGTGAACGGGCAAATGGCAATCGATGAATCCACATACAACATTGCCAACCACCTTCTGTGAAATCATAACAATTGGTGCACAAAGTTTTCCAAATAATACTGCGTGTATAACTACGAAAGGTCCTTGGTATGTCAAAAGATGTCAATGCAATCAATTTTGTCACTCAAAACGATATACCGAGCGAAACTACTACGTCTCTGTCAATCCTGTAACGAATCGAGAAGAAGTTATTAATTATTCAGCTGAATTCTCGATTTTCCAGGAATGCTATCGCAAGTCATTGAAAATTCATTCTTTTCCGAAACATTAATCCACCTCGAGACTTTGCAACGGCACTGCGGCTTCAGTTAATATCACGGAAAAATTAAAATTTTAAATGGAAAATCTAAAGGAAAAAATGTGTCCTGTTTCCACGGACCCCGATGATTAATGACACTTAAATTCAAACGTTTGAAGTTTTCGGTGCGAATCGATCGACAAAGCACACCGGCGGCAATCGTTGCTAGTGTCCCGACTGATCTCATGTGGACGGTTGTACATATATGGTCTGTTCAACCTACTGATTTATTCGTAAGGCCGGAGAAACAAAAAATATTGTTTTCACATAAAAAAAAATTTAAGTAAACAGAATTAAAACTTAAATCGCCAACTAAATTGAATACCACGCAAACCAAGCAGCGGGCAAGAGATAGTGGTTTGAAAGATGATGTAGCCAAGCTGCGACTGTACGTTGTTCCTCTGTTTTGGATTTCGAGCGTCATTTCATTGCAATATAACTCTACCCGCTAGCTACACAGTATTCATTTTGAATACGCCACAATTTTAACAGTAGTTGTAAAAAAATAAACACCCAACGACAACTGCCGTCAAAGAAAAAAGCTAAAAAATAAGAACAATTTTATGTAATTATCGGTATCGACTTTGGCTTGGCTGATGAAGACTTCGCCATGTTGATTAGTTCCTTTCGACCGTGACTGATTTGGTGTGAAATAGATTATAAACAGGTATAAGCGACTTATAATACAAGTCCTGACGTGACGTGGCTGATTAAGAAATGGGCTCCCTAATGACGCCAGAATGAAAAGCCAGTTGCGTTAACGATTTAAGACTAGAAGGTTTAATAAACAACCGTCTCGTTTGGTGGCTTGAGCATAATAATCTAGTTCCTTCTAATATGTTCGGTTTTCGCCCCCGGCTTGGCCCGGTACATTGCATCAGTACCTTCCTTGTAGATATCTATAAATGATTCCTATCAAAGGAATTTACTGTCGCTTCTTTTATCGATGTCTGCTCTGCATTCGATAATGTGCATCTTCCTTCTCTGGGCTCCAAACTCCTCTTTCTTAATCTCCCACTAGTTTTTATCACTCTTATACTCAACCTCTTTCAACATAGAACTCTCTTTATCTATCTTCTCCTTCTCTTTCCACCTCCAGATGCGTCTATCGTGGGCTTCCCCAGGGTTCCTGCCTTAGCCCCACTCTTTTTACTGTTTACTCCTTTGATATTGCTTCGCTCCCTATTCCATCTTTCTCTCTCCTTTTTGCTGATGACATTTTAGTTTATTCCACACCTCAGACGATCTGTCCTCCGCCACCAACGAGTTAAATCATTCATTGTCCTATCTTAGCAATGCCCTATCTACTATCCACCTCTCTCTTTCCCCTTCCAAGTTTTCCTGTATAATTTTTGCTCTTCGCCCCTTTAATCGTACTATTATAAACATCAGCGTATCTGGTACAACTATTCCCACTGTTAATTCCATATGTTATCTAGGTCTTTTCTTAAATAGTCGCCTTACATTTCATGAACATATTAATTATATCTATAATTCCTCGATCAAAAGACTAAATCTCCTCAAATCTTTATCTCCGCTCAGATGGGGTGGCGACCTCCCGTGCATTCTTTTAATTCTATATAAATCGATTATTCAGTCCAAACTCGACTATTGTTCCTTCATTTATGGCAATGCCTCTAAGTCTCTCCTTTCGAAACTTGACGCAATTCAAAATTCCTGCCTTCGCCTACGGATTGGCGCTTTAAGATCTTCTCCTATTCCTGCGAGTCTATCCGAAACTTCCATTCAACCTCTTTCCACTTGTCGTTCACTCCTCGGTTATCGATTTTTAATAAAGCGCCTCCTCATTTTGTCATCCAATATTATTCCTTCCTATCTTCATATCAAAAAACACTGGCGCTTGGCGCCTCACAGAATTCCGATTTTATCGCACATAGCTGCTCGTGTTTCCAATTTTTCTCCCTGCATTTCCTCTTACAACAGTCTTCCTTACTTTTCTCTCGATTTTAATAGCATGTGGCACCCCATCAATCTCTCTTTCAGTCCGAGCTAATTCTTCCTCTCACAATGTAGTCAACTTCGAATTCCTTCAGCTGCTGAACTCTTCTTTTCCTTCCCATGCCTTAATCTTTTCGGATGGCTCCAAGAGTGATGGGGGCGTGGGTGGTGTGTATACCTACGTTCCTACACTCTCAGTCTTTCAGACTTCCTTCTTTCTGCTCTATCTTCTCAGCCGAGTCGATCTCAATTCTTCGTGCAATTCAATTCATATCTTCTACGAGCGGGGTTCACAAATTCCTGATTGTTTCTGATTCCAAAGGCGTTCTTCAAACTATCTCCTCTCCTTCTTCTCATACTTCTGACGGTATCATCCTCTCTATTCGATCTCTTGTCTCCTCTTTGTTCTCGTTCCGCTCCATTCTCATAGACTTTCTATGGGTCCCTAGTCATTCCAATATTGAGGGCAATGACTCAGCTGACTCTTTAGCTCGCTCAACCGCCCGCATTGGTCCTTTCCTCGACTCTTTCCCTTCCTCAGACATTCTTTCTCTATCACGCTCTAATCATTCCAGACTTTGGTCTGACATGTATCCATCTTTATTCTCTAATCATTATATTCATACTACCGTCTTATTCAACCGGTTTTTCTTGCCTTGGTTTCAATCTATTCCTATCTGTCGTCGTTCCACTGTTGTTTCCTTAATTAGGCTTAGAATCAATCATTCTCTACTCCCCTCTTCTCGCTTTTGTTTTTCTTTAGCTCTTTCTCCTTTCTGCTCTCTTCACGCTTTTGAGCCTTCTTGTATTTGTGATTTAAATCATATCTTATTCGAATGTTCTGCACTCCCTAACGAACGCTCCAACTTCTAGTTTTCGGTCTTCCTACTCTCTTTAATGCTACCTATATTCTTTCCTTCCCATTGCCTTCAGTTATTCCATTGCTGCCGTCCTTTGTCTTTTCCATTTCTGACCGCTTGGCTATTTAGTTATAACTCTTAATTTTTCATGTTGTTGGGTCAGGCCGCTGGCGCGCCCCGGGGTAGGAAAAAAGGAATACTAGGAATACACGATAATAAAGAGACCAATTTTAACGAAATACATATTTAATCGGAAAAGGACTTATTTAAAACCGACTATAGACGGTACCTATATTGCTGTCGTAGTTAAGTTGTAAAAAAAGACGTGGGTTTTTTTGAATTATTATTATTTTTTTTTTTTGTCGGAAAAAGCGCTAATTCTATATACAGAGAGAGAAATTTGATTTTAATATATACGCAAATGGAAGAAATCAACTCGGTCAGTGTAAGATGCACAAGGGGTGGGGAAGTTATATAAGAGTTTGGAGTATAGAAGAGAGCTGCGAAAGAAATTCGAAGAAAATATGCACGAACGCAGACTATAAAGAATACAATGAGCAGAGAAGCGGTAGAAAATCGAAAAAGAGATAAGAACAGAGAGCTATGACACTAAAGTGGAGGTGAATTATAGAGAAAATAACGGGGGTGGATAAATGGGAGGATTAAGGTACAGATGAGAGGTTCGGTAAAAGAAATATGAGTAAGTATAATGTGCGCGCGCTTTGATGGAAATTATGAGTGGGAAATTTATTGATAAATTGGCTGTTGGAGGAAGCAAGCAAACGATTTTTAGCTGAATTATCTGCGATGTTGCAACGACACTATGGAACCCGAGTTGGGGAAAGATCAGCAGTTAACACGAGATGAGGGCGGATGAAAAACATATAGAAAAGAGGATAGCATGTGTGACACTCGACTATGATCGCAAAGAGGCCCGAACGAAAAGCCTAGAAAATTCTGTATCAAAAAAGTTGTAAGGGTTGTGCCGTAAGTGAGGTGATTAGAACGAGAAGTCTAAAAAATTCTCTAATAAGAAGGTAAAGTAATTCCCATATCCTTGACAGGGCGTCGGGGATTGTGAAGTTAAGGTTTACAATGAACTAAGCCTAATGAATCTAAGTGAAGACACACACTACGCGCATCGGATGGGCGAACAAGTAGAAAGCAAAAAAAGGGAGGAGCGTTGTAAGTTAAGTTGTGCGAAAGGAAGAGTACACGATTGAGATTAAAAACGCGGAAAACCAACAGATGGAAGAGGGAAAAAAGGCAAAAGTGTGGGGGAGTCACGAAGGGAAATTACACGAGACATAAGAAAGACAATTGAACCGAGCGTTTGTTGGAGGAAAGGGGTGTTTAAACACGACGAACGGTTAAAAAAGGACGAAGGGCGCCGATGAGGCGATTTCCACAATGAAAGATGATTGGAGGGAGAACAATTTATTTTCCTTCGCACGATGGATCTTCACTTCGTCGTTGTCTCCGTTATTTGTCTGCACTCTTAAGCCATACTTTATTATCTTTTTCCCATTTTCGTCCTCTCCACTCAAACGAAGAGCGTGTTTGCGGTGCTGGTCGGGGTGTTCATCTCTTTCTGCTGAGCGTTCTGCTTTCTACTCTAGTTTGTTCTTGATCTTTCTACTCTACCTTATTCCTTCTCCATTTATCGTTCCTACCATTTGTTCTTCCTACCAACAAAATTTGATACCGTATAAAGATATAATTGACTCTTTCGTTTTTTAAATGTGTTTCTAGTAGTTGACGGGTCCAAAAAAAAAAACGGAATAAATAAACAAAAAAAAAAAATCTGCCATTTTAGTCCGAGTCGGTCTGCATGAAAAAGCAGGATGACAAGAATCGTCGAAAGCGATTAAAGGAAAATTAGAAGTAGCCCGAAAATGGCTGGGACACCTATTTGAGAAGGCAGTCGTTTTGTAGCTGGTGGTAGCGGCCGGCAAAAATAGGCAAAGATTCAGTTTTTAGCACCCGTGGGCAAAGGAAATTCTAACGAGATGGCTTGTTGAAAGTTACGTAGAAGCGGAGAGATTCGGCTGTCTCCACCTTCCCGGAGGAACACCGTCGTAGGAATAGACCGATAGAATTGGATTAGGAGAGGCTTCAAGAAATAGCAGAAAGTCCGTAGCATTGGAATTTTGTAAATATTCTTTTGCGATATTCCAAAACGGCTATTTCTTCGGGCACCTGATTTAAAAGCAGCTCTAGCTCGGCAGCAACCGATCATTTCGTTAACCGGAATGAATTAAGAAGGTAATTTTAACGCTATCTATTATTGTCGCTGGCGATAAAACTTTTGGCTAAAGCGTGAATTTCGATAATCGTGACGGGGGGGGGGGCGTTATTAACCAAAAACTCAGCTGCTGATTCTCACGCTTTTATTTGTTCATCATTTCGATGCGCCACAAAGAACGGCCAGATTCGTTTTTCGCGTCCAGGGACACTCGCTGTCCGAATATGGCATGCATTGGCCGCTCTGTAAGGGCCATTATTTGCTTTTGCAGGTGTGT
Organism: Icerya purchasi; assembly: GCA_039619475.1. Classification (NCBI taxonomy): domain Eukaryota; kingdom Metazoa; phylum Arthropoda; class Insecta; order Hemiptera; family Monophlebidae; genus Icerya; species Icerya purchasi. The sequence goes on from CM077115.1 coordinate 143,884,860, forward strand.
TCGCGAGGACGACGGCTTTATATTTCTGACAGTCGGACATAAAAGAAGTGACTCTTGGAAATTAACATAACAACGCGGTGGCCGCAGTATATGCGCGCATTCCATTGACGAGTATGCTCGAGAAGCTATTGGAAAATTGATTCTACCGAAATCGTCGCTCGTTAACCAATAACAAGAAATTCTTCGTGAATTTTTTATCACGTGTCCACACGTTCGGTTTTCATTGTGTATATAAATTCCGGCCCATGCCAAGTCGTTTTTTTTTTTATCTTTTCTTTTTTCGCTGTTTCTAGATTTAGGCGTTGAGGAATGGATAAATATCAGCGAAAAAAGAATAAATAAGTTGAATTGTAATCATTTTCTCCTACGTGGTTACGAAGGTACATTATATAGTATATAAGTGTGCTAGCAATTTTTCTTAACCTTCTTAAATTGCGGAGCGCTTACCTTTAACCATAAAGTGTCGTAGAATCCTAAATTTATTTCTTAATTTTCGCAACCGACCTTTTAAGGTTTTCCTTCGGTGGTACCTTCCGTTTGTACGAAGAGAAGGAGATATGTGTACAACACGTGTTATTTTTATTTATTTTTCATATTATTCTACCAGCCGACGTACTATAATTATACTCTTTTCGGTAATATTCGGGGTTGCTCGTTGAAGATAGTTTAACAGTTTAATAAATTGAAAGACGACTGTCTGTAGTTGCCAAGAAGCTGGCAAGAATGACAGTGTTATTACTGGACATTGAGAGTTTTCACGAAACTGGAAGCAAACAGGGCGATTTATAGGGGCATTTAGGTGCATGCGAAATTACGGGCCAAGGCTTCCTTTGTATGGGAAATGCTTTTCTTGGGCCACCACGCGGTTCAGGTCTGGCGCTAGGATATTCCTTCCACGAGGACAAGCATCAGCATCTGGAACAAAATCAACAAACCAAAACGGGTATCGCGCACAAAGTTCAGAAATGCATTTCGGTCCTGCTCTTCCCTTTCGCGTTTTTCAATGGTTTTCGCATTAGTTTGACTTTAAGAAACGTTGTTAATTGCAGACTTCAGCGGGCGTGTGTTTTTCTTTTAGCACAAACACGAACTTTCAAACTATTGATATCGCAGTGATGACGTCATCAGTGTAACGCGTTTCTCACCGATAACCTTCAATTTTCATTCCCTTCTCTGCACTCACTTTATATCACTTAAATTTTAATGATTTTTAAATCCGTCGTCTTTTCCGAAAAGCAAAACTAGTTTCCTGTAGTACACATTTATAGGTGTGGCGAAACCAACGACGAATTTAGTTTGACTAATGCTTAGCGGTGAAGCTGCCTGAAGTCTCAGTTTCGGAAGTTTGTCAGGGGGACATAATGGTTCACATTGAGGATACTCATAAGCGTCAATGGAATTAGACGTTCGTTCTCTGCACGTTAAACATATTAAGTAAAGTATTATCCCTGTATTTATTATTCAGACTCATTGTTAAATTAATTTTTGTCGTAAAAGTATTATCCATTTCTGTATTGTAAATCAAACTAAAGTAACATACACAGAAATTTTACAATTATATAATATTATTTATAAAAACAACAGCGACATGTTTCGTAGTACAAACTGCATCATCATCATGATGCGCGTTACCCGCGTCTTCGCTTGTACATCAATACTCGCGTTAGAAATTAATATATTTTTTCACTTTATTTGGATTTTATATTTATTATAGTAAACATTTTTTTTAAATTTTACTTTTAGTTTATCGTGTGGTATATTTTATTTCTATTTCCCCCGTTTCGTTGTTAAAAATCTTTAAAAGGTAAGCTAAACTGTAGCAAAAATTTATAAATTATGAATTAAAACCTTTTTCTGAAAACAGTCTACTCTTCGCTTAGTTCTGAGCATTAGTGCGATAAGGCAATTAGACAGACATGCGAAAAACGACTTTTTTTTTGTAAAGGTTTACACAACGCTGACACCAGTTCGCTTAACTTTTTTCTTATTAGCTCGAGTTCAATCGACGAACGAAGCGACCATTTTAATTTGTACGTTACCGAAAATTAAATAAAAATATGAAATTGTAATTTTAAATAATTAACGAGTAATTTAATATAAAACCTTGGTGAGAGGTTGGCATACTCTGATGCCCTTCGTCAACGTTCCCAACAACTACGAAAGAACAAAATTCTGACCCCATCATCATCTGCTCCTGTCTTCTGCTCGCGTGATATTTTAAAATTTCACCTGTTGTCGAATTGAAAAATGGTTGAAATCGAATTTTGGCTGCGACACGCTCAGCAGACCGCCACATATTTTGAATTGGTGTGTTTACACTTGCCATCCTATTCCTCCGTATATTTCAGGTATGAATTTCGACATTAACTCGTCCGTCTCATTTTTAATGAGGAACTGCGATTTTTCGTATACCATTAGAGGTTTGCCCTACGCGTGAAAACCCGTAATTTGGAATTTCAGTACGGGTGACGGAAGTGTTGAGTTTCGAAAGTTGGCCAAAGTTGGAGTACGTGGCTTTCTCGCTGTAGAATGTCGACATCACAGACAGCAACCGCTGCTTAATAATTTCTGTACGTTCGTAATCCTTTTCAATATATTTACTCGCTGAATTAGCGAGCCGTATACCAATTTATTGCATTTATTCGATATGGCTACTTTTAAAGTTAATACGTTTTTTACTTATTTTAAAAATGTCCTCTATTCGCTTTCTTTGTTTTTTTTTTTGTTTTTTTTTCATTTTACGGGTGACCCTTATTCAGTTGCCTCTCTTCTGCAACGTAATCTTAACTTTCACATCCGACTGCTACTGCATAGGAAACATTTTAGCAGATTTTTAGTAATTGCAACTAATATCGCTGCTCCATGGAAATTCCAATTTATCGCGATGACTGTTAATAAGTTTTGACGCATCAAGCAAATGCTGAGATATAAATATAGACTTTGTTTAGCAAAAAGAAAAACATTCAAAATCGATAAATGAATTTAAGAAAAACAAAACAATGTAAAGAAATCTGTAAAAATGCATTTAACCTGAAATACAGAAGAATACGGTTCCACGTTTAAAACTCGGTGTAATTTATTTTTTCGCAGATCTAATACACAACCGGGATGCAAACGAGCACAATATAACAGTTGGACGACAGTCAAGGCCGTGTCCATGGGGTGAGTTTTGGGAGTTAAACCCCATCCCATTAGAACTGAAATAGTTATTATAAATACACAAAAATCTGAAAAAAATCAAAAATTGAAAATAAACATTGATGATTTTTTAGGGTGTTTTTACCTTTAAAAGAAAAAAGGAAAAATATGCTCCACATTTTTAAGTACTTCAATAATACTTTATGCAAAATTTTTTATTACGAGTATAATCAATGACATATGTAATTTTTTATTATTAATGTTAATACGGGGTAATTCATTTATGTAAATTATTAATACATATAAATCAAAATGATGGAAATTATTAATAGTATGAATGTTAGTGAAAAATGCACTGTTATTTATAAAATAAATATGCAAAAATAATTTTTAAACCCCTCCTTTTTCAAAATTCTGGGCACGGCCAATTAAAGTGGCGGCTATTAAATCAAAATATTTATACGGATATACGATTTAAATAAAAATAGATCAAGAACCAAACGATATTTTCACAAAAAATTGAAAAAAAATCGATTTAACTTTTTTTTAACATAATAAACTCCAACTTCTGACGCAAGGAACGATCGTTGGAAAAAAACCACCGGGAAGAAGAAGAATAGCGTGGATACAAAATTTGACTCAATGGTATCAGGTGTCCCCACCTTGATTTATTACTAATTCTATACTCCTAAGTTCTTATCAATTTATTTCCGATAACTGGCGTTTCTCTCCTCGCAATATATATTATTCTTGATCTCTTCTCGGCTTATGCTCTTCTTGCCTTTTGTCCTCCCTTTCACCAAACCACCTTACTTCACTTATAATTTCTTTGAATTCAAGCATTCTCCGAAGTTATTTGTTCTCCCCTCGGACATTAAATCCCTTCCTCATCCTGCCATTCAAAATTAATTCATCCCTTCTCATATAATTATCTACACGGATGGTTCGAAGTCTGATGCTGGCGTTGAGGCTGCGTTCATTATCCCCGCGCTTACCTATTCCGAATCCTTTCGGTTGCCTTCTTTTTCCTCATGACTGCTCTGCACGCAGTCCTTTTTATATCCTCGACAAATAACATGTCTAGATTCCTCCTATCCTCGGACTACTTGAAAAGTGTTTTATTGGCTATCTCCTCTCCCTTTCCTATTCATGTCACTGATCTCATTATTCTCCAAATTCCCTCCTTAATTTCTAATTTATTTGCATCCTGTTGTAATTGATCTACTATGGATTCCTGGTCATTGCGGAATTCCTGGCAACGAGTTAGTTGACCCGTTGGCACGTTCGGCGGCGACCAATGGTCTATTCATTAGTAGATTTCCTGATCAAACTCTCTACTGTCTCTCTTATCGTTCCGAACCGGATTTCATCCTTCATTCTTTACCAATCCTCGATCCTTTTACCTTTCTGTACAGCCCTTTCTTTCCCCTCTCCCCTGGTTTAATATTTTTACCTTAACCGTTCGATTATTTCCTCTATAGTTCGCCTGCGGTTCAATCATAGTCTGCTTCCGACTTCTTCCCTTTTCCGTTTTTCTATTGTTCAATCTCCTTTGTGTTGACCCTCCAGAGCTCAATTATACCTGTGATGCGAATCACGTCTTGTTCGAATGCCGGTATTTCCTCCGAACGTGCTACTTTGTATTCTAATCTTCTGCGCTTTGGCCTCCCTACTCTTCATAGTGCTCACGTCATTCTTGCAATCCCCTCTTTCAATATAGTTCTTTTATTAGTCTCCTTTACCTCAGTAATAATCTTTTCCTTATATAATGTACAATTCTCTGCGTTGGGTAAGTTCCACTGTTGAAGTGGCCAAAAAATTAAATAAAAAAAAAAGGTGTTCACCATTGAATTATTCCGGAATGTACTAGATAGACGAAACGTTGCTCAAATGTTAGCCAACGTTCAATAACGGACATGGCACCGTGATGATGAATACAAAAATGCAAGAATTTCCTTACTCCCCGCGGCATGCCACTGTCATTAATATATAAGTACTAATACATATGTATATGTACATTAATTACAACGCAATTCATAGGCCGGCTCCCATTAGAAAAAATGTCTTAAAAAAATGTCCAAATTTTATATAACGTAAAAATGTCCTAATTTTATGTAGCGAAAAAATGTCCCAAAAAATATCCCCATTTTATGTAACGTTTGTTATATTTTAACGCATCAAACTTTTGTATTAGATTTTGTAACGAAAAAGTATCACAATTCTATGTAACGAAAAATTTTAAGTAATGAAAGTTAAGTGTTAGGATAGGATTTTTGTGATTATGTTTTGTTTTTTTTATATTTATTCGCGCACAGCTTATGGGACCGATTTAGAATTACGTTGTAAATTTTGATTATTTTATACAAAGTATAAAAGAGAAAGAGACAAAAATGTAAAGTAGCACAGCCCCTTGACCCCTCTTGCTTTCATTTATGTCACTTTCTCTTCTATACTTTGTATAAAATGATCAAAATTTACAACGTAATTCTAAATCGGTCCATATGAATATAATAACAGAATCACAGAAATCCTATAAAATATAACAAACGTTACATAAATTTGGAACATTTTTTCGGGACATTTGGGTTACATAAAATTGGGACATTTTTTCGAAAGGCGGATAGCCTAAGAATTACGTTGTAATTGATATATAAAAACTCGGCCATTTTGGCCTCGCAAGAGGCTGTGCCCTTTGATCCCTCTTGCTTACATTTCTGTCTCTTTCTCTTCTATACTTTGTATAAAATGATCAAAATTTACAACGTAATTCTTACTGGCATCAACACACACAAAAAATAACATAACCACAAAAATCCTATCTTAACATTTAACTTCCGCTATATAAAATTAAGACACTTTTTCGTTACATTTTTCGTTACATATTTCATTGCATAAAATTGTGACATTTTTTAAATAACAATAACAAAAATCCTACGAAAAAATATAACAAACGTTACATAAAATTGGGACATTTTCCTGGGACATTTTTTTGGGACATTGAGCGTTACATAAAATTGGGACATTTTTTCGAATGGGGGGTAGCCTAAGAATTACGTTGTAATTAATATATATATATATATATATATATATATATATATTAATGAAACTGTCTCAAATTTTAAAGCGAAATATCACACTATGAGAAAATCATGTAACGAAACCTGTAACTTTTGCACTGCGCTTGTAAAGTTTCATTTTGCAAAGAATGATACAGCCAATTGTAACCGAATCTTCTATAAGAATTATAAAGAACTGTTGGATCATCAAGTTTTTACGAATATCGTAGAAAATACCGATCTGTTTTAAATTTTATATGACATTTTTTACACAAATGTTTTATCAAGAACAGAAATGTTCGTTAAGTAGCTCGAATTTTTATAAACTATTACTTATAGCTCTGAAATTCCATTTGAAATGTCATTGTACTACCATTGGCGGCTGCTGGGTAATGTACTTCGTAACATTTCTAAAGTTTCCATTTTGTTTTAGTTTACTCTTTACGTTGAATTAGAAGGAATATTTTGCATATGACATTTTCTTTATCGAAGACTCTCTCGACCTCGAAACCAAAAAAAAAAAACAACAAAAAACCCGAATAAATTTAATGTTTAATCGTCGTGCACTTGTGGAATGACAGCGTCATTTTCGTAGGACTTTAACCGGCAGGCCTTTAAATTTTATCGTCAAATAAGCAGTGCACATGTTGTACTGTTTTATCGATGGAATAAGGAAATAAAAACGCGAATCGAATCGTTCGCTGGGCCCAGTTCCGAATCTGTCCTTTTTCGATTTAGTGATCTTACCGCCTTTTTTTTAGGTTGGGCATTTAATGGACTCGATAGTTCTATTAAAGGTGAAACTGGAGCGCGTCCGATTTTTTATAGGCAATAAATATAAAAGCGAAACCAGACGACGAATATATGACTTTTCGCTTTTATGTTATTTATATAAAATTTTAATAACCGAATTTAAAATAAAGGAATAAAAAAAATCTAAAAAGCACGCATTGCCATCGACAGGTAAGAAAATTTCGTTTAACATCATGAGACATGCGTTCTTAGTGATGATGGAAAGCACTATCTGCTACGAGTGCATAAATCTTTAATGGAAACTGACTTAGTGCCGTTACTCTCGCTAGTAATAAAAATCGCGCCTACGGAAATAATTTATTATTAGAGACAGTGTCTGCAGGTAAAAAAAGTAAAATAAATTATATTTATATTAACGACGTGCCCATTAGAGCGGTAAGTAGATCAATTAAAATTCGATAAAAGAATCCCGATCGAAATTTGTCTCTACATACCACGTATATTCGAGTGTGCACACATATTACACATAGGCCGTGCATCATAATCCATCGGCTACAATTAAATTTTTATTATCTATTTTTACTGCGTGGTTTATTTCTCCTTAATTTATACCAGGTGAAATAAAATTTTCCGGCTACAACAATCTCGATGCATTCGTCTCGGTTACGCATAGTGGAATGCAAACGCTCGTGTAATGTATCATCCGATTTTTAGGAGCCTACAGAGAGATGTTGTCATCGCGGCAGAAACACGTAAACTTTTAGTCAGATTTAACTGGTGGCGTCGCAATTCTGAGAGGAATGTATATTGCAGAAAATAATTATATTTTGAAAGTGCCCCACAGTTTCGCTGACTTATTAATATTAAATTTTTGCGGACTAAATGATAAATTAATAAGCGGTATTTAAAAAGAAACAGTTTATAAATTACATAATAAATGCGTTTTGTTTTTAGGAAGGATTTTGGGGGACTTAGCTAAAGATATTGCATTAAGCCCTTCGCTAAAATCAAAAACGATTTATTATTAGGACGTGCTGATAGAAAGATTCAGAGCGATGCCCCCTACTTCCGTAAACGATCATTTTCAATCGGAATTTGCAGAAGTAATTTTGAAATACAGGTTTAGTTTTCGATCATATAGTCTAAGATCAGTTTTGTGTGTTTTTTTTTTTTTGTTTTTGATTTCTGTCAAAATTCCCCGGGTTTTTGGGCCAAAAGATTAAAATTATAAAATTTCGGTTATACTGGTTGAAACATAAACGCGTAGTTGGTTAGACAGTGGTGCGTTCAGATAGGATCTGGACCAAATGCCGTGCTGCAAAAATACAAATACCCATTCATCTTGCACTAGGTTAATGCAGTTGATGAGCAAGAAATAAAAAATAAATAAATAAAATAATATAATAGTAACACATGTGACTTCTCAATTATGACAATTCGATTAAAATAATGTTTTCGATAATTTTATCGAATTGAACAAATTCAACAAAACCAATACGTATTATAATAAAAACGTTATTTCGCGGATAAACAGTATTTTGTTATTTTCGTCGATACTGCAATTTTTAAACATTCTAATCATATTTAAAGCAGTTTTATAAAGACACATTTTGCGAATTCCCGCTAACTGTTCGACATGCACATTTAATTCTACGATTACGATTTTTTTGAAAAGGCGATCGCCATATCATTTTCAGTAATACGAACACGCTTTTTTCGCGAAAAATTATTAGAAATTTATCGATTGGTTCTTTTCGAAGATAATTTTGGCGAATATTAAAGTCGACAGACTGTGTGAACGTGATTAAGTTAAACTCACTAATTAGAAGATAATTGCCGAGTTTAACTATTCACAGAAATGTACGCATGTATGTGTGCATGGTCTGTATATTTAAGTTTTGTTGCGGCGAGAAATACGTAGATGACTGACAATGCTGATCATCGAGTGCAACAGTGATTGTAATCGCTTGATTAGTTCAATGGTTATTGCCTAGTTCCTTTAGTGGTATAATCAAATTAATAAAATAACACGATATACCTTACCTTTTTTTTGTCTTTTTTTAGCATTTAGCCCGTATATATATATATTAATTACAACGTAATTCTTAGTCTACCCCCGCTTCAAAAGAATGTCGCAATTTTATGTAACGCAAAATGTCCCAAAAAAATGTCGCAATTTTATCTAACGTTTGTTATATTTTATAGGATTTTTGTTATTGTTATTTAAAAAATGTCACAATTTTATGTAATGAAATATGTAACGAAAAAATGTCTTAATTTTATATAATGAAAGTTAAATGTTAGAATAGGACTTTTGTGGTTATGTTATTTTTTTTTTTTTTGTGTTGATGCCAGTAAGAATTACATTGTAAATTTTGATCATTTTATGCAAAGTATAGAAGAGAAAGAGACAGAAATGAAAGCAAGAGGGGTCAAGGGGCACACCCCCTTGCGAGGCCACGATGGCCGAGTTTATATATATATATATATATATATACTATATATGCAGCTTGTTACTATGAAATATGTTGCTGTTAAATTTTACCACTATATTTCTGTTTACGGTTATATTTTATATTTAATAACATAAAATAATGTAAACTGATTTAACGTATCAGTGATTCTGCGGTTTTAGGAATTTTATCCATGACCTTTCTCCATCTTTTTCGCAGATGTGAGCAGTTATGTTCGATAGAACCGTCAATCTCAGTTTGTTCTCTGGATCGCGGTTTTTATCGAGCGATTGTTAAGTTCTTGTTATGAAACATCTTACGTTCTAGTCGACCAAAGATGCAACGCTTATTTCCCAGATTGTATTGTATCATCTTCGCCTCCTTATAGTTCAGAAAAGTGTTATCCGATTTAGTGCTTTTTGGTGAAGCCGGGTTGCTCAGGACTTCAAATTTTTTTATGTCGACTTCGAGACCAAAGTCTTCGAAAGTTTCATTTAATTCTTCGAACATAGCTTGTTTTCATTGTATACACTTGCACGGTCCCCGCTGTAGTGTACCCCGATTATTTTACACGTTCACGTTTTAGTTTTACGCGAAGGTTAATATAATCCTTCGTCTGCTCGGAAAAATCAGTGCCTTGAGTGGGCAATTATCGATGACAAACGCGAAAGCTGCCACGCTAAAGACTGGCACTTTTTTACCTGTTAGAATTACTACCTTTTATCATTTGTACGTAGTGTAGCTACACGCAAGTATTATAATATACACATGAAAACTCAATTCATTGGACCTCGCCATGAGGATATTCCTTGGATTCCCTCAGATGCTGGTTCTTTCATAATGCTTTGGAAAAGTAAACTTTAAATGATTATGTCATTCTCAAAAAAAAAGTATATGCATTTATAAAAATAAAGATATTAATGTATTTTACTATTTTAGCATTTTATTAAAAAAAAAAAAAAAAAAAGAAAAAAACTGTTTCGAACTAATAAATTTCATTTACGTTTTGTGCAGAAATATCTGTCGCAACATTCGTAACGCAAAAACGTTGCACGATTTCTTAATGAAGTCTAAAATTTCTTATTTATTAACCGCCGGAGGCGTACAGAGTTATTATTATACACAAGCAGCTAATAGTGTTCAATTACAATTAGGCCGCAATCATTTTTTCTATTAGTACTCTACTCTTCTACGAATCAGTATCTACACGACTAATACGATCGTATGCGATTATTGTTCGGAAAAACTGAGTAATTATAAGTTTCAATTACGATCTGCTCTATGTATTATTATGCGTTTATTACCTGAACCGATTGAAAGATGTTATAACCGAGAAAGCAATACCTAAGCATATTTAGACAACTGCATATACATACATATGTTTTATTAATACATACATACATATGTTTTATTAATACATACATACATATGTTTTATATATACATACATATGTACACATATATATATACATATATATATATATATATATATAAACTCGGCCACTTTGGCCTCGCAAGGGGCTGTGCCCCTTGACCCCTCTTGATTACGTTTCTATCTCTTTCTCTTCTATACTTTGTATAAAATGATCAAAATTTACAACATAATTCTAAATTGGTCCATATGAATATAATAACATAATTACAGAAATCCTATGAAATATAACAAACGTTACATAAAATTGGAACATTTTTTGGGACATTTTTTTTGAACATTTTTTCTAATGGGGGGTAGTCTAAGAATTATGTTGTAATTAATATATATATATATGTAGTATATAAATAAGCACATATGTACGATATATTTAGACGAATTTGGAGCCGACGGAATTATAAATGGGCACGTTTTCAAAGATATTTCGCTCGGTTTTTCATCGAACCTGTTACTTCTTATGTTCAGTAGAATTATACTGCGATCTTTGCGACGACAGTAATTTTCAATATTGTCGTGCTTCGCTGTGAGCATGTCGGAGCCTCAACTTTGCTGCATTTTGAGGGATTGTAGAGGCGAGCGCGGACGTGTGTGTGTGGTGATCGCCCCCTTCACTCAGGATAGGGAACGAGTGAGATCCTTTTTTTAGATTTCCTTACCGTTCAACAGAATTTTCGAAGCAGTAATCCTCAATTTTTTGTATTACTTTCTGAATGGAATTTTTAAAGCGCTTCTTTGATGAAATTGTGTCTTAATGTGCGTGTTTGATTGCAGGGGGAAAACTAACGCGATTCTTTGAAATGGATTAGAATGATGTGCTTAATTCTTTGAAGAAAAGTATTTCCGTACCTGATCGAAGTTAATTTACCGAAACCCATCTAACGCAAAGAAAACAAAAAAACGAAAGGGAACGGAATAAAATAAAATAGAATAATAATAATGAAGGAAGATAAAAAAAAAAAAAAATAATAATAATAAATGAGGAAAAAAGTAGTCGATTTCGATGTTATTAAGGAAACATTATTACCTGCCGATGCGGACGTCATTCGCGGCACTGTTGGCGATTTCAGCAGCGATAAATCAGTTGGCATTTCTTCGGCCAGAACGATTTTTTGTTTGCGAGGTCTTCCTTTGTGTGTGGTGGAATCTGCGGCCGTGGCCACCGTCGAGCCGTGGTGATTCCAAAAAACTGTCGCCGCCGCTGCCACTGCGGCGCACGATGCTGCCATAGAGGAAGAGGACGGCGACATGCGACAAGGACTGACAACGGCTGCCGGCTGTTCTGCGGCATGATCCATTTCCGCCAGTCCCAGGTAATCTTTCTGCCTCATCAGTTCGTAGTGAGTTCTGCAATAGATCAGACTATCCCGAATGCCGAATTGGTCACCTTTGGCCAACCGCACGCCGCAACAGAAACAGCTAAAACATCGCACATGGTAGACGTCTTCTTTCGCTCTCATTACCAGTTCTTTCGACGAAATGAACTGTTCACATCGAGAACATTGCTTTACCGGGAATAATCTGTAACAAATTGTGTGATCACTTCTCTAGAGTGTGTGTATACATACACATACATTATATAATATATATATATATATATATATATATTAATGAAATTCTATTTTTGTGTTAGAGGTTGTATGAAAAAATCATTATGGAATATGTAAATGAAACTATAGACTAATTTTTTAATAATGACGCAGTTAGTGGAAATTTACTTTTTTAAAAATATCATCGCGAACATCCGGAGGTCCAAGGGTTGTTCTCATGGCGAAGTCTGTAGAATAGAGTTTATATACATATATATATATATATATATATATATTTATATGTATCTGAACTGTGATAAAAAAATAACGAGAATTTTGTAATTACGTTTTCTTTGTCCGGAATGGAATAGTTCGTTACGAATTTTTACCGACTGATCGTACACAGTCAAATTTTATGCAATTTGCGTGAGACAATCCTTCGAACTTCGGAGCAATTAGCGTGAAACAATCACTCAAATTTCGGAGAAAAAACTCGTGTAGATTTTGCACCACGACTTTTCAAACTCGAGAAGACACTCAAAGAACAACGTAATAATAGATGAGATAAAGGCGAAATCGCAGAGTGAAAATACCTAAAAAGAGACTTCCAACAGTATTTGCTGAAACTACGGTGACATCAGCGTGGGTAATATCAAAGGGGGACACTTTGAGGGGGCCATGAGATAAACGGTGAAGATTAGATGCTTTTTGAAAAAATTAAAAATTTACGTTACTTCTATTGTACACTTATGTATCATCGGTGTATATGTATATGTTTGCATGGAAAATGCCATTGTTTGTAATTTAATATGTTGAAAGGAAACCGTTTCGGATAACATCAAAATAATGCGATTTCGGTAATGAAAAACGCCCCCCCCCAAGGGGAAAGCGTGTTATTTTTGTAAGTTGACGCTGATACAAGCAACCGATGCAATCGTGTATCAGCGGTGTAAAAGTTCTGCAGGTTCTAACTTTATTTTCCCTTAAACTAATTACACTATGCATACTATTAATTAAATAGAGAATTTGGAAATTCTTATAAAAATCCGATTGCTTAATCAAGTGTAAATTTTCAAATATATGAAAGTTTCAAAAATTTCGTTCGTGATTTTCGTATAATTCATTTTTTTATGTTAGCTTGAAATCATACGATTTCGGTAAGCGCTTTAAAAATGGGGTATCGTATTAAAAAATGTAGTTCAATAAAGTAAAATGAAATTATAGACGTAATAACAAATATCTTTCGTGGGAGCGTCGCATCTTCAGCAAGGGCAATTGCGAAGCGAAAGAATGAACTTAAATATTTAGTTGTGAAAGAATAGAAATACAGCAGTGTCTAAGAGTTTGAAAAAATTTGAATTTAATAAAGAATCGTTTTCCATTCTGTTTGTTAAATATATAGAAATATAATTTTGTAACTTAAGATATCAATTACCGAATACGATCGATTAACAAGCATGTTAGTAAAGATGAATTTGATGTGTACTTTTGGATTTTCGATACGTATTAATTCTCATTTAGGTCTAGTTAGTAATGGAGGTGAACGCGAGATGGGTGATCTAACTCGGGCACCTAAGTCACGCTGAATTCAAAAATATGACAATGTGTGTATTATTTTAAAAGGATGTTAATGATGAATGACCACCTCGCCACGAGTAAATAATACAAACCATTAGTATTTATTTATTATTTTTCGGGTTCGTCAACAGCGTGGGCATTAAGTCAGCACAAGAGGAATTTATTTGTATTTTTCGTGTGCAGCAGCGGAATACCGGGGGGTCTACCGGATGAAGCACTACACCGCTTAATCAATTACGCTACGATAGCTGGCTGATAAATCGATTTGCGAGCATAACGTTAAAATGCGCAGGAATAATAGAAATACTCGAACCCCTATATTATAATTTAGATCCACTCCTGTTCGACGCGCCCTTCTTTTTAGCGGAACCTCTTTTGCCTCACGCAATATCCTTATCGGATGATGAAAGAAGCGTGCTGCAGAGGCTGCCGCATCTTTTCACCTTCTCACTCAACCGGCTGCTGCTACGTTGTTTTTCTTATTCGCTCCTTCCTCTATGATCTCTTCCTTTCCCGCTTAATCCAAACCTTTCGGATTCATACCGGGGAATCGGGGGAAATGAGGTAGTCGAATTATTCATCCTCTTTTCTGCTAGGTGTTTCTTCCTCATCCTTCAATATTAATTACCCTTCTGTCTACAGCTCCCTCATTCCAAACTTTGGTTTAACTTCTGCGCCTCCTCATTTTTAACCTGGATTCTTTTCTTTTTTTTTTTTTTGTCTGTTCAATTTGCTCATTTCGTCCCATTTCTAGACTTTCCTTTTATGCGTCTCGCTCTAATCTCTCTACGATGTGCCACCTCCTACGTTTTAGTTCTTCGCTGTTCCGTTTTTCTTTCGTCCAGTCTCTTTATTGACCATTGCATACCAACAACTATTTTATTTGTGACCATTCGAATGTTTGACCATTCGTTACTTTTAACTGAGCAAACTTCTTTTTACTCCTTCTGCTTTTATCAAATGCCCCACTCTGATTAATTCTCTTCCTTTCTTCTACTTGTGTCATTCAATTTTGTCGGCTATCTCTGATTTCGTGTAAAGATCTGAGTCTACTTCGCCTTCTTTCTTCTGTTCATGGACTAATGTCCATTTTGACGACCCCCTCTCAAAAAAAAAAAAAAAAAAAAAAAAAACAACTTTCATTAATAAAAGAGAGAAAACCAACAATGGCCAAAGGATATTTTTAAAGTCCGTTATTATATCGCTCTAGGGTGTAATTTAATTCTATGCTGTTGTGTTTAACGTATAACATTTTTCATCCTTTTAATAAACACTTACAGCGTCATTCATAAAGTTTGCGCATCATCCTATCCGCAAAAAATTGTATTTTATCTCTGCTAATAGATACACTTCTTTTTTAACGAAATTTCGTTTGTTACACGATTGTCGAAAAATTCGTGGAATTTTCCTATTCGTGACAAAATTTCTTTTTCTTTTTTTTTTTTTTTTTTCAGCTCTTTTTACGTAAACGTATTATATGAACGTGTTCCACCACGCGCGCAAGGTTTATATAACCTAGGTGGAAGTATAAAAACCCAATGTGTGTGTTATAATTGTATGTCTTTAAGTTATATAAATTTTTCGTTGAAATACGAGAAATTAAAAAATATTTTCTCGCATTTTTAAGTGATGTTGTCTATACATATACATAGGTGGGTTCTAACTACCGGCGCTAATGAGCGCTTTGTTTAACAACCCCTCGGGGGGAAACGTCACTAGAATCATACATAAGTGTGTGTGTGTTAGTGCTTATACAAATAAAGATATCTCCAGAGGGGTGTTCACAATTGGACAGTCGCGTAAGGCATTTGTAACGGAAGAAAACGATGGAATTATTTTAAAGCTAATCTCATCGCTTAGTTAACATCAAGCAAGTTTCTGAATGTAAATTTCTGGTAACAGTCGGGAAATCTGTTTTCGGTCAAATATACGAAAGTTTATGGCATTTTCAATTTACATTCAAAATTTAATTCCTCTTCCGGTTCCTTCTTTTTTTTTCCTTTTCTGAAATTATTTAAATTATGCTAACGGCGAAATTTTGAAACCACAGCTAGCTGCGACTATAAGACTCTACTAGTGTGAACGTGTTAATATCAAGATGGCGAGTGCCGAGGATTCTGAATATTGAATCACGGGAGATGATCGACTAACACGACGGAGCGATAAGATTAAAATAAAACTTATCGTTAGATTTCGCTTTCTTTCTTTAACAGCGACGTGGAAATTGTGTAAATTCATTGTCGCGTACCGTTGGAAATACAAATTCCTTTTTTTAATGAAAAAAAAAAAAAAAAAAAAGACCAGACCAAAAAAAAAGAGAGACAGGCAAACGAAAAAAGAACGCAAAGTGTGGCGGAGTTGGAAATTATTATTTAAAAAATAAAAATCCGATACGAATTCGAGTTGTCGGGAAGTAATGTGCATAAATTAGAATAGCGCTGGTCAGTAGCTCAGAGGTAAAGTTGGATAATTGCTCGCGTTCGGTGTGGCCGGTCGTCTGGTAGCGATTTGCATTTGAATATGTGTAACACCTTCGAGAGGGGCACGCAGATGTGAGCGATACCAATTCAATTGTCGAGCAACGGAAGAGCATCTAGATTGGCCACTCTGCTTGTAATTGTATTATCCGCGAGCAGACTCGTTGCTTCGTTAATGCGCTATAATTAAAATGCAAATGCAGTTGCTTCTCCTCCGTCGACCAGCCAAGCGTGCATTCGGAGGAAAAAATACATTTTTCTTCGCTGCCACGGTGCCCGTATGAAATGGGAAAAATTAATTTATTCAATAAAATGCGCTCCAGGCGTATGCACGTAGGAAATTAGATCGTACGCGTCTATTAAGAAAAAACGAGAGAAAAACGCGTAGAAAACCCGACAAGAAAAACGAAAAAAGCAACAAACTGAACGTCCCCAAGTCGTAACGGTGCGCAATAAGGAACGAAAGTTTCGGCCTTAATACGGTCCTGCGTTATCGGCGCCGTGTTCGATTATCCGTTCACGGAAACGTTCTCACGTGTGGCGGCGATTCGACCGTTCCGGTAAGAGGACGGCTTCTAGAGTGTTATAGAAGGGAAGTGCTTTCATTCGGCACCAGTAGCGATTTATATGCGTATCATCGCTGTTATCGGATGCCACCATCTGAACCGTCAAAATCCGACTGAAATATAACGCTAACAATATCGCGCAATCGCTTCCACTTCGGGCGATATGGTACAGCCGCGAACGATGTGCGTTAAGTTTTCCATTTTCCAGATAGCATGTGGTCCGATCTACTTTATTTCTGACGATCGGTTTTGTTTTAGCCTCATTTTCGGTCATACCGGGTTCTTCTTTTGTCGCCAGGCACAATTTGTGTACGGTCTTTAATTTGTTTTCATCTTATTCCATTTTAACATTTTTCGCAGTTGGAGCGCTCTCGGAGGAGATAATGGATGGCACGATATTTATCCCCTTTTTTGATTCTCTAATTCTGTATTCTTTTATGTTAATGTTCAAATTTTGACTTCCCTCATTTTTCTTGGGCTATCTGCGTGATGCGCCTTGATCTCATGGTCGGCTTCCTGCATTCTCCTTTCGTTTTTCTACGTCCTCTTCCTTCCCTTTTGTTCTTTCTATCATCCGGACGATGATTCTGATTTATTGTGTGATATAAATCTAGAACGCTCTTACTTTTATAGATCACTTCTGAATCTCGGTCTGCCTACTCCATATAATGCTTCGTTTATTCTTTCACCAACCCCCGGCGATCATTCCTATTATAGCGTCTTTTACTTCTATCTCTACCAGTACTCAATTCGAATTCGCTTTTTCCTCTCTCTCTCTCTCTCTCTCTCTCTCTCTCATTAGTATAATTTAATGCTGGATAATGATCTTGGCTGGTGATTCCAAAAAAAAAAATAATAATAATTTTATCGGACAATGTCTCCGTGTGTATTTGATTTTTCATCCCATATATATATATATATATATATATATATATATATATATATATATATATATGGTAATCCTTGTGGACGCAAATGACCGCGCAGTTTAGCGTCTTTTTAATAAACAACATAAAAAAAAAAAAAAAAAAAAAAGAGAAACAATGAACAAAAATTAAAATAAAAAAAAAATCTTGTGACTGAGTTCTGGCATCTCAATTCAAGATATTACATAGAAAGTATATTCTCGTTTGATGGCTGTATTCCGAACTTGCAAATCGAAATATATTCCTGAATTTCATAAACATTTAATTATGTAACAATACTGCGCGCGTAACACGGAAGTTTATTGCCCTATTATTTTTTTCACTGTTAAAAGTGTATTCTATTTTGCGCAATATTTCGAAATGATGCCATTTAAGGTATGATATAATATCGCGAACAAATTTCGGTTCACGATGAAATTTCAATTTTCTGCTTAATAATAATAAGCCAACTGTGTTATATTACCTTTCGCTAATAGCATTTGCCTCCATTTTTATACCTTAAAACTGCCGACTAATTCGCAAATTTTTATATTAATCGTTGGGGCCATTAAAGTTATAATATGCGTATACCATATACGAGGATCGCTCATTTAATAGTAGACATATTATTAACACTGACTTTTGCTCGGATCTGAACTAGCAAATCAGTACGGATTAACGGATTGCACATGAACATTTAGAGCTGCATGCGCGAAGGCTACATCTTTGTCAAAACATTGTGCGTTGTTTGCTTTCACGTTGAAGCGAATTATTAACCGTCAATTATTTCAATTGACGTCATATTTAAATGTGCTCCGCGAAGCGTAAATAGGTATATAGCTCATCACGATATCGTGCCTTTATCTATTTTTAATTATCAATGTAAATACATCGATTATACCATCACGGTGCAAATAAACGAATTAGTAATTCCCTTTTCAATAAACTCTAAAAATACGATTGCGGCCTCTTTTTGAAATTGATCGTTTCGTAGATTTTTCTCACCGATCAGATATCGACCAGTCGATATTTCTCGACGCCGGAAAAATTCGCGAATTTCATCAAATTTCCCAGTTACGTGTATGCAATTTTTTCTTATTTCGATTTCATCAGAATTTCTATACATACGAGTATATTATTCGTGATGCGAGAAAAAAATTTCGCACGTTTCACGAACACCTGTAGTAATAACATCATGTTGTACAGTTCACGAAATAATCGCATTCGCTTCCCGCATCCGTTCCTCCCGGTGCAATTAAAGGAACACAAATGTAAAGTTACTTCGTACTTAATTTAACATTATTGGCAATATTACACAGCACTAGAGCGGCAGATAACAATCAGAATTAATGAGCGAGCAAGTGAACGAAAGTACAAGTCTATAAAATGAACGAAAATACACAAATTTCATGAATCGTTTCCAAAAACAGTATTTCTGTTAATTGTTGGATTCGAATTTTCATCTGCGAGTATAATGCTGCAGAATTCCTTAAATTGGCAAAAATCAAATTTCACGAATTGTTCAAAATTCGGCACACTTCACGAATTGTACAACAGGGTTGTATATTAACACGTAATGTGTAATTTTTTACTGGTTTTTTGTAAATTACAGAATTTTATTATCCACATAAACATGCACGTATACATTTAAATACACACATATATATAAAAATTAGTCTTCCGTGCCTCGCAAAGGGCTCTGTCCCTTGACCCCGACTAGGGACACTTCCGGATCTCTAGCTCTATCACTTTTATACTTCGTATAGAACGAGAAACATTGACAACGTTAAGAAATAAGTTTGCTAGTACTTTGTTTTCTTACATATATTGCACGTTACGTTTTGGCACAAATTTTCGTTACAGTTTTTTTTGTGACAGAAAAAATTTTTGGGGGTCAGACTAAAAATGACGTTTTCATTATACACACATATATTCAACATAATATACAATTTACACGCATATACGTAATAGTATTAATGACTATGTCATTTTTATACCGGAGGTAACACAAAATATCATGTAACTTGTACCGAATATGTATAAGGTTTAAAAATGAAATTGCCAATTAAAACTGGTTCTTCTATAAAAATTATATAGAAGACAAGACCACTCGGGAGTACAGGGATTGCCTGATGGCAAGGTTTGAAGGGTAGACCCCGCTTTTTACTATCGTTTTTTGACAACACTTTTAGCAGTTTCAGTATTGGTTTTTACTCTTCATCACATATTAAAGCGCTAGTGAAGACCCTGTGCAGTTTTACCTGCATCGGAAAATATGTATTAGAAAAAGTACAGCTACGTTTACAATCCATTTTTTGTGCATCTTATTTGTCAGTAAATATACAATATATATATACATATATACATACGCAATACGAATGCCACGAAATTGGGTAATGGAAGTAGTGCCACATTTTTTTAAAATAAAAAAACAAGAATATCAACGATTTGGCTAGGCTGGATGTTTTGGGAGTAATGGAAAACATATATCATCCTATTCGGTAGATTATTACTTCATGAAAGTATTAAGTGGAAGTTGCGAATGAAATTGAAGGGTCTGATAGTGTCAGGTTTTAAGTAATGGTTTTCGTCTAGATAAGAAATGAACATTTTTAAAGAATATAGAATAATGTAGAGTTGTAATGCAGAAATGGAAATAATATAAAACGAAAGCCTTAGAAAATTCCGAATTTATTACAATGAAAAAATTATTTTTGTAAAGAATGACGTATAATCAAATGAAACTGACCATTCTATAAAAATTTCAAAAAAAACACATCATTTGGCGATCCGGAGTAAGGAATATATACATATATATATACATATACATATATACATATATATATATATATATATATATATATATATATATATATATATATATATATATCATGGTGATACCTGGTCGAAACAAAAACCTTGACCAAATTTGTTACAATAATATTAAAATTAATAATCATATGTTCAGTTCTACTGAGTATATTAAATATTTAGGATTCATTTTAGACGATAGATTAAAGTACAATAAGCATATACAGTACATAAATAATAAGGTTAATAAATATTATTACATTTTTAAATCCCTTGGCGGTTAATTATGAGGATTAAATTATAAATCTAAGATAATACTCTATAAAGCTACTAAAGTCATTATATTCATATTGTGCTGGTGTCTACTATAACCGGTTAACTAAACAACAAATACATAACGTAAACTCCAACTGTCGGAAATTTCTAATTGATTTAACTTCTTCATATGTGACTGCTTCAAATATTTCAATTCAGACCATAGCACGTTTACATAAAAAAGAGATCTCTAATTTTTAATGCTAAAAAAGAAAATAATGGTATTATAAGTAAAGAAATCCTTAAAATAGTTGATTTACAAATTTTTAATGAATTTAAAACGAGATTACTCTATCGAATGGTAAATTAATAAATAAGCTCTTTCCTAACGTAATAGAACGCTTTAAAAACAAAAACATTAAAGTAAATTATTACATGACTCAAATACTCACTGGTCATGATTGGATACTTTTTAAATACATTAAACATTATTGCTGATAGTAAATGTAATTGTGAAAATGTTCAGCATACAATATACACGTGTGGCAAGTATAACCCCACCTGCGACAATTGTATATGATTGACTGTGCGCTTCAACTAAATGAAATTATTCTACTAGAACAATTTCCTGTATTCATTTCTGAATTATTCAAAATTAAACATATATACAAATAATCGCTACTGGTGGCCATAAGCCAATTCGCAGGCTACTCTGGATTGTTATATTTCATTATTAAAGTAATAATAATAATAATAAAAAAAATAAATATATATATATATACATATATACATGTACAGACACACTTAGCAACAAGTAAAATACACACATAAATGCACTGTAAACAAACCGGTGATTCTGTGACATATTTTCCGGAACAGGAAAATTTTGAACAGAATTTTAGACAGACATGTTAATTTCGGAAAAAGTGGCATGCAATGAAAATAAGGTAGTCGATATTGAAACCGGTTTATCGGAATTTCCCGCTATACGACGGGAAAAGGCAGTTTTGCAGTATTTCTTCCATCTGTGTTATTTTCAAGATATGAGCAAATGAAAGTGTGCTGATGACCGATTACCTCTCTTGCAGCGGAACAGCTGTGCCGCTGTTTCCTTTTCATCGTGTAAATTTCGTTGAATTCCAGTAACCCCGGATGGAAGAGAGATTTTATTTATACTACCAAATAATATGATACTTTCCGCTCAGGATGGAACCGGACAATTACGGAGCTGAACTTGAGGTTCGACATTGAAAAGGTTTTCCTTCTAATGAACGATAACAGTGCAGTTTATTTTTTTGGCATATGGCTTCAGTAAGAGTGGCTTAAACAGGGGTTCATCTTTTCCTTCGTCGCAATCCGGAAGCGGGAAAGGAATGTAAAAGAGGTGAGAGTGTTGCAGTTTAACTCTTCTAGTGAGCTTTTTAAGTTTTACCTGTTTGTTTTTCTTTATAATCCTTTTCACCTGGCCATTTTCAGCATTCGCTTTTACGTTCCTCTGTCCATCTGTTTCTGAGCTTTAAAAGAAAAACTGGCCGAGGCATCTTCTTTTTCATATCGATTTGCCTATTTTTTGAAGGGCTCGCCTGCACTCTAAAATTATTTTACAACTCCTATGTTTTTTCGCATTCTATGCCTATTTGCGTTTTACATTTTCTGCCACTTTCGCATTTATTCTGATGATTGATTTTCGATTACCTTTTAATCACAATTTTTTAAAACAATTTCGTTGCATCCTTTTTCCGAAACCCGTTTCCTTAAAATATTCTTTAGCCCTTACAAGCGGTGTTCGTAATTACACTTATTGAAGGATTAGCTTCTTTTTTATTGTTTTCATCATACTCGTAGGCGCAATTGGATTTGATCTTGAAAGTCTATTAATCACGCATATGTAGCCGTTAACCTGGCAGGCTTATTATTGTTTTCATTGCTCAATTCAGTCTTCCCACTGTCCCTGTTCATCGGTTTACGATTATTATAATGTCTTCACACAGTGCTGTATGATGTATCCGAGTTATAATATTTCAAAGTTGTAGGAAATCTGCGTTAATCTGATTAAGCATAATGCATTTCTTGTGAGAGCCTTTAAAAAGTAGCAGTTCATCCGTACGTAAAAGCGTCGATGTTAGAACAGTGGCTTAGTTTTCATCCAGCTAGTTCCGGTTTGATTTCGTTAACTGCTACATGCGTAAGGTCTACAACAAAGTAAGTACCGCGAGTTCCATGTAAACTCTAGAACAAAGTTCTTCATGATGATTAAACTCTGCGAATTCGAAGAGAATGTTTAGCGCTATAGAGTTCCGTTTTTTTTCTTCTATGAGGATTCATTTTTAGGATTCCGTACATATAATGTTCCTAATAAGTTGGTTTAGAAACGACAAAAATGTTCAATTAAAATATGCAGTAATTCACGAACGGTTTGACTTATTAATTTCGAAATCTGAAACGTATATTGTAATTAAAATTTTCTTTAAAACCATATCTATAACTTCAAACTAACTGATTACGGTGGACGGGAAAAAAAAAACCCAAAAGCCGTCAAGAATATATAATACGGAATTTAAAACGACCTCAGAAATTACCCTTAAAAAATTCATAACTCATCACCAAATAAAACCCGATAAAAGTTAAATTCAAAATATAAAACAAAATGCAGAAGCTCTTACATAAAATCAATAAATTACGATTGAAACATTATGCACATCCCCCCCCCCCCCTTCAAGCCCCAAAATAGCATAATAGAGGATATTCACGTCCGTAATAGCCCGAGTAAAAAAGGAAACCAAAACGTATCTCAAATATATGCGTAAAGGACCAACGCTTTATAGGAAAACTATAGTCGAGTTCACAACTTTAAATTTAGACCCTCGGGGTGCCGAAAGCTCGAAATTTTTAAGAAAAATATTTTTTTTCCCGACTATGTGATATATCGTTGGAAAGAAAGCTTGTCGGCTAAAGGAACCCTGTATTTCATTTCTTTAACGAAACGTTCGATATTGGCGAATAGTCCAAAAAAGCGTAAAAAATGAAGTACCTCTCTTTCTTGATTGTCACAAAAAATCACGATTTCTTCGTTTTGAATTTAGTATTATGTAAACGTAAATTATAGTCTAACATACGGAATCCTCAGTGCATGAAACATCATGCTTGACTGAACTCGTTACTTTTTCACAGGTCACTTTTATTTGACTTCAGATTAGGTACCTGGGATGGATTCCGCCCGTAACCATCCCGAGCTTCAAATCAAACTGGAATCTTGGAAAAGTAAAAGCTGTCGACAGAAATGAACTGGTGTCCCTCTTTTACTTTCATTAGTGCTATTAAGCTCATTATATTATGAATCTTGTCGACAGTCCGGACAGCTGTTTCATACTGACCGTACACTGACCGTACTTGCCGGTAGCATTTTAAGTTTTGTCACTTTGCTGCACTAGCATGCGGATTGTCCCTAAGTCCGTATTTTCCTTTTTAGTTAAGAACAGTGGAAACATGACCTTTTAAACACAACTTTGTGTACCTTTTTCGAAGGAACTGATAAAGAGGTTGAAATTTTGACCGAACTTTCATACAACGTTCCGCTCTAGTTTAACATAGGCATTTACATTCGCCGACGTTTTAGAATGAAATTAAAGTTTCTTTTTTTTTTTTTTTTTTTCATATTACCCTTTCAGCACGATTTTTCAAATGCTGAAAAAATTCGAAATATTTTTCAAATTCGTGGTTATGTCAAAATCTTTTATCATTTTGTAAAGAATTCTTTTCTAAATAGATAAAAAATAATAATAATAATAATATGATTAAAACCCATTCATAGCCAAACTCGAAAAAAAGAAACACGACTTATGAAAGAGTGTAAAATCATCGACTCCGAAGAAAAAAAATATAGTTTTTTAGTTTCTTACTCTTCACACTATGAATGGTACAATACAGATGAAGTGGTAATAAACCGATAGCGATAAAAGAAAAATGATAGCAATAATAGTTTTTTCAAAAATTTCCGGATATTTTTTCAGTTTTACACATCCGTCTAAATCAGCAATCGAGGCTAAACCCGCGATTTTTTATTTATATATTTATTTATTTTTTTTGGGCTTGTCACCCAGGGCCCTTTACCCAAGAAAGATCCTTCTTCTTGACTGTTGTAATACCGCCATTCGGAGGCTTTTTAGTTCGTTCAAAATCAAACATTTTGTTACATTAATTACACGAGCTGATAATTTCATTAGTGATTGTATTTCTCCGTCAATTAATGAACGCGGTCGATGCGTTTCCAATTTTTCCACATCAAAATTTATTGGGTTTTGCATCAACAATGAGCTGGAAGGACGATGACTCGCCGTCACCAAGATATTTCTTGTACGCCGTATTTGTCAACATTCTCTAATCTTTCAAATATTCTTTTGATGCCTTCCACTTCCCGGCCCCTAGTTTACAATGCTATCTTTTTCGTGATTTTCTTCATTATCATATAATTTATTCAAAATTTCTACATTCAGTACTCTCATTTATAGCGGTAACAACTTTATTCAGCGATTTATGACCTCTTTTCTTGCAATGTACCGTCGAGAGTTGCCTCAATATACATCGGCATCCCTTATCTACAGTAACTGTTTTCCCTACGGCGTCGATCGTCGATTGGAAACACACTTTCTGTGCGACCAAACCGAGTACTTTTACAATATCTACGAACTTGAAAGTTAGTTGTGGTAAATTCATTATATCGCAAAATAATTCAGCAGCTAGTTTACTTCTATCAACAATACGCATTGTGTAAAGGACACACTGGTTTGTCTTATTGTATAAAGGACACACTGGTTTATCTTATTGTATAAAGGACACACTGGTTTATCTTATCGTATAAAGGACACACTGGTTTATTTTATTGTATAAAGGACACACTGGTTTATCATTGCGTAAAGAACACATTGATTCCGTGAATATGTGAACTTCCTTCATCTTCTTCTATTTCTTCATCAAAAATTTTACAGTTTATCAGTTCAGAGTTCGATGTCGAACATATCACACTTGCACTGCTCGCATTCGATGTGAATATTCACAGCAAGTGCATTCAACAATTTACGTGATCTTTTCGCCATAGAGTTTTTACACGCACGTGCAGCATTTAGTAATCCGTCAAATGAATTGAGATCGAGTATAATATTTTGCGTATCCTTATCGTTCACAAAACTATATGCAAAGTTATTCCATTTTCTAATTTTTTACCTCAATATACTAGTATCAAAAGACATTGTCGTTGATAGCCTCGGAATATGATTTGTTGAAGCATTAATTACCGAAGCATTTGTTGACACATTTTGCGATCGCTGTAGTCCAATGTTTTTTTTTTTTTTTAAACTTTTTTGAAAGCCTGGAATTTTGTTAGATCAAAATACTACCATTACTAATACTATTACCACTACTAATAATAGTAATAATAATGAAATAATATTATATATTATTATCATTATTTTTAAAATATCCACAGATTCGGAAGTAGTTTGCTAAAAGTATTAAGAGAGTATTATACGAAATATAACACAAAACTTACATATTAAATTACAATGTATCGATGTTGAAGAATAAAATAAATGCTTTCTGAATATTTATGAAAAGCTTACCTGTCAAAAGCTCGAACAACATTTTTTTTGTGAAACATGAAAAAAATAAAAAAGAGGGGAAAAAACAAAAAGGAATAATAAAACGAAATAAAAGAATTTGAATAAAATTTAAACGAGAAGGTTTCCTGAAAATATAGTATAAAACTTGCATATTAAAACTCGCAGCGTACAAAAAATTAGAACAACAAAGTTAAAAGGGATTTTCTGAAATTTACGATAAAACTACATATCGGGTTACTATGTACGGAGAATATAAAATTATACCTAACAGATACTAAAAGAATGTTTTATAAGAAATGTGTAACTAAAGAACAACGTAAACTGTATGTAAGAATGTAATATGTGCATGATTTACAAGTATTGAAAGATAATTATTATCCGTGTTATTAAATCAGTCGAGTAATCCATTTACCTCACAATTTGTACCTATTTTTGCAAAATGTGGATATAACGTGAACTCTTAGTAAAATAATAATAATTATTCTTCCTTTGTTTTTTTTTTTATTTATTATTATTACTATTGCAATAGACGACAAATGTGCTGCACAGCGCGGGTAGTGGAAACCAGGTAAATACTTATATTAAAACCATACATTCTCAAATTTGTTAATGACTGCCGTATTACACAATATACATACGTACACACACACACACACACACACTCAACATCATTTATACACTTATGATATAGAACCGATATAAACAATAAAAACTTTTTTGTGATACTAATAAATGAGGGGAGAAATAAATGATAAACACGGATATCTTCTAATTAGGCAATATTCCATTCTCTCACTCGGTTTCACACATCCAAAAACCGTACCGAACTAGTGTGGATGATATAAATTTTGAAAATTCGATCTTGATAAAGAAAATTAAGAACGTACAATAAAATACTTACACTTGATTACTCTCAAAAGAAAGAAAATACGAATATGGAACGAAAAGTACACATACTAAATCATGGGAATACTAAAAGTAGAGAGGAAATTAGTTATTTTTTCGTAACAGGTTGGGCATATTTGGAAAAGATTTCAATTTCAAGGGCAGTGAGTTGAATTTGGTGGGGGCTAGGTAAGAAATTTGCATTCTCGTATGGTATTTCTTGTATTTTGGAAATAATAATAATCAAATCTTTATTATTATTATTATATTATTATTATTATTATTATTATTATTATTATAATTATTATTATTATAATTATTATTATTATTATTATGAAACTCACAAATGCGCTACAAGCGCGAATAGTGAATGAGAAAGTAAAAAAACATTCGATAAATCGGTGAATTCCCATTTCGCCTAATTCCCAATTCGCCTAATTCCCATTTCGTCTAAATTTAGGGTCGGGTTACTCAGGTAATAAAAAAAAGGTCAGACAAACATACGAATGATTTCGTGTTGGCAACAGCGCGTCATCATTATCGAATTTTAAGCAGACTAAACGCATCATTTTTTTTTCTATTTGATTCCACTGTTAAGGTTTTTTTTTCTTTCCGAAATACAACAAAAAGGTTTATATGAAAATCAGAAGTGAAAAAATACCGCTAAAAATGTTTGATGTAAATATACGCGAAACGACCACTCCGATTAATATTTGCGAGTTATTTTATTGGATGTCCAGTGCTGTATAAATCCCACCCGCCTTATCAGTCAGTATATAAAAGCCTTATTGATATTTAGTGTGACAAGAACATTAAGGTTCGGAGTTGCAGAAAAAATAATAAAAAAGCTAAATTATAATTAGGAGTAGTTTCGAAGTGGTCCCGTTTATGTAAGAAAAAAGGAATAAGAATCGAATAGAATTAACAATAATGACATGACGTCGAATGATTATTACAGCGGTAATTTTATTATTGATTATTAAAATTACAATTATAAGTACATACAAAAAATAAATGTTAAAATTAGGAAAACAGTGTTTCTCTTTTTTTTAACAAAAGTTCCTGAACCTAATTTCATTTTTCTTTAATTCAAAAAAAGTGAATTTGCAAATCGAAAGAATTTAAAAATTAAATACTGCTTCGGATTTGAATAAATAATCAACAGTAACGTATACGATTACAAGAGATTTTTCAAAATTTGGATATTAGGACGAGAAAAATTACTAGATTTACTATTAAACTCTGTGTACAGCAGAAAAAGAAGAGTAAGCAAGGAATAAACAAGGTGAAGACCCTGTTATATGGGGTCAGTTCATGGCTTTTATGGGATTAATAAATGAGCATAGATTTAAAAGCACCATATCAAAAAAATGTATATTTTAAATATTATTATATCTATCCCTCGAGTATATTTGTTATATTTGATAATCTTTAACAATAGATTTTTAGTTGTAGAAAGCAGTGATAATAAGGACAATTGATTAAAAAATGGCGAAAGATTGGTAGTAATAAGGGGTTATTACATTTTTAGATGTGTCGCACGGTATAAAAAAAAAATTAGAAGATACAGTCATGTTTTTTTTCCCCATTCTACAAGATGAAACGGTAAAACTTGGCGTATGTTGTTAAAAATACTTCTAAAATTGAATTTTAAGGTATAAATAACTTCTCCAGAAGCCTAAATGGTTGCTGTTGGACTTTGAAAAATTCCTCTTCAAATTAGTCACGTTTATTATAATGACGATGTTTTTCAAGTAATTTCAATAATTGGAATGAAAAAAATAAATAAAACGCAAAAAATGTTGTTATTAGAGTTTCTGACAAAGTAAAAAAAATTTTTTTTTTTTCAATTTTTTGGGCACGTCAACAGTAGAACTTACCCAACGCAGAGAACTGTACATTATATAAGGAAAATATTAAAAATTGAGGAGATAAAGAAAGCTAACAAAGGAACTATATTGAGAGAGGAGAAAGCAAGAATGGCTTTGGCACTGTAAGGAGTGGGGAGGCCAAAACGCAGAAGATTGGAATAAAGGGGCACTGTCCTGCTTACTCTTGTTTCTTCTATTTCCCCAGTGTCCAATCGAATTAGATTATAATATTTTTCTTCTTTCTTTTATAATCTGTTAAGTCTGCCAGATTTTTTGGCAAATCCAAAAAAAGTCAAAGAAAAAAAACCTTCTATCTTACTATTTAAAATGCTTCATTCAATAAATTGCCAAAGATTACGATTTAACATTACAAAAAGGAAAAAGAAAGAGAATATAAAAAGACGCTATTCAATTAACCAAATATTTTATCATACACTTTTGACGTACAAAATAAAAATTTATAGCAATTAAGCGAAAATAATTTTTTAATGGATGATAATTTTTTTTATTCTCTGTTGTCAAAATCTAATTGAATACCATTTCATTTAAAGCGTAATTTGCAATAAATATTTCAATATACAAATATTAGATATATATATATATATATATTATTTACCTGCCCGATTTGTTTTTATAAACGATATACCCATTGCTATATTAGCCTGACTCTAAATTTTTGGTTTATTTTCAAGCGAAAATTTAAATATTCAAGATAGAAGAATAGTTTCCTTCAGAACGTTGATACACATAACACTCAACCCAGAACAAATTGTGACCTCATAGCGTAAAACAGTCAGTATGCGGTGATTTTCCGCATATTCAGATGGATTTGGCATTTCTTACGACCTTTGAAAATATTAAAATTTTGGTAATAATCATTCAATTTCTCGGAAGGTCCCAGCAGCGGGCAAACGCGGCATTGTTTGTCAAAGACGCATTCTCGGTTAAAAAATCGAAGGATCTGACCGCTACGCAGGGGTAGCGAACTAGTTTCGTTGTGCGTGGCCGAGAAGCGGAAATAGAGCATTTCCTGACAGTATAGGCGTTTGAAATGCGTACCGAGTTACGTTGAGCCGGAAGAACTTATTTTGATAAAAAGCCTAGAAAACGCAAAAAGGCAAGGTGAACTAAATGGAGCTTTATTTATGTTTTCCTAATTTTAACATTTACTTTTTGTATGTACTTATAATTGTAATTTTAATAATCAATAATAAAATTACCGCTGTAATAATCATTCGACGTCATGTCATTATTGTTAATTCTATTCGATTCTTATTCCTTTTTTCTTACATAAACGGGACCACTTCGAAACTACTCCTAATTATAATTTAGCTTTTTTATTATTTTTTCTGCAACTCCGAACCTTAATGTTCTTGTCACACTAAATATCAATAAGGCTTTTATATACTGACTGATAAGGCGGGTGGGATTTATACAGCACTGGACATCCAATAAAATAACTCGCAAATATTAATCGGAGTGGTCGTTTCGCGTATATTTACATCAAACATTTTTAGCGGTATTTTTTCACTTCTGATTTTCATATAAACCTTTTTGTTGTATTTCGGAAAGAAAAAAAAACCTTAACAGTGGAATCAAATAGAAAAAAAAATGATGCGTTTAGTCTGCTTAAAATTCGATAATGATGACGCGCTGTTGCCAACACGAAATCATTCGTATGTTTGTCTGACCTTTTTTTTATTACCTGAGTAACCCGACCCTAAATTTAGGCGAAATGGGAATTAGGCGAAATGGTACCAGACCGATAAATCCAAAATATGATAAAAATACAAAAAAAGGAATAAAGAAAAAAAATAGAAAAATAAAAAAAAACAGAAAATAATAAAAAAATAAAAATGATGTAGATAGAATAAACTGAAACAAAGCGAAAAAGAAAGTAGTACGTATAAATATATGCGAAAAATGAGAAAACAGAATAAACTAGCGTCCGAAGTAAATATATGAATAATATAAATTAAATAAAAATAAAATAAAACGAAACTGAATCCAGCGAAATATAAAACTATGGATTAAATTTAAAAGTTATATATTTTACCAACCGATCTTACACACATTCTTATACTGTTTTAGCTCTAACGTGTACTGCAGTTGTACATATAATAACCAAAACAAAAAGAATAAAAATAGAAATAAATGGACATAATAATTAGTGCATGGTTAATAATATTATGTAAAAATAGAAACAAATGTTACACAACTAATAGCCAGAATAAAAAAATAAATAAATGCAACAAAAAAAATAAATAAATAAAATAGTAACTTTAATGGAAACAATAGTACGTATTAAAATTAGTACCCAAATAATAACGCATTATAATTTATTAATATTATTAGTATTATATTCTCATTTGCAAAAACATATAACTAGACCTCATTAGAAAAACATATACTAAAATCACCTACATAACCTCCTACATGCCTCGGGAACACAGCCTTATAACCATGGTGTGTGATACTACACCATGATTAAGGGACCGCACTCCTGAAACACACCGGCAACCATGCAAACAACCCCAACATATATTCCTCCGACCCAAGTCCAATGTCTGTTCAAATTTGAACCATCAGAAAATTCATGGATTACGAAGTATATAGTGAATAATAACAATAATAACAATAACAATAATAATAATAATAATAATAAACGCCTACAAAATGAACACAATAATAATTATTTGGGCTTGATACTATATGTAAAATAATGATCATAAAATAGAACCTGTATGATTTTAACAATAGCAACGGTGCATTCCAAGTGTTCCGTGCCACAGCGCCATTGTGTTTTTGTAACTCGCCGAGCTGGTCAATTGTCACACGTTTCACTGAATGTCGCGTCCCTAATTCTGATCGGACCTCAATACCCGAATAGAACTTTCATGGTTGGCGTTTATTTCTGATGATGAACTTCGACGAGTAAATTTAATCACACTGAATTCAAGTAAATCCCTGCAAATAAACGTTGAACAGAAATATCTGAGGAGGCGTCGATGCTTAAGCCACACGCCAGTCGAAACTTTAATCAGAAAATTAAAAAAAGCCCTGTAGTTTTGGAAGCTTCCCGGTACTCTTAATATATTTCTGTGCTCGCCATCACCGATAAAGCCATTATTTCAAGATCGTTCTTATTTGTTATAGTCGGGCTCCCTTTATTGTCTTATCGAAAACTTCTGTAAATGGGGGAAAAAAAATTAAAACGCCTCTCTATCGACGGGAAATAAGAGGAGTAGAAAAAAACCGCTTATTGACCCCAAATTTTTGCAAACTTTAAAAGTGGGGAGGCTTTTGGCTGTGCGTTTTCCCGCGTGCAACTGGAAGAAGCTACCGCCGGAGAGCAGTCATGCTCCGCTGGTACGATAAGTTATGTGGCGATCATCTTAATAGGGACATTTCTAATGCGCGCAGGTCGGTAGGATCCCGCTGCTGTTGGTAATAATAAATTTCAGCAATTACAACCGAACTAGCGTGTTGCGGTAATGATAACTGTCAGCCGGTCGAGATGGCCGTGGCCTGATAAGTGAGAGTTATTCCCCACCGTGCGGCCTCAGGTTGCGGAAGTTACATTTCATATTGCCGCTCGAGCCGTTCGCCGATTCCCGCCGAGCGCATCTCAATTCGAACAAATGCATCGGAAGACGCTCGACCGATGCGTACTCGGCGATCGCGCGCAGGTAGGCACGCGTTCCCCGCGAAAAGTCGGAAGCAAAGCGACCTGTTGCCGGCCTGTCCAGTCACAGCTGTGCGCAATTTGCAAATTGCATGGCCGAGCGAGTCATTTGCTCGCATATAAATTGGCCTCATTTAGGAGCGATCCGTGCGCGTTCAAAATCTGATAAAGACGGACGACGATTGCCGGCCGCTGCTAGCTACCGACATGTGTCCCGGGGTCTGCGCAATCTTCCGCACCGCCGTCGCCACTGTCGAACTGTCCAGCTCCAACCTTATTATTAGCCGCTATTGTCCGCGTTTCCTTCATTTCCTATTCTCCTTATTCTCTCCTTCCCTGTTCCTCTTTCCGCTTCCATTTTCGCAATTTTCATCTTTCGCGTCGATGAAATTTATTGACTTCACAGTCTTTCGCTGGGCGCTCTTGTTTTTCTTTAATTACGATCGTGTACAGCTTAATTAAAATTAAGCGCTAGCTCGATGAGACTAGTTTTTAATTCGTTCGGCAACTCCGCCGCCTGTGTTTTGTTTGCTTTTTCCTTTCCTTCTATCTTTTTTTTTTTCCCTCCCAAATGCCCAATAAAAAAAAAAACTCTTACAAAAAATGAGTTTACACTAGGTGATTAATAGAATTTAAGTGTGTGTCGTTTTGCGAGAGAAGGTGGTTATCCCATCCGTCAACTCAGCATGACGCAGCCCTTGACTCAAATACATAACGCCAACAATACACTATATATACCAATATAATATGCACCACTAACTGTTGCTGCCGGCAGCTTTGCTCGCTTACCTATTTTTAAATCTTTATTATTCCGTTTTAGTTCTCTTCAATTATTTCTATTCGGTTTTCTTATCTCCTATGGGCGTGTACACATTCATTAAAGTTATAATTAAAACAAACTCTCGTCCGTGAGGATTTATTATTCGAATGTAAATAACATATTTCCGCTTTATAGAAAAATATTATTTGCAGAATTCATTAGTTCCCGGTAATTTAAATTTTTAAAATATTCCGATCAAATTTAATTTACTCTAATCACGGCGTAGTTACTACCGCCCATCCGAATGAGAATAATTAACAAATACGAGTAACATTACGGAATGGTGTAGTATATTTCATAATTAATATTTGCGATTAGACCGTGAAATTCAGCGACTATACTACAAAATAAATGTCTACTTTCTGCGCCGAAATAGTCGTTAGAGCTAGCCGCAAACAACCATTTTCGGACGTTCAATTGTTTTCATCAGTATCCATTTAATGTTTCACTTTTCTACCCGCGACATCATTCACTTATTCTATGAATTGACTGCACATTTCTACATATCCGCTCCCTTCGGATTCTGATTTCTTTTCGATTTTTTTGATTAACTTATTTATGTAACGATTTCTTCTTTCTTTGATCTTTCTTTGAGAAACATGTCGAAGACGGTTCAACAATAAACGAATATTCTCATACGCTCCTCAGCCGAAAGTTCTACTTTAGCAGCTATATTATGTCGTGATCTAACAAAAAATCGACATTTAGGCTCAAACTAAAGGTTCTCTCTTGTCCCCTTTTTTTGTAAAGAGCGTTATTGGCTAAACCAGACACACTTAATTTCATTATTTTCCACCCGGTTTCAAAAGAAAATACCAGTTTGTTGCCAGAAATAGGGAAAATAGAAATTAAAAACTATTAAAAAATTACCTATAACAGGCTGGATGGGATATCGACAATTGAGAACTGTAAAAATATATATATATATATATATAAACTCGGGCATTTTGGCCTCGCAAGGGGCTGTGCCCCTTGATCTCTCTTGCTTTCATTTCTGTCTTTTTCTCTTCTATACTTTGTATAAAATGATTAAAATTTACAACGTAATTCTTACTGGCATCAACACAAAAAGAAAAACAAATCATAATCACAAAAATCCTATCCTAACATTTAACTTTCATTATATAAAATTAAGATATTGTTTCATTATATTTTTCGTTATATATTTTGTTACATAAAATTGTGACATTTTTCAAATAACAATAACAAAAATCCTATACAATATAACAAACGTTACATAAAATTGGGACATTTTTTCAAATGGGGGGTAGCCTAAGAATTACGTTGTAATTAATATATATATATATATAATCGAGATTTGTCAGTTCGTTGTTTAATATGTAGATCATTTCAAAAGTAATGCGCACGTATCCGTAGAAAAAAAAAAAACGTATTTGACAAAGTCAAATAAATATTATAATCTTTCAATATAACCACCCTCCTTCTCAATGATACGTTTCTAGCATCGGGGGAGGTTCTGGATGCCGTCCAAGAGGTCTTTGAAGTTTAGTTCACGAATCCGTCGGGTCACGGTACTATTTAAGGCCTCTAAATCCGGAAAACGCCGGCTCTTGAGTTTACAGAACAGGTCACAATCACAAGGAGCCATATCCGACGAACACCTTGTGTGTGGTAACAATTCCTAGCCGTATTCCGCAAAAATTGCTCGAATTTTATCATTGTCATGAGGGCGTGCATTATCGATGCAAGATGAGAACACCGCGATCAAGTAGTGATGGACGCAATTTACGGATTATTTTTGGTGCTGGTGGCTGACATGGTTTCGATACCAGCTGTATGACACCTATCTCTAGCCATTATCATACTTCATCGATCAGTGTTACCACTATAGTTTGTGTTGTCACGCGAAGAGTTCTTAGACGACTAGACGTGAGGCGCATCTTCAACCGACAAACAGTCTTCTTTAAATATTTCTTTGCCCTGCGAGAAATACTGGTACACAGTCCATACTGCCACATACTTCTTCAAATGCAGAATGAATTTCTGTAGGCCTACGACTATGAAAAGTTTCGATTTTCACATTCGATCGCTGGTCCCCAGATTTGTAACGCGACCCCCCAAGGGGTCTTCCATCATTACAAAAACACGTTTGTTGCTCGAAACCGATTACAGTGCACTTTGCTGTCTTGGCAAAACTTCATAGTATACATCCCTTCTGTGTTTCCGCCTTTTAAAATGCAAACAGGCTGCGTAAGAACGTCGTGTGCATTGCTTTTGAAATGCTCTACGCAATATTCGCCGTTACTGCGTAAGTTCCATACGCTTGACAAATTGTGAAGGTTCCCAAAGTACCAAGCCTGACGGCACTACTTATAAGAGTAGCGGGACCAGTTCCCACCTCTCAGCCGCCTTCCTCTCCGAGACTTCTCCGGTACCCAAAATTGTTTCAGGTCGGGTAAAAGATTGGCAAATTCAGCGAGTTTCTCGTATTCCCTAATTTGTTCGTTGAGAATTTGTCTTATTGTTCTTTAAGTCTTTGACTACGTTCGTCCATCAGAAACTCTGGTTTTTTATTAAAATCGTTAATTGTAGTATATGATAATCTCAAACTATAGAAGTCACGTTGAAGTTACATTGTTCGTTTACCATATCTGCGTCAAATCCCCCCCCCCCAGCGTTAGATGCTTATTAATTACTCTTGCTATCCCTGAGGGAGAATGTCTTTCATCATTTTGTTATTTTTCTTCTTGTACACTCTTTTAACTTGTCATTAATTTATGTATTAAGCTATATTCGATTTTTTTCAGGTTTTCTTTTGGTGATTTTTATTTTTAAAAAATCTTACACTAATTTTTTCTTTATTTTTTTCTCGATGCTTTCTCATAACAGAAACGAATTTCGCCAAAAAGATCCGACTTTTTCGATATCCAATTCATTATTTTTCTGTTCAATCTCATTTTCTTTTAGCCGAGAGTTGATTGATTCTACCGCTTTCTTTCCTGTCTTAATTTTAACGATTTTTAAATTCTAATAGCCTGCGCTGGTTCGAGAAAAGGTTTAAGTTTTCAGTACTGCAATTTCTTACACAATTGCATATTGAATTAAAATATAATCAGTGTTCGACTGTTTACTGTCCATGTGGATATATATTTTTTAAACAGTGTGTACTTTCGTAATTTTTAGATCACGCTGCTGATAGAAAAACGAATTAACTTGCACCGTTCGCTATTTCATTTGCCGTCGAAATATTAGCCGGCTTCCTCGCATCTTTCTTTCAGCTGTTATTAAAACCTCCGGTAATCGCGAAATAGTTATTGCTTTATTATTTCAGATAAATTAGCATAAATTTATAAATAAAAATGCAAAACTCATAATAATGCATTGCCTATTCATTTACCATCTTTACACATTAAACAGCTTATACCCTTCGTTGCTCATTTGTACTGTCTTAATGTAATAGCAGGTTTTTTGATTCTAGTAGTTTACCTGTTCCCTTCTAATTTCCACTGGTTCTAAAACTCCGCAATTTTCCCTCTTCCGCCCCAAAACGAATGTTTCCGTTTAAACCTTCCCCGGACTTTAAGGTGTTCTGACATTTAGTGTAGCAATTTTTAATATTTCAACCGTTTTACTCATTGATGACGGGCTTATTGATCGAAATAGTCCTAGTTAATCAGATTGCGTAATAATTAAAGTATTATTATTCTATAGCAAGTTAAACTAAATGTGTGAATTTAAGAGAAGAAAAAAATGTGTTCCGCGGTCTTCGTGGATGTGGCCCAGGCGTTCGACCGAGTTTGAGAAAAATTCTTCCAACAGATATGTACTTAGTTTTTTTATCTTATTTACAAAATAGGACCTTTTTGGTAAGAATCAATAATATAGTATCCGAAGAAAAAAAAATTCTTTGGTCCGTCCCGCAAGGTAGCTTGTTGGGGCCGGTTCTCTATTAAATTTATACCTCTGACTTGCCAGCATCAAACCAAACTATCATGGCAACATACGCAGATGATATAGCCATATTAGCTTCGAACATTAATCCTATACCTGCAAGTATGGCCGTACAAAACCATATAGACAGAATTCAAAGTTGGGCCAGAGACTGGAGGATTAAATTTAGTGAGGAAAAGTGCCAACAGGTGACTTTTACAAATGGATTTATCACATGCCCTAAATTAAAGATGAATGACATTGAGATCAAACAAACCGATTCAGTTAACTATCTCGGTATGTATTTGGATCGCCGGCTTACGTGTTCATGCAAATCCGCAGAAAAATTTTCACACGCGTCAAACAACTGACTCCATTAATAGGAAAGAAATCTACCCTAAAAATCTAAAGCTGAAACGATATATCTACTTGATGGCCATAGCGCCGTTATGGAGGTATGGACTTGAGTTATATGGGAACTCCAGTAAAAGATCCAAAGGCAACAGTCAATTCTTCTACGAACAAACACATCAGCTCCAAAGTATGTCTCTAACTTAACCTTACATAATGATCTAGATATTCCATATGTTATGCACGTCGAACAGTATCGATAATTCTTTGAAAAATTAAAATTAAATACTAACCCGAACATAAATAGAATGTATATTAATACTCTAGACGAAGGCTTAAGAGGAGGAAATAGTGCCATGGGGTCCTCTTCCTATCACTTAATAGCATTTATAACTTAAATTATTCAGTAATATAGAAATATTTAAATCGTTACTCGCATAAGGAACATACTTGCTGTAACGTAGTTAGGATAATGTTGATCGTTTACTTGGAATAGATTCTACCAGTACTCTATGAGCAATGCATAACCGCATCTGTCGCCATAGTGTGGGCTATAAGTTTTATATATTCCTAGACTCCTATGAGCAGTGCTTGAGTGCATTTGCTGCCATGGTGTCCAGGTGCTATACGAAATACATTCTTTAACCAGGGTCCTACGGGCAATGCCAAGTCGCATTGTCGCCATGAGGGCCGGATACTGGTATTATGTATTTCTTAGCACATCCTCACAGAAGAATTGGTATTTCGGACCTAATTTTCTCGTTGGAGGGATTGGCCTGATTTATTTGGTAGGTTAAAGTGGAAGTCACTGGCGCTGTTTATGGCCTCTTAAGCCGGTACAATGGAAATAAAATAGAAAAGAAAGCACACTTTGTCTGTCGCTTGTTAATGGTTTAATAAAAATTGTTTATAAATACGAATAACTTTTACAAAATTATTTTCTGTCCATTTTAAAAATCCAGTGATAATCAATAAATGTAATATTATGTATTATTAATTATTTTTTTACCGAAGGTTATATGCGTTCGTCGCGAACGTTTTTTTTTCTTTTTTTTTTTTTTTTTTTGTATTTGTTCATAACTTATATTCATATGGACTGATTTAGGTGATTCTTTGTCCATTAGAAATTATACTTGTATACCATTAAGCGGCGATATCATATGAGTGTACTGATGTTTTTTGGTGAATATAAACATTCACCAAAAAACATGAAAAAAATGTGGTCCATTTAAATAATTTTTTTTCTATTATTATTTTTTATTAGTAGAGACGATTGACTTTAAAAAATACTATCAATTTGCCAAATTACGATGAAAATGCAGCTATGAATAAGGAAAATGATCATATATTTTGATGTTTTTATCGTGTAGATACCGCTCAAAATAAAGAAATCATTTATTTTTTTATTAGAAAATATGGAGAATAATGTAATAAAAAAGTTGATCTTCAGCAAAAAAAAAAAACTTAAATATTATGCTAAAAATTGTAAAATAAAATACCGATACTTGAAGATTTATTATAAAAATTTAATAAAAATGCACTAAAGCTTCTGTGATATTATCGTAATTCTTATACAACATTAATACGATATTAGAATAGGCACGGAAATCGTAAATTACAATATCTAGAAACAATTTAACGAATATTTATTGTTATTTCTTAACTATTATTGTAATATGTAATATGAACCCTACTTTAATTAAGGTATTAATGTTGTATAAGAATTACGATAATATCATATCTTAAGCTGTATCACACTTTGAAATATTTTTTCTTATCGGGAGTAATTCTATTTTACTTTTTTTAATGTGTTTCTATTAAATTTTTTTATAGTAAATCTTCAAGTATCGGTATTTTTTTTTTTTTTTTTTTTAAACACTTTATTAGTATTTTAATATGACGATCATTTGCATTTTTCCGAGCGGCCACTGATTGCTTTTATTTGTCCATATAGTAGTTTGGTTTAGAATTTTTAAGCGAGCCGTAATGCGATTTGAGAACAGCGTCGGACAAATTTTGGCCATTCATTTACGGAAAGAGTTTCCAATGAGACGTTTCAACTCCTAAAATTTACTGGGCGCTGACCTATTTGCAATAATACCTTATTAAACCGTTCAGTTTTCGCTGCATTTTTCTTTCGGATCTCTCTACAACCAGTTCCAGTGTAACTTTCTACAGTCTACTAGCCATGTCGGGTCCAGACTTGCAATTTTAATGATTCAGAATATGGCGCTGTTGTCCGAGTGTCCTTTCAATGTTCGACGAACACATCAGCCAGATAGGCATTATCGATAAAATTAGAATAGAAGGCACGTGTAACTATCCCCGTTCGGAGCGCAATTGAATCAGAGGCTTTCTGAACAGTTGCTTGAATGTAGGAGGCGGCGGCGAACAACCGGTTGTTAAAGGCCGGAAAATTCAACACTGTTTAGGCTTTACGTAGCCGATCTCGAAATAGATTTAAGCTGGCAAGGAATTCTATAACGGGGCGCGAAATATGAAATTAGAACGATGCACGTATTGAAGTTGAGATTTCATTGGGTGGTAACTTCAGGTAAATCGCGGTTCAATTAGTGCGATAATCACGGTTGAGCTAGTTGCAGTATTCTCGGATGCTAACGCTCCTAATGTCCCTGCTATATCACAATGACTGTAATCAGCGACCTGACACCGAAGTCGACTTCCGCCATACGTGTACAGAAGTCGCTGCCTGCCCTATTTCGCTGTAGCTTCGTGTCAAGTCCCACTAGAGGCGTGTACTCATCGCGCACACAAATAATAGGCTTCATCAAACGAAATCCGGAATTTTGGGGGAAAAATTAATTCGAATTTTACCCCTCGGGACCGCCCTTTCTAATGGTTTTCCAGTACGAAGACCTGAATCGATCGTGACAAGCACGTTTTTTTGATTAGGTGTGCCTTATATGTACATTTTATTTGTTTTTGTTTTTCTTTAAGTGAAACTTTATAGAGATATGTTTTTTTAAGAACCACAGATCTCCCCGCATTATGTTCTTATTCTTGGTAAATTTGGTACTAATATGCTATAACTTTAAATTCAAGTTGGGAAAAATGCCTTTGAAGTTTCACTTCTGCCCTGTGAGGCACATTCATTTTTTTTTCTTTCGGACAATGTAGTGATAAGCGTAGCCGATCAATTCAGCTGTTCGTAGCCAAACCCGAAAAACGCTAAAGAGGGAAAAAAAACATCTTTAACAAAATATTGAGTCGAGCTGAATTTCTTTTTTTCATACAATACAAGACAGACTGATGCTCTTTTTTTTTTTTTTTTTTTTTTTGGATTGCAGTAAATTAACAGTTTTATTCAAAAAAGACATTTTAATAATAACTTTTTGACAGGAAAATAATAAACTTAAAATTCAATCATTACCATCTGCGTAGTAAACTTTAGATTTTTCCTCGGGGTTTCCACTATCCTCAGAAAACCAAATTAGATAAAGAAAAAAAGAAATCGAAATAGCTTTGTATATTTCTATTTCATTTATCGGATAACTTTTAATTTAAATTTACTTTACTTATTCGAGCTTGACGGTTGTATCGCTTGTGAAAATTTTCCGTATATTTTTAGCGTCGAATTTCACTCGAACGAAACACCGACTACGCTATGGTAATTCTACAGGTAGAACACACTCGTGGCAGCTTATTAAGGTGCTTGATACCTCGAATTGGTGGCCACAGCGCTCAATTTCGTTCCCGGGACAGCCTTAAATTTTCAGCGTGCTACGGCGATATTTGAATCAAACTCCTACTCGAATAACAACCAGAGTTAATTTTACAATTTTCAGAAATCAAACCATCGAGCGGATGATCTCTTTTATGTTATATAAATCAAGATTCCTTCAGAAACTTTTTAATGCGGTTGTTTAAAGCGTCTAATAAGGTAAATTTATTATTATTTTTTTTAGTGGGAGGGGGGCGCTTTGTGCAAAATGCGACAATTTTAATTCCATAAACTACTGACCCGCTTTCCAAATCACTTTGTTACACTCCGAATTAATATCGGAAATCTATAAGAAATCAGCCATTTTATATTCACTCGTTATTATTTTCTCTCGTTAAACAAATTTCTTCCGGCCCCCAGGGAGAAAGATGTAAAGATATTTTCATTTTTAATCTGAAAGTACCGGAAAATAGAAGATATTTATCCGAAGAGAAAAACCGGATAAGAAATGAAGTCTACTTCAAATCCTGATCCACATTCCGCGTTTATCGACACTATTTTGATTTTCTTTTTTACTCCCGAAAGTAGGTGAATATTATTAGCTTTTCTTCA
Organism: Icerya purchasi; assembly: GCA_039619475.1. Lineage (NCBI taxonomy): Eukaryota > Metazoa > Arthropoda > Insecta > Hemiptera > Monophlebidae > Icerya > Icerya purchasi. The sequence continues at coordinate 143,927,221 of CM077115.1, forward strand.
GAGAATCGAACAATTCCTAGCATCAGAAAGTTGCACCGCTTTTACTAAATCATTTTTACATATTTATATTTTAATTTTTTCAAATTAAAAATCAAACATTTAGGTTCATTTTTTGATAATATCCTTTGATTTGCTTTTTTTCAGAAGAAGACGAACCATTAAGGTTTCTTCTTTTGAATCGGTCATTTCTTATATCGTGTGATAGCAAACCGTTTATTGCACGCTATCCTCTTCGATTGTCGTTGAAAACGCTGGTGTTTAATCCGGTTTGGCCTCTTCAGGTCTGCTCCGTTTTCTCTGGTATTACACATCAGTGTTTATAATTTCCGCTCACTGCGAACAACATGGCAAAAACACTTCATTACGCGAAGAATAGCCACATCAGTCTCCCCACTGTTAAGTTTCAACAACTCGTGTACTACGCATTTAGAAAGATGTTTGAATAATTTATAGTACTAAATTTATCTTCATTAATTTTTTTTTTGCTGCTAGTATTAAACCTTGCGGGATATGTTTCCCCGAAAAAAAAAAAAAAAAAAAAGCGTTTCTGGCGATTTATGTTTATTTTTTTGTCATACTATTTATCGCTTTACTAAAATAAAACAAAATTTTAAATTGTAATAATTATTACGCATTTTTAAAACATTTTTAAACTTCTAAGGAGGTCGTCATTTGATTTTCTTTATGAAACTAGGTATTCCTCAAATCTACTGTGTACCGTTAAGATATTACGTAATTATATAATTCCACCTCAAAAAAAGGAGAGACATTTTTTTTTAAGGTAGAATTATATAATTACGTAATATCTTCTACGGTACACAGTAGATTTGAGGAATACCTAGTTTCATAAAGAAAATCAAATGACGACCTTCTTAGAAATTTAAAAATGTTTTAAAAATGCGTAATACTCGTAATTATTACAATTTAAAATTTTGTTTTATTTTTAGGTGAAAAATAAGACGAAGTTACAGAGAGTTCTAGCTAACTATTTCATTAGCCTTTGTTAAAAGATCGATTATTAGAGAATTTTAAGATTTTCTTTATTATTCGGCGGTTATATCGATGTTTGTTATTTTTATTCATATTCAGTCGATACAGCGATAATTTTAACTATTTAATATAAAAGCAAAAGGATACAGAGCTGAAAAAATATACTAAAACAAGTGTAATGGAGACTGCAGTAATGATGTTGATGATGGAAAATTTTCGGCTAAAGTCGATGTAGTTAAAACGATACTGAACCAAATACGACATTAAAAAAAAAGTGGGTAGATTTTCGAATGAACTCTAAATGTAGATTTCAAAATCGAAATGTTCCGTAAAACCACGCGAGAAGTTTTCGTTTGTTTATTCTTCAGAATGGAACACGTTTTTAGGTTAAAATGATTTTATTTGCGTTACGCAATGGGAGGCGGTATCTTTAGATCTTTATCTTTAGATTGCAGGTATTCTTTTTTTCTTTTTATTTTGCTCCGGACTTATTGTCCAATTGACCACAATTAAGTGGGTAATTTATAATTAGCGTTCATATGTTCGGTGGCGTGCCGGAAAAGGTTCACACATGCAGCAACATAGATTTTTTTAAAATCACCGTTATTCCATAGCAGTGTATGATATACGTTTTCCTGAGGAAGTATCAAGCGGTTTTTATATTTCTGGTGGTGATAGTAGCACACCGTTTTTTCGAGCTTCCGGGATTATCCGTAAAACCGAAATTTAACATTACCAGACTTTTAGTAGAACTCTCGAATTTTATTCTATTTTTTAAATTAACACTTCATTAAATGATTGAAAATGATAAAAAAAACCAGTAATTTTATCATATTTTTCATTTTTTTTACTTATCGATTAATAAGAGGAGTAATTAACAATAAGAAAAAAAAGGAGCACTTTTGACCAGTTTGTAGCTGTATTTTTAAGTCGGTTAAATTACTATAAACTTTTAGTTTTTTTTTTATTTTTAACTACTGTCCTGTGTGAAAATGTTAATAAACTCGTTTGTGTAGCGTTTTGTGAATTTTTGTAGAGCTGTTGGAAATGCGTGAAAAAGTACGTCGATGTTGCAGGTTTTTTTTCTAATTGAAAATACATTCAACTGAGTTATTTCCATCCCAGGAGCATATTTAAAAAAATAATCAGCCAAATACATCAGTTATGATCGCGAGTGCACACAAAGATTACCGGGTTTTTGCAGTCTGTTCGAATTTTCTGACTTTCCAACTGTCTCGAATTTTTCCTAAAAACTTTTCCAAGAACATAACGAATAAAACGAAAGAAGAATTACGCATATCCGCCGTTCGAATGGTGAATTCTGGTGCTGATTTTATACAAAAATCCCACAGAAAAAAATACTTTCAGTTTCCCCCGAATTTTCCAATTTTCTCAGTATCTTTTCGGTAATTTTTCTTTCCATAAAAACCTTATTCGGACTATTACGAATATTTAAAAAAAAAAAAAAATATTAGCTCAATCGGTCTAGCCGTTCCGAAGTTATGTTAATTCCTACTTATATAAAAGATATTAATTAGTTGATAACGTAATATACAATTTGGTTTCAAATTATACTAGGATAATTTTATTAATACATATATTTAGGTATAGTGTATGCTGGCGCATTTGTGTACTAATAGTTTCCGGTATTTGTGATTTGTGTATCTTTAATAATGAGATCAGTGTAGGCGATTAAGACAATAGACTTATAATTTTGATTGAAAATTGTTTTGTTACGTTTCAATCATTACCTTGAAATTTGTTAGGCTAGCGGAACAAATTTTATTTTGTTATTATCGATGGAATCGTTAGTTTTATTGATCATTTTCGATCCATTTTTATAACAGATTTGCTTTTATGCTTCTTTTACTATTACACGATTATTTGACGGTGTAGTTTAATCGTTCAATGGTTTTATAGCTTGTAATATCCATCCAAGGGGGCGGATCCAGAGAGATTTTTTTTTTTTGGTGGGGGGGGGATGGTTTTGATATAACTATATAATATCTTCTACGACAGGCAGTAGATTTGAGAAATACAGTGAAACTTCTACTAACAAACACTTCTAAATAGCGGACATTTCCTAAAAGCGGACAATTTTAAAATCCCCGGCATTTTCCCATAAGACACAATATAAAAATATTTCCCAATAACGGACCTTCCCAAGTACGGACGCGAACACTTTAATAAGTATGATTTTGGAAATTCGATTTCAACGGACAAAGTTTGTCAAAAAAAGTTCAATTAGTGCACCAGATTATTGTTTAGTAGACGAGGGATTGCATGTGGAAGATCGTTTAAAAATGATTATAGCCGAACTGCATGTCGAGTCGCGGATTTTAAATGAAAGAAACAAAGTAGTAAAATTACCGATTTTTTCACAGAAAACTGAAATACTTTCGATACACGCTAGAAATTTACAGTATGTGTTAAAAAAAAAAAAAAAAAAATATTTCGAACATAAGTGATTAACATTATAGATTATCTTGCGTTCCTAAAAACAAAAAGTGATTTATACTCGATTGTCTAACTTGTTTATCAACTAATCCTGGAATACAAATATATAAGTGTAAGTACTGTAGTAGTACTGTACATACATACATATATTTTTATATTATACAAACATTTTTTTTTTTTTTTTATTATATTTTAGACGCATGTATGTCTTAAGTAAATACGTTATTGTTTTATATTGCGTACTGTCTTTTATATTCTTGTTAAATACGTTATAATACACAATAATGGAAATTTCAGTAAACTGTGCGTACATTATTATTTTCCATTAGCGGTCACTTGTTAATACCGGGCAAATTTTTTGGTCCGGCAATTATCCGTTATTCAAAAGTTTCACTGCTTCTTTCATAAAGAAAATCAAATAGTGACCTCTTTAGAAATTTAAAGATGTTTTAGAAATACGTAATTATTACAATGTTTAATTTAACTTTTGTTTTATTTTTAGGGGTGAAAAATAAAACGAAATTATAAAATTATACCTAAAAAATGGTAGTTTAGAATTTGAATAGTAACGGAGATAGTATTTTTATTAAACTTTTCTTTTATTTTTGTTAGTAATCCAATCCGAATTCTCTTTGTTCATGAGCAAGTAAGAAGAATATGTATATATATTTCACATTGAACTCTATTTTTAATTAAAATTGCAAAATAAAAAATTGAAAAAAAAATAAGAAAGGCAAAAGACCGATGACCCGTGTTAGGTTTAAATCAGAATAAAAAAATGCAACATCAATAGTTCTACTAGTAAAAACAGTATTAAATATTAATTATTAAAATCCATAGGCGTAACATTTATGCAAATCTTTTATAGCATAAATTAAGTTTCTATGCTATAACAAATATTTTCATAGAGGCTTTGGTTCTTTTGAGGAGAGAGTGTCCCCTATCGCCCCCTCGTGGACTGTGCCCATGTGTGTATATTAATTTTTTAGTTGTTAGCGATATGTCTGTGACTTTTTTTTGTGTTTATGAAATGTTGTTGGCAATAATATGCATAGTGCACAGTAATCTTGTTTACCATGCAGCAATTGCGATATTACGTATTCCCTTTCAATAATTCAGAGCTCGCTTTCTTAGGAAGATAAAACATTGTACTGATTCCTAGTTCCCGCTTTCCGACCACCCTAGAACCCATTTTGTCGCTATTACAAGGTTCCACATAGGACATACTGACATCACACAACCACCTTTTACTTAACTCCGGGCACCTCTTGTTGCATGCCTCTCCCTCGATAAAACACCTGCTCCTGCGGAGTGTCCCTCTTCAGCTCTTCTGCGCTCTATTTCCGCATAGAAAGACTATGCAGTCATTTCTAGCTAACTCGTCTTTGAATGTCGCAGACACTATCCAATTTCTCTGCGCAACTGGTTCGTTTCGCGTCATTTAGCAATCCTACCGCGTGTGATAGTGTCGCAATAAAAAAATCAATATTTCTATTATTAAAATCGGTAGTAAATTAAAAATTGTAGTCCGTTGTTTTTACTAATAATTTTTCGTCAGTCTAGTCGGCAGATCATCAATTTCAAATTGTTATTGCGAACGAACATATATCGCTACGAAACAGATTGGTGTATTTTATATGTACTTTATGCATTAAAGTAAATATATATTTCTCTGCGCTTATATGTGTATTATTTTAAATTTTTTTTTTTTTTTTTTTTTTTTTTTAATAAAATAATAGTGAGGATTTCCATGCGCTGTGTTTAACTACTGAGGCTATTACAGCACATGGAGCCTACTTAGGAAGGTTAAACTCTATGGTATAGGCCGCTGCTACGCACGAAAGCCAACATAGCTGCGACCGCAGACGGAACGTTCGATAAGATCTTAGAGATAGAGGTGGTAGTGAAATAGGTGGATCTTGGTGCCGCAAAAGAGAAACATTCGAGAAGGAGGTGAGATGTAGACGGGGCGCTTGGTTGACCACAGAAGAAGCAGACATTTGGGGGTGAAAATCTAACACGAGAGTATATTAATTGTGTCATAAAGTTAAAAATTTGCGTTAAAATCATTTTTATCTTTTTGTTTTTTTTTTAATTCCAGGCAAAAGTTTGTCCAAGAAAAGTGTTTCCGACGAAAATAATTTACGTACATCTCTAATTTACGAAAATTCTAATAAAAGTTTGTTGACAAACTTTTTTATTCAACCGGTTAACTTTCCCTGCCGTGGTTTCTTTTTATTCCTATCTACCGTCGTTCCACTGTTGTTTCTTTAATTAGACACTTAGGATCAATCCCCTTTGCCGCCTTCTCCTTTCCGATTTCTTCAGGTTACTGATCCTCCTTGCATTTGCCATTCTAATCACATCTTTTTTGAATGTTCTGCTCTCCACAATGAATGCTGAATATGCCCAACTTTTAGCTTTGCGTCTTTCTTAAAATGAAACCTATATCCCTTCCCTTCTCCCCATTTTCATCTGTTGTTTCCTTGCTACTGTCTTTTGTGTCTTTCATCTGTGATCGCTTGGCTATTTAATTTTTCGATTTAGTGGGTCAAGGCCGCTGGCGGGCCCGAGAAAAAAAGGAAAAACTTAACTCTTAATACCTGGCCTGTTTTATCAGCGCTGCAACAAATGCCGTATTTGTTAACAAGTGTCTTTTGTTGGCTTTTAGAATTTGAGTCGTTATTAAAAACTCGACTGATTTCAACATAATCACAAATAGTTTTTTTCAAAGTATCCGATACGGGAACATTTTTTAAATCCGAACGATTATGAAAACTATTTAAATTGGAATTGAAGGTTTTTTTTTTTTGGTTTGGTTTTATAAAAATAACTTTTTGTTATTGCTGTTTTTGTAAAATCTGGCGCAGTATATTTTAAGTGTTCATTTTACGAAATATCATTATCGGTGTAATAAAATGTAATCTTGTTTTTTCGAACGAAATTACAATGATGTGAGAAAGGGGTAAATCGCAGCACCCCCCCCCTAAGGAGGCTATTTTGATATTTTTTAGTGTTAATAAAAAAACTACATCGAATCAAATTCCAACAATTTCAACAACACAAATCATCATTTCCATCTCCTGTTCAGCGTAGGTTGGTACGGTACCTCGTTTTACTACAATAGTTGTCTCCGCTTGGCCTTTTATATTCCTTCCAGAAGCGAACATTCCATGTATGCATTCCATCTGTCTGCTTCCTCGTGGCCTTTTTCCCTGAATTTTCCCTTGTATCGTAGTCGTGAAAAGAGATCTTCTTCTCGTATTTTATGTTCAAAGTATTTCGTTTTTGCTTCTTCGATGATATCCTATTAGCCGTTTGGCTTATTAATTTTACATTTATTCAATACTTCTACATTTGGGTTACTTTTTCCTTCCATGATATTCTTCTTCTGTAGCACCACAATTCGAAAGCATTGATTTTCTTTCTGTTACCCTGCGATATCGTCTAGGTTTCCGAAGCGTATCGCATTGTTGACCATACACGAAACTGCGTAGAATTCTCGTATTTTTAATTGTTTGTTCAATTTTCTATCTTCAAGCACTCGTTGTAAATTATTAAATGCAGTTCGGCCACAGCGACTACTCTTCTTCTTGTTTCTTCATCGTCTTTCTCATTTTCTGTAATACTAAACTCCCCCAAATTGCAGGCGAAAGAATTCGCTTTGCTGACGATACTGCACTACCGGCGGAAAATCTATAAAGACTACTAGACATAGTTGCAGTAGAAAGCAAGAAAAAAGGAGTCAGTATAAATACCAAAAAAAAAAACAAAAGTCGTGGTAGTTGCAAGGCAGCCTAGTCTAAATGAAAAATGAAGAAATTGAACGAACGGAAAAATTTAAATATTTAGGTAGCTGGATAACACAAAGTAATGATTCTAATATGAAAATACGTACTCGTATAGAGATGGCTAGAAATACATTTATGAAACTAAAAAACACCTTTTACAATAGGAACTTAAGCCTAAGGATCAAGATATTACAATGTTACGTGTGGTCAGTGCTACTGTATGGAAGCGAGACATGGACCATAAAGGAAAATATGAGGTATATCATCATTCAAGATGTGGTGCTACAGAAGAATGTGGACAATACCGTGGACGAAGAAGTTGAAAAATGAGAAAGTATTGGAACACTAATGGGAACTGATCGAATATTAATGACAATAGTAAAAAGAAGGAAGATAAAATTTTTTGGACACTTCATGAGAGGTGAAAAATACAAGTTACTGCAGACAATAATAATGGGCATGATAGAAGGAAGAAGAAAGACCTCTCAGCTAGATAACATCAAAAAATGGACCGGGATTAAGAGAACAGAAGATCTAGTCAGAATATTTTGATCGTAATCAATTTCAGCAGATAATCCAATCCATACAAGATGATTAAGCAATACCCGAATCAGGTAGCACGAGAAGAAGAAGAAGGGTAGACGTACTTGGTTACTTGTTCAATTTTTTCCCTATCTATCTATCTATCTATCTATATACATATATATCTATCTATCTATATCTATATCTATATATATATATATATTTCCGTTGGAGGTCGGTTTAATGTTTTTGCTATTCTCATAACTTTTGTCTTTTTAACGTTTATTTTCATTTTTAATTTCCCGCCTTCTACTGATATTGTTATTATATTCATTATTTTTTGTAGATTTCCTCTGGACTCTGCCAAATATACTTGGTCATCAGCGTAAAGGGGCTCCGTTTATGTTATTAAATCCGAGTCTATTAATATTTCCCTTTGTGACTATTTCTTCCGCGCGTATGCGTAGGACAGTCTCGGTGACAACGGACAACCTTCTCGTACAACCCTTTGGCTATATGGCACAATATTCTTTAGACTGCTCCTGTCCGATTCGTACAGTTGCCTTCTGGTTCCAAAATATATGTTTAATTATGTTTATGTCTCGTTCATCTAATCAGAGATGTAAGGAAAAAAATTTAACATTTTCTATACGCAATTAAAAATCAGTTAGACTGGTTCGATGGTACAAATTTGTAGTAATCACGTAATTTACTACTCACTGCGAAAATTCGACGTTGAAAAATGGTAACTAATGCGCACACTGGAAGAACGAAGTTGCAACTCCATATTTTTAGTGTCGCGTAATGAAAAAAATCCTCCTGGAAAAGAAAAACAAAAAGGAAAACTCGATAATGAGCTAAATTGAATTTATATTAATGCCCGTTCGGTTCGCAGTTGGAGGTTTGATGATTGTTCGTTTCAGCTGCGAATCACAGCGTTAGGAGGAGAAATTAACGTAATAAAACACGCTGGATGGGATTTTCTAGCTACTCAGCGAAAAACGCTCTACGTTCGTAACAAGAAAAAGCTCGACATTTTCATTTGGCTTTTCCGTTTTTTTTCCGGAAGGTGCAAAAGAAGTCTGCACGAAGAAAGAAAAGAAAAATCTGAAATATTTGCCATCGGAAAAATTGGAAGTTTCACTAGTGCGCGAAAAGGCCGTTACTTACTTTAGTTCTTTTTGCTATCGTTCCGAATTCTCCGCCCTTTGTTTGCTTTCCGCGTCTTCTATATAGTGCAAACAAAGTGACTGATAGGATTTTTTCCGTTCGAGTGGGCGTAAGATTGGCATCTCGCTGTTTACACTTGTAAAGTGCTGCTCCTCATTAGCGAGCCTATATAACCATAGAAAAGCCTGCTGCTATCGAATGATGTTTTTCGGGGTTTTTTTGTTGTCTTTTATTTTCGTTATTTTAATAGGCCTTGCGAAGAACGTTTTCGGAAATAAACAAGATCCCAGCGGAGGAAGCGCGCTCTAGTATGAATAGGCAGACGGTAACGTTTGTGTAGTTGTCTTTCTATACGCGATGGGAAAAAAGTTTTTAGTTTATTATTTACACACCGGTATGGCTAAGAAGATTTTTCCTTTTCGAAGGTGAGATTTTGACGCCTTACCATCGGGAAAAAGGTGCATTGAAAAACACTATTCCGTGAATTTATTCAAAATCAGAAACTGTTAATCCTGCAATAGCGAGGAGAGTGCTTGGAATTGGTAGCGGCAGAATAATTGTTTTGTTTTTGTGTATAGTCACTGTCAAGTCATTTTATGGCTGCACTGGGGCTCTCGATCGAAATTCAAAAAGTGTCTAAATTTCCTAACTCCCAGTGAGCGTAGCGGTGGCAACACGAAAAATTCAGTAATCGAAGAAGGTCTATTCGCTTGATATTTTGCAAATAAGTTTTTGTACAATACCCGTTGTTACGAACCCATTTCAGGAACTTCTAAATTTTCGCGGCAATCTTTTAATTTTGTTTTAAATCGCCATTTTACACCTCAAAACCAATTACGAACTGTCGCCATTTATCTCGTTCCAACGATATTAGGCTAACGAGCGCTTGGTTAAAAACGACACTCGGCAGAACATCTACATAATTTCCTACAACTATAACCCCGGAGACTTATTCCCCTAAAATAGATACTTATCAATATTGCGTAGGATTCCCCGTAAACGCCTCCCCCTCCAGCTATTATTTTGCTGACACATTATTTTTTCTCTTAGCTAAGAGCAATATTGTTTCTATATTCGTTATACGCCGTATAATTCCGTAAATCTTCGTTTACTAATTTTCTGAAATATTTTTCTTTCACAAAAAACTATTTTTACGCGTTCTATAGGCGTCCGAGAATAGAAATACTAAAGCTATCAACGGATGGTTAAAGAGATTACAACGTCTACAGTTTTCGTCAACAATTACATGTATATATACACATTCGTACGAAGATAGAGAATAAACGTCGATGATGAACTCTATCTGAAATTACCTGTTTCATTAGCAAAAAACCAGGGCATGTATCTCTTGGAAGTGCAAAAATATGCCGAAACACAAATTGCACCGTAACAAACACAGAAAACCGCTCACTGAGGCGACTTCAGGACATCTACACAACGAAACTATCAAGGATAGCACAGACGAAATTCTAAATGAACAAAAACAACGAGACAACTCTAATTGCAACAAGTAAAACGGGCACGTCCGGCCTTTCACAGCGTCTTCAATGTCGAGCGCGAAACCGAAATCGCAGCAAAAACTACGCCGAAAGCGTACGAAAATCAACTAAAAAGCAGAAGGCAGACGTTCACTACCAAAATAAAAAAAAAAAAAAAGCCTTGGGTGGCGATGGAATAAAATACTAGCGACGCACTGACTTTCTAAGAAATCACTAGGAAATCACTAGGAAATCACTAGGAAATCACTAGGAAATCACTAGGAAATCACTAGGAAATCACTAGAAAATCTTGACAAGACCTATAGGCTGTTATAGATTGGTTGCTTACACTTCTCATTCCCATAGAGCACTTAAAACGTAACCCTAAATGGGCTTGCTCATATTCAAATATCAAAGGCAAAATAATCTAGGATATTCTAGATGTCAATAACCTTTCTAGCGTTAAGCCCAAAGGACATACACACTTCAGTGCATCTCACAATTCTCGCTCAACTACTGACTCCCTATTTGGAACGACCGGCCTGAGAAGGAGCCATTTCATTCGTGCATTCCATCATTTCGATATGTCAGCTGACTAGGTCCTCCAACTCTAATTAACCTTAATATAATAACTTCATCAAGCAAGAATCTAATTGGCCATTGGAATTTCAAATACACCAGCTGGAATCTTTTTCGAGAGTTTTGCATACATATATTCAAACTCGAACTCAGTTTTACGGAAGATGACGTTTTTTAACTGTACCGCTGAAATAATCGGGATCACAACGGTTGTAATAAATTTTCCTTCCAGCCGAATTTAGAATACGAAAGCAGCTGTTTGCCAGGCTCTGAATAACAACAGCGTTTTCTTTCGTCGGCGTTCAGATGTCGAAGAAGGTGGTAGAGATGCACCACACCGCAAGCATTACGGTTCGCAAAAAAAAACGTAAATATTTTTCCGTAAAAAAAATTCCCGTTAAAATACGAAATGAAATCGCAAAATATTTGTGTGTGCGTTCTTCTAATTATGAGCTGTTCGTATTTATTTAAATCATTACCACTTCGATCGTACGCGAATAAAAAATCATTTCTGCCTTATCGGCGACAACCATTCGAATGTTCGCGGCACATTAGAGAGACACGCTTCTGGCGTGACAAGAAACGAAGCTGGTTAACTATTAATGGTTAAGATTTGGGCGAAAAAGATTTTTTTGCAATCTAGACGGCCGAGTTGTGGAAGTTGCCGAGCGAGTTTGCTGAAAATTAACGCATTTAATAATTTACTTGTGGTAGTCTTCTTTGCAGTAAATGGTTCCATGTTTCGAGTAGCAAGTCAATTGAGTTTGCAACGGCAAATTACATTGGTGACAGCGCAAGCAGTTCATGTGCCATTGTTTATCTACCGCTAACAAGTAGAACCTGTCTTCTATAGATCTCGAGCAGCCGGCACAAATTCTCGGAGCATCGTGGTTCTTATTGGCTCCAATTACCGATATATCTCCACCACCGGTAGATGGACTTTCCGATCTTTCTCGATGTTCCTTTAGCATGAGTAGCTGCGAGATATTAGAAAAATTCAAATTAGTATCATTTAAAAAACCAGGAAAAAAAACAACTTAAAAATGAAATCAGAATTATTGAAATAAAGTTATTTATTTCCTACCCGTTCAACGAGTCCGTAAATTCGAGGGGAAAACTTTCAGAATAACTATGTAACAGTTGGAAAACATAGTGCGCCGGATATTTCTTATAAAAATTAAAAACGTTTAAAAATGATGTATGAGGCTATTTATATAAACATACATACTTACATACAAATACAAACACACACATATATATATATATATATACATATATATATATATACGTGCACATATACATATACATTAAATATATATATATATATATATACACACATATATATATTTTAAATTTCAGAAATTTGGAACGTAAAATAAAAAAAATAATACTCGTGAAAAGACGAGAATTTTCTAGAAAATTTCAATTTATACGGTTATTATTAATCAGTTACTTCGTGGACATAAGTAAGACAAATATGATAAAAATTAACCGACATATGCATAATCGCGTGGATATGAATAATAATGTCGAAAACAAAAAAAAAAAACTATTTAAGTACAAACGCGATTGCAGTTCGTAATTGTATGGCGATAGTGTATGTTGATACGTATATAAATGTTTATATAAAAAGTTTGAAATCGTTAAACAAATTATTATTTAGCATAGGATTCTAATTAAATTCGAATGGTAGTTTTAAATTAATATAAAAAGCTTCGGTATGATTTAATAGTCGTTTTCTACCATCTTAAAATATGCGATAGGAAAATTTATGCAAAAGCCTCTTAATTTAATTAGAAATCTTATTTAAAAACTAACAATTTAAGCGTTTTCAAAAAACACTAATGTTATGTATATATAAACATATGTCACTATTTAATCATTAGCTTTGGTCAGTATCTGCATTTTCCTACGTCATTGTATTTCATATTATTAATTAATATACATGCGAATGTAAAACATTTAGTTAATTTTTCACTTTTTTATATTTTCATGTTTTCCTTTTTTATATATATTTAATGGCAATATGAAAATAGGCTATGATACTGTTTGTATTTGCTAAAGTAAACAAATATTTTCAAATCCAGAAATTTTTCTAACAAAAATGCTTGTTCATGAAATGCACATAATGGTTTTTGTTCATTTCATGTTTATACTCATAATTTTCTTCACTTACTTATTAAATCAACTTGTCTTATTGTTATCTAGCACACTGGTGCTGGTTTTAAATATAATGTAGTTTACTTTGCAAAGTTACGAGTATTATGCAATGCATGAAATGAGCAAAATATATTTTGCGCATATTTTATGAACTGTTTGAAATCCTACACATTTCATTTAATTCTTAAACAAAATTCATGAAACGTGTAAAGTTTGCCCATTTCGTGAATTATACAATTTTTCATTATCTGCACTTGTGACACACACACAATATCTATCTATCTATCTATCTATCTATCTATCTATATATATATATATATATATATATATATATGTAAACTCTATTTTTTATATCTCGCTATGGTGTACCTCCCTGGACCGGCAGATAATAATTCTATACATATTATAGAAAAGTAAATTTAAATTCACTAAAAGAAGACGCTTGATATTTTCATTACGAATAAAACTAATAATCCTACTACCTGCAAAAAGATACCAGTCACACACCACCGATTATTGCGGAGAAAAAGCAATTTCTAATGAATAAAAATACACGGATTGTTAGGAGTTCACTGAACAAATAATTCTCATGTTACAGATCTTAATATCAAATTAAAATTACCGGAAGATCTTGATAAAGCGGTATTTGTCTTAGTTGATAGCATTCATAGAGCTTGTAAAATAGCTACAGTACGTCCTAAACACCTCCAAAAAAAAAAAAAAAAATCATATAATATATGGAAAATTATTTTAACATTTTTTGGAAAACGAGACAGCGAATTAAACGAACCGAAAGAAGTAAAACTTCATCTTTGAAATATACTACTCTATGAGAAAAGAAAGAAAAATACGTGATAAAATGAACAGTTGTTGAAATTTTCATCTCTCAATTGAATATAGAACACTTAGAAAATCTTTTTCAAAACAACATCCTAAACAACACTAGATAAATAAAGACCAGTGACTAATGTGGTCACGGACAAAGCTAAGGAAAAGATCGAAAAACCCGGTAAAGATTCATCAGTTCCTTTTTCATACAATTAGTTCTTTCTTTGAGAATAGTTTCAAAATTATTCGAAATGTTATTATTACAGGTTCTAGCCGCTCTATTAAAATATTATATATTCTTAATCATCAAGTCGAATTTGGACAGACCATTCTACAACCCCCTATATTCATAGAATAACTCATAGAATTACCATGAAGAAAAGATAGTACTGCAGATCCGTCCATTTGGATAATAGGCGATTGACCGTGTTTGTCATCAAAGGGATGTCTGTTTAATAAAAAGAAGAAAAACAAAAAATAAACTCTTACCAAGTGACCGGTATCCATTGTTTTATACTTAGTAAACGGAAGTGCCAGAGAAAAAAGTAATTTCTTCCTTATCAAAACAACATCAGAGCATCGATACCTCGAGGTAGTATTACAATTTTGCATTTCTTTTTAGACGGTTGATATTGCGGTACTATTAAAAACAACTGTAACTTCAACGTCTGCAAATGTATCGTTAGAGCATATAAAAGTCTGATCTGTGCGCCGCGGATAAGAACACACATACATATATAGGATAATCACAAAATGGAAATCAATATGGCTCCGCTTCGAAGTTATCCTTTTTCAGGATTCTGTACACACCTATTTATCCTTTTTCAGGATTCTGTACACACCTATATTGTACGGAATCCTAATAAGATGGTTCAGAAATGACAAGAATATCAAATAAAAATGTGCAATAGTTCACGAACGGTTTTACTTATTAGTTCCGAAATTGGATTAAAAATTACCATTAAAGTTCTGTCTATGACAGTGTCTACAACTTCAAGACAACCGATTATTAGACCCGATGGGAAAAAAACCCAAAAAACCGTCAAGTATATATATAATATGGAATTTAAAACAACCTCAACAATCACCCTTACGAAATTCATAACTCATCACTAAATACTCCTTTAAAGTGTGAAATTCAAAATGTAAAATAAAATGCATAAGTTCTTTCATAAAATCAAAAAATTACGGTTAAAAAATTATTTAAACCCCCTTCCTTGGATCGAAAACAGCAAAAAAAAAAAAAAGTTCAGGTAAGTAATAGCCCGACTAAAAACGTTAAAGAAATCAAAACGTATTTCAAACGTATACGTAAAGTACCGCTTTATAGGAAAAATATAGCCAAGCTTACAAGTCTATATTCGGACCCTAGGAGCGCCGAAAGCTCAAAAATGTTGAAAAAAAAACTTTTTTTTTCCGGGCAAGCGATATATTGTTGGAAAGATCGCTATTTGTCGGGAACGAAATTAATTTCCTTAATGAAACTTTCAAAGGTGACGAAAAGTTCAAAAAGGCGGCCCGAAAAATGACGTGCCCCCCCCCATTTAGCGCTACGAGTATTATAGCTAAAAATTTTGAACACGGTTAAAAATATGCTCATATTTCTCTAGTTTGGAACATCCGGGTGTGTAGCTTTAAAATTTGGCGCTCGCGGCGCCGAAAGCTTCAAGATTTTTTTTCTGGGCTTGTGATATATCGTTGGAAAGATCGCTATTTGTCGGCAACGAAAGTGTATTTAATTTTCTTAACGAAACTTTCAAAGTTGACGAAAAGTTCAAAAAAACGCGAAAGATGACGCGTGTTTCCCTTTCTTGACGACGCGAGTATCATAGTTAAAAATTTTCAACAACGTTAAAAATATGTACATCTCGGTACATTTTTGTAGTTTGAAGCATTTCCAACGTCAATATTAGGCCCTGGGGGCGCAGAAAACTCGAAGTTTTCGAAAAAAAAAAATTTTTCTCGAGCACGTGGTATATCGGTTGAGAGATCGCTATTTGTCGGGAACGAAACCTAATTTCATTTTCTTAACGAAATTTTCGAGATGGCGGTAATTTCAAAAAATCGTAAACTTTGCAGCGGGAAAAATCGAATTTTGTTTTTGAGGGGGATTTAGTATTATGTGAATATAAATATTATGGTTATCGATAACCTAACATACAGAATCCTCCTCATTTCTAATTCGAGAGATAGGTTTTGGTTTACTGAACGGAATTTTTCGATAATTATAAATACTTCCGATTGTATCGAAATATGTGAAATATCATAGCCTTCCAGTCGTTAACTATTTTTAAAATCCTTTGTCTTTCTCCCATTTCCTTACGATCGAATCTGATGGCTATTTTTTTTCCGCTGGGTTTGCCAGCAAGGACATTAGCCAAAGAATTTGGAAGGAGGAGAAATAAATTTATATTTTTATGCGTTTAAAAACAGAGAATAAAAATACTTCAAAGGCAGGAATAACCGAAACAGAAGGAAATGAGAGAATACAAGCAGCACCGATAAGGGGAGTAGCGATATCAAGTATTTTAATAGATAAGAATAGAAGGACGATTGCCCATTAGAAAAGGCCGGAAATTAAAATAAAACATGATATCAGAGTCCCAAGGAAAGCATATAGAAGGGGGGAGTGAAAAGAACAAAATGGAATAAATGTCGATGAAAACCGAAAAAATGATGAAGGAGACTATGATTGAAGGCGACAAATAACAGAGATTGTAGATCGTTTAAGTAGGTATCAAGAAAACTGCAGGCGAGGGGATTGATGGTTATTCTACCGTTTACAATTTGTATTTTTTCTAATCGTTTCCTAATATCATTATTTGCTTATTTCCGATGAGAGTCTCCTCTTCCTCGACATTTCTCAGATTTCATAATTCTCCTGATTCGTTCTCCTGTCACACTAGAGTGTATAGCGTTCGTTCTATTCAAATCGATTTCTTATGGTCCCCCAGCCATGTTGGCATTGAGAGCAATGAATTGGTTGATTCATTAGCTCGATCTGCCGTTCAGACTGGACTATTTTTCTATCCAAATTTTCTTCTTGCAATCTTAACGTTCTTTCTAGGAATTGCCAACGATATTTATCCTCTTTTATTCTCGAATCCGGAATCCTTCTATCTTAGTATCCAAACCCATCTTCCTCCGTATCCGTGGTACTATGACTTCCCTCATCTCTCGCGCTTTCTTATCTCTTCCATTTGCAGGCTTCGCCTAGATCATAGTCGTCTTCCGGCATCTTCTTTTCGCTTTTCTATGTCTCCTTTTTGTTCCTTCCATCCGGATGATTCTGATCTAATCTGTGACACAAATCACATTTTCTTTGAATGCGCGTCTGTATCTATAGAACGCTCTCACTTCTATAATCAACTCCTGAAACTCGGTTTGCCTACACTCCATACAGTGCTTCGTTTATTCTTTCACTTCCATCTCCGGCAATCATTCCTATTATAACGTCCTTCATAGCTTCTATTTCTAGTAATATTCAATTTTAATATTCGTTTTTCCCTCTCTCTCATTAACACAACCTAATGCTGGGTAATGTCCTCGACTGGGGATCCCAAAAAAAAAAAAAAAAAAGAAAAAAAAAGAGTAGTGTGCCGTCTCTATTTCCTAGCTCGCTCCGTAATATTAATATCTTTCTTACTTGACCATTTTTTTAAAAATAAAAAAAACTCGCAAGTTTTTTTTGTTTCTCTTTTTTTGAAAACCAGAACCGCAATAAGACTTTTTCGAAATGGAACCTTTAGAAGGCATTTTTACACGTCGACGAAAGCCCACAAAAATTTATTTTTTGGGGCCCTGCTCTTCAGAAATAAGGTTCCGGGTGAAAAAATTAATCAGAATTTTAATTTGGTCAGATGTAGGATAAAATAGCTAGCAGTAGGAATTATAGACAGACAGACGAAGGATATATACCCGGAATGCAATGGAAAGTTCTCGGGAGATTCCCGAAATGGCAATAGAAAATAGAGCGCTCAGTGGAAAAACATTCGAAAATAAATCAACGACGTCGCAAATACAAATGTGTAAAGGTCAAAAAATAAAGGAATGAAACTAAAGAAAAAAGGAAAACGAAACAAAGGCCGTGACATCAAAGTGCCATTTGTTATCGTCGATTTTTTTACAGATTTACATGAGCTGATTTTCGTAATGCATAACCTAGCTGATTGTCGTACGGCTCGAGTTGCTGCTTTCTCCGATTTCTTAAGAAATCCGCGTCAAATTTCGGTTATCGAATGTTCATGTTTGTTCGTTTTGCAGCAGTGTCATTTTCCCCTTTACCCGTTCAACCAGATTTTCTTTTT
This sequence comes from Icerya purchasi, assembly GCA_039619475.1. Taxonomy (NCBI): domain Eukaryota; kingdom Metazoa; phylum Arthropoda; class Insecta; order Hemiptera; family Monophlebidae; genus Icerya; species Icerya purchasi. The sequence continues at coordinate 143,945,503 of CM077115.1, forward strand.
GGACCTTCATTGATAATTTCCTTTACTTTTTCGCTCTCTTACAATCCCCATATCATATACAGCGCTTTAATGCCATGACCTTTGTTTCGTTTCCCTTTTATCTTTAGTCTCATTCCCTTATTTTGACCTTTACATTTCAATTCGTTTACGACATTCCGAAAATCAAAGATTCTGAAATATACCTATATGCAGATGATACTTTAATAGAGTAGCATCATCCTATAGAACAGACACAATAGCAAATAGACTGCAAAAAGCAGCTGACACGCTAATAAAATATTTTAAAAAGTGGCAGATTAAAATAAACAACAATAAAACGGAAGCCATTTTATTTATTAGAAGACGACCCCATGTGTATACGAAAAGAAGTAAACATCAAGACAGACAGGTGAAATGAAAGGATGAAATCTAGTACACCTAAGTTTAACACTGGACAAAAGATTAACCTTCACGAAACTAATCAAAAATAAAGTTATAAAAGCTCAGAAAGAGATTTGTTGTCTATACCCATACTTAATAGAAAATCCCATTTAACACCTGAAAACAAACTTATTATCTATATACAAATCATCCTTCTGAAAATATTATATGTAGTAATAATTTCGTCGTCTAGTAGTTAAATTATTTTTCAAGAACTCGAAAGAAGTCAAAATCATTGTCTACGAATAGTACTAAATAAACCACGATACACTAACATCAATACTATGCACAAATATGTAAAAATACCGTACATTCAGGAAATAGTAATTACAGAGAACACGCGGAAATTTTTTGAAACGTGCAGTGCATCTGACTTAATATTAATAAATAATATAGGCTCTTATGATTATCAAACCCTAAAGCTCAGATACAAAAAATATAAACATAGAAGGATAAAACACATACTATTAACTTAAAGGAATAATTCTACGAAACTCTTGTGTCTGGCGATTGCATAATGTCTAAATTATTTGTATTTTGTATCAATGTTAAGCAAGTTGCAAATTTCGACTTCCCGTAGCGTACGTAATATTTCGTTATCGAGTAAATTAGTATAGATCTTCTTTTATTTTCTGGAAGGATTTATGCATGTATGCAGGTTTTTCTTTTATTGTTTTTCCCGCAAACTAAATTTAGTTATTTACAAATAATAATAAGAAAATTTATAACAGACATGCTTCTATCCGGTAAGAAACACTCGTATTCGGTACGGATAAAACAAAATTTAAATGTTTTATATTATTATATAGAAGTGTATAAATATACGTTTGTTGTTGTTGTTGTTGTCAATTCATTTATTTGTTTTTGAATGTTCTTCCACTGAGCGCTCCTTTTTCTATTGCCATTTTTGGAATCTCCCGATAACCTTCCATTGCACATTCCCCATACACCCTTTGTCTGTCTGCCTATAATTCCTACTGCTAGAGCTATTTTATCCTACATCTGACCAAATCAAAATTTAATTAACTTTTTCACCCGGCGGCGGCGGCGGCTCATTTTTGACGAGTAGGGCCCCCCTCAAAAAATAAAAATACTCTCTGAAGAAGTTTCGTTTTGAAAAAGTTTTATGGCGGTTCTGATTTTCAAAAAAAAAAAAAAAAAAAAAAAAAAAAACATGCAGTTTTTTTAATTTTCGGCCGATCACCTTTAAGATATGCGCGTACGTGACTATAAAACACCAACCGCCGAGTTCAAGAGAGTGGTGGAGACATCACGATGGTCAAATGGTCTGAGAAACTTTGGTCGAAAGTGTCATTTACATAGGGTGCCGCGAGTGGGGAATGACCGACCGGGCACTTCCTGTTTGTATATTATCGATTGGCGTGAAATAAATTATACGCAGCCGGAATCGTTTCGTAATGTTAATTATCGACTCTTGTTCGAAGCTTAATTATTTTTATTGTAAAGTCTCTTATCCAATAACGATCAGGTTCATGAGGAGATATTTTCGGCGAGCAACAGAGTGACGGCGATTGTTATCGGCTAATTCTCGGCTAGAGTTCGGACGCGATTTTTCTGTGCTGATAGGCGCGTCTATAAAGCATCGAATACTATAATATTATTTATTATTATTATTATTATTATTATTATTATTATTATTATTATTATTATTATTCGAACAGACTATCTGATAAAGAAACTATTTACATAGGTAAATCTGATTTGTATTTTTTCGGAAATTTATTTATTTTTCTTTAAAAACTGTACGTAAAAAGTAAAAAATAAAAGATTAAAAATAATAACGTCCCTAACTGTGTAAATTCACCAGTGCGCGCATAGTAGCCGCGCGTTTAAATTCCTAAACAAATATTAAATAGATAATTTATATTTGTAATAAAAAATCTCCTCGGATCCGATGTCGACACTCGATCAGACGTTTACGAACCAGTTCCCAGTGTGCTACTGATCGTAGCCGATATCGTCGGAAAACGGTTCTGTACCGGTATCGTAGTAGCAGGTTTGCTGGTCAACCGATCTAATTTGAATATTTAAATGAACGTAATAACGTTACTGATATACGACGTTGTTTGTCGAATGATGCGGTAGGTTTATCAAAAATTTTCACTTAAATTTCCTCTTTCGGCTTTTCCGATTGATTACTATTACTATTACTATTACTGTTACTGTTATTATTATTACTATTATTTTTCCTATTTTTGATTCTTCATACTCACCAACGTCCGATTTTAGATTTTAATGGAAATCAAATTTTTCCACTGAAGAAGATCTTTTATATTCACATAATACTAAATTCAGAACAAAGAAATCTAATCTGAACTTTTCGCCAACATCGAAAGTTTCGTTAAGAAAATGAAATACCGTTTCGTTCCCAAAAATTTTCCCAACGATATATAATATGTCCGGGAAGAAAATACTTTTTTTTTTAAAACTTTCGAGTTATCGCAACGCCTCGAGGAGGGTCTTCTAATTTTAAAGTTGGAAACACAAATGTTCCAAACCAGAGAAATATACGGGAGGATGCGCATATTTCGTTAAGAAAATGAAATGCGGTTTCAGTCGTGACCAGCAGCGATCTTTTCAACGATATTATATATATCATACGTCCGAAAATAAAATATTTTTTTCAAAACTTCCGAGCTTTCAACGCCCCCTCCCGAGGTCTTGAATATGTAAGCTCGGCTATATTTTTCTTATAAAGCGGTGGTCCTTTATGAATATGTTTGAGATACATTTTGGTTTTCCTCCCAACTTTGTTACTCGGCCTAATTACTAACGTGAACTTCCTTCTTTTTTTTTTTTTTTTTTGGCTGTTTTTGGCCCAAATAATTTTTTAATCGTAATTTTTTTTCATTATATGAACGGGCTTTTGCGCTTTGTTTTATATTTCGAATTTCACTTTTAAATAGTTATCACCGGGTGATGAATTATGAATTTTTTAAGGGTGATTTTTGAAGTTGTTTTAAATTCCATACTATATATATTCTCGACGGTTTTTTGCCCACCGGGTCTAATAATCGGTTGACTTGAAGTTATAGGCACTGTCATAGACAGAATTTTTTAATTGTAATTTTTGATCGAATTTCGAAATTAACAAGTGTCTAAAACTGTTTGCGTGAGCTATTGCACATTTGTTTTTGATATTTTTGTCGTCTCTGAACCATCTCATTCGGATTCACTGAATCCTAAAAATACAACATTGGAACTATCTAAATCGAGATTGCATGGTGTTCGTTGACTGGGCACTGCTACCGATAAAAATGCTATTCAGCGTACTCGTAAAAAAAACAATTTTGCATTTTTTTTTTTTTTAATTAAAAAAAAAAAAATATATAATCAAGTACGAGCGATGTGGTGATTGACTTTTTTTAGACTGACAAGCTTTTTAATTTGCACTTTTGTAGTTCAAAATTCGCTTTTTAAAAAAAAAATTAAAATCTATATTATTTATCCGCGATAATTAATATTATTTCGATTTATTCAAATTACGTTTTCGTATTGATAATATTTTAAGTCAATTATAATTAAATAAAAGAAAATATCTAAAAAAAATAAACTTTTTTTTAACGTTTACTCGAATGACTCTACTGAGCATCTCTGTGTATGTTGACCGATAATCATCGACATACACACCTACATGGTACTACCACCGTTGAATGGTATATTTTCGAATAAATAAAATAATCGGTCCACACGGATGATGTTATGTGCGAATGAACGTGAAAAAAAACGAAACATACGCGACGAGGGTATAACCTCCTTCTTTTTTGAAGTCGGTATCAAGAAATTGAAGATATAATAGATAAACACGAGAAATTCCGGTTACACAAAAAGCTAAAAAAGACGGCTAAAATCTATATACCAAAGAGGCAACCATGTATAATGAAGAATTCTAAAGGAAACATAGTTACTGAACAGCACATGCTAATCAAAATGTGGACAGATTATATTGAGAAACTTTACGATGATAATAGAGATAGCAGACAAACGGGAATGTAATAACCACGGTTTAGAAATTATACAGTCTGAAATAGAAGAGGCCTTGAAGAATACACTAGTACGAAAAGCTTCGGGTCCCAACGGAGTACCCGCTGATTTGCTTAAGTTATTGGAGAACAGTAGCATCGCAAAATTAAAACAAAGATATACAATAAGATCTACGGTAGTGGGATAACACCACAAGAATGGATATAATCAGAAATTATTGCAATTCTCAAAAAGAAGAAAACGGAGACTTGTGGAGACTTTAGATTAATTAGCCTGATGTCGCATTTATTAAAAATATTACTAAGGATAATTCAGAGAAGGATACAAAGGAAATGTGAAGAAACAATTAGCAAGGAACAATTCGGATTCAGGTCTAGTATAAGAACTAGAGAAGCACCGTATTGCATCCAAACTCCAGAAAGGTCGAGAATTTCGCAAACCAGTGTATACTTGCTTCATTGACTTTGAAAAAGCTTCTGATAGAGTACATCGCAATAAGCTAATACAAATGTTGGAGCAGATTGGTTTTGATAACTGGGATATAAGACTGATAAAGAATCTATATTGGAATCAAACAGCATTTGTGCAGTTTGGGAATAATAAGTCACAACAGATTCATATCAAACGTGGTGTAAGACAAGGCTGCGAGCTATCACCATTGCTTTTCAATATATATATATATATATATATATATATTCAGAAATAATCTTTTGGAAGGCTTTGCAAGAAAAGCATATAGGAGTGAGAATTGGAGGTGAAATTTTAAACAATATTATGACACAGTGCTGGTAGCAGAGTCATTGCCTGACCTCCAGGAATTATTAAATAGTGTCAGTGAAATAAGTAAAAGATACTGGTTTTCAATTAACATACCGAAAAGACAAAGCTGATGATAAGTAGCAAAGAAAGATTGGACAATATACAGCTCAAATTATCAGGAAGAAACATTGAATATTTGGGGTGCTGGATAAATGAGAAGGCAGACCCGGACGAAGAAATAAAGATACGCATAGCGACAGCAAGAGATGCTTTTAGTAATTGGAAGAAATAGTGCTTTCATCTAAGAACCTCAAGATATCGTTGAAAGTGAGAGTTCTGAAATGCTACATATGGTCACGGCTATTATACGGGTGTGAGACATGGACACTGAAAACGGCAGTGATAAAAAAAAATAGAAGCCTTCGAAATGTGATGCTACCGAAGAATGCTTAAGATCTCGTGGACGGAGAGGATAAAGAATTCAGAAATACTACTGCGTATGGACAAAAATCGGGACCTGGTGAATAAAATAAAAGAGAAGAAACTAGAATGATATATAATACGTGGGGCCCTAAATATCAGCTACTGAGGAGGACAATTTTACTTGGGCAGATCGAAGAAAAAAGGTGGATTGGCAGGAAGAATACGACATGGTTTGAAAACATAAAAAATTGGACAAACCATTCTTCATACAGCCAGAAAACGGGAAAAATGGAAAATCATGTCAGCAGCCTGAAGTCCGATGAGGATATTGCAACTTAAAAGAAAAAGAAATGTACAATGTTGATATGTGCATCGAAAATATCGCTCATCTGATTTACTCGAATGCATGAAAGTAAACGTGCACAAATACACGCGTGTTAAACGTAATTTTATATCGACTTGTTAATCGAATTAGTCCGACATGATTCGACTTGATTGACTAATAGCCTTTTAGACATGGAAGAATCAAAAAATATCCTCATTCGTTGCCCCGTTAACGTCCGGAATGAACAACTCCTTTTCCCTTTTCCCAGAACACCCTCTTCACTTTAACGCGATAAAAAGAAATCAATTACAACATTTTTAGTCTTTATACATATAGTTATTGTATATTGAGCCTATTGGTAGGAAGACGAAATTTTTGTTAGTTTAAGTTTTCGAGATAAATTCTAAAATAAGCGGATGTTTACGTCCGAAAATTAAAGAAAGCCAAGAGAGTAGTTGGCTAATCCGGGAAAAAGTTTGTAACCCGATAATGTTGCGAAATCGAGGACATTCAGAATCTGTCGTCGACGTACGAGGCGACCTGAATGTGCAAGAAGTAGGTCAAGCAGTGTCCTTTCAAGAGCGCTTAAAATATTTTTCGAAAAATGGAGTCGTACAAAATTTCTGTCTCTAAAATGCGTATTTTACGAGCATCGCACGCGCTAGTTAAAAATAAAGGTCTACCATCACCGCGTTTCATCGTCGGTGTTGAATAACGCGATAATGACGTCACATATACATTTACTTTTATGACACTACACGTATTAACATGAAAAGTAATAAAAACACTAACAGAAAATGTGCGGCATTCGCAATTTTATATATTTAAATAAAATGGAAGTTGTAATTAAAAATGTGCTTTTGTTTCATCGACGGGCGCGTAACTAAATCGGAATAGCAACAGCAAATTCAATGGTAATTAAGGTAGCAGACGACACGTCAAATTTATTGCTTACATGGTCCGGACAAAAAAAAAAAAAAAAAAACCAAAGTAGTGGTGGAGCAAAGAAATTTGTATTTACATCCTAATCTGGATTTTAATAATGGATTCGTCGAAAAATTTCCTTATAATTCGTTTTAAAATTTCATCGGTTCAACACTAATTGCGGCCGGTGAATTAATAACACAAATTAAGTGTCTAATAAATCGGGGTCTCTAAATCGAATAAGTTTTTCTTCTACTTTGAGCAACTCTTTGATACAGTGCCTCCAGTGAAATGTGTTTTCTAGGAAATAAAAGAAAAATAACTTTACAGGAGAGATCCCTGTCTCCGTGCTGCTGATATAATTTTATTCTTTTCCAGATCAGCATTATTCTGGAGGCCCATTGAATGGCAAAGCCGACAAATGGATTAGTACGAAAACAGCTAAATTTTAATTTTACCCATGTTAAAGGGGGTATTTCCCAGGAAGAAATCTCAACTTACAAAATATTGCTGGAGGGTTTGAACTAGAGAGGTCATAGATTTAATTTCACTTAAGTATAATTTAAACGAATTTTCAAATTGCAATCCAGGTTGAATTTGAATTGAAGCCTTTGTTAAACACAATCATTGTTAACATTTCACTAGAATTGTATGCATATGTATTGTACATTTGAAAGAAGAAAAAAATTAAGAGAACACAAAAGATGTTCCTTTTTGGTACGTAGGCTAAGCGGGAGATAGTATGTTCAATTGCATAAACCGCTCGTCACATGAAACTTTTCATTTTAAACCCGTACCACTGAATTCACATTAATCACGCATCAACGAAATCTGGCACGATGTAGACACTTGTATTAGTAATATGGTGTAATGCGTATATGGCATATCGGTATAAAAGTGTTGCACGCTATGTTACGTTTCCGATTGGTTAGAAGTATCTTTGTTTCTTTTTTTATACAGAGACGCATTTTATAAATGTTAATAAACGGTTAAACATTTACTTGAAGCAGGAACTCCTAGTAGAAACGTTAAAATCCAGTTCAATCAAATCGGATTCAAAACCTTTTACGTTTTTCATTTTCTACTCTTGTGATTATATTTACGTGTGCCAGTGTGTATAGCTGCAAATAAGAAACTTAGACAACATGTAACTACATCGATTAAAAGAGAGAGCGAGAGGTATCATCGGTGTTTTGATGCCTTACATACATTAACGACTATAGTAAGTTATAATCGATATAAAAAACCATGAACGCAATTAATAAGTAATATAAATTCGTTGACTATGTTTTACCGAACTATAATCATGGCGTTAAAAACAATTGTCAAATGTTATTTAATAAATTGTTTTACTTTATAATGCTACGGTTATTGTTCGGCGAAACATAGTCAGTCGGCAAGAATTTATAATGATCGATTGCGCTTATATATGTTTTATTAATTGTAACTATTTCGAATATTTCCACAGTTTATTTATGTAGCGGAACAACATACACAATAATTATGTAATTCTTGTGCTACGGCAGAAACAAGAAAATCGGGTAATGAAATATGTGTAACGCTATTTTTCAGGTATTTATTTCAACACGAATAACGAAATCAACTTTTCAATCAGAACTGTTGAAGACTAGCATCTGTGCGGTCTAGGCGATCTTCCCAGGCCCATGCCCGAAGGACTTGCTTTGTACATATATACATATATATATATATATATATAAAGTAAAGTAGGTCTCATACCCTTGATAAGATATTGTGGATTGTGAAGTTAAGCTTTCCATAATGGTACTAAGCCTAATGGATCTAAAGAGAATACTGAGGCCAGTTCCTTTCTACTTTTGAATTATCCGCCTTTACTCTTCCAGATTTCTCCGGTACCCAATTATCCCAGATTAGGTATAAACTTGGGAGCGATTCGGATCCGGAACAAGACAAGTCTCGAACCCATGACCTCATATTAATGACTGCGTCATTTTTATGCTGGAGTAGTGTGAAACATCATGAGACGATTTTGTATTAAATTTAACGAAATTTGTAATGTTCAATTTGTAATCTTTTGTCATCATTCTTGGATTTATTTCATTTGGCAAAAAATTACATAATCAATGAATAATTAACTGAAAATTACAAAAAAAAGGTACTATCTAACTTTTAGAGAATACTCACAAGGCAAAATGTATATATATATTAATGATTATAATAAGAAAATCCGACAACAAAAAAGATTATTACAGCATTTTTATCAGATACTTATTTTTCATTTTGCGAAAACTGATATAGTACCAGTTGAAACCAATTTTTTAATACAATTTATTATAGAAGACAGTAGCACTTGCGATGTCTTAAAGCTCAGATTCGAAGGATAGACACCCTCCCTAGCAAAAACCACTTAAGAAATCTCCGAAAACAAGTAATGAAAGTAGCTTTGGCAACCGTTAGGTTATTTTGTGTGTCAACTTCGTTTTGATTCTGTTCGTGGGACCCCCGGGGAGGAACCATTCGTTTTGAAAAAAAAACGTAAAAATCTGTTAAAGAATTATTTAAATTATTTCCAAAAAGTATTCGGTCGCTGTATCAGACAATGATTTTCGGTCGTATCGGAATAGATAGCACACTTCGGATGAAGTTCATAGGCCGCGCTAATGCGGTTGATAGGCGAGTTCTCAGAAAAGAAGCGTTGATTTTTATCCGGTGACATTACAGCTTTTACCTGTGTCTGGTCATGGCGGATTTTTATCTAGCGGTTGACTATTTCGGTGTGTCAGCAGCAACCTTGTTTCCCTTGTTTCTTTTCGTTTTACACGCGCTATCGACATACATACCTACTTTAAAAAGGCGAGGACAACATTACATCATTAAAAACTGGATTTTCTGTTACTTACTTCGCTCGATCTAAATATGACCGTTCGAGCGAACTCGTCTTGGCTCATTCGCCAGCCGGATGAATTAGCTTAATATCGATTCGGAACTGTTGTACAGATTGGACTCTATTTCCTGAATCGGGAACCATTTTACCGATAATAATAATAACGGTAAAAATGATAAAAAGCAAATTTTCGCGACTAATGTGCGCCCCGTCGTCAAGACTGATGAGTTTATAGCAAGCTAAATCTAACCGAGTAGCAGCACATTTTCCGTACTACGCGTGAGGTACAGATACGAAATTAAACGCGTCTTTGAAATTTTTCGGTCGGGTGGGGCTGCCCGGGAAATGTCGACGCTGTGTCGAAGAGTATGCTAAAACAAATCAAGATCTTAAAGGACTATAGTTTTCTCCGAAGTCATAAAAATGCGAACACGAGATAAATAGGTTTCTCGAAAGGTCATTTCAAGGTCAAAAGAAATAAGAGTAAAAACTGATAAGTTACTATTTCCCGAAGCATGTTGATTCGCAAAAATTATTGCTATTCTCAAGCGTGGAAAAATTTTCCTCACCGCCGGTTTTTTATCTTTTCAAATTGCTCGTGTAATTAACCAGATTATAATGTACCCTGATAATAACAACATTATTATTATTATTATTATTATTATTATTATTATTATTATTATTATTATTATTATTATTATTATTATTATTATTATTATTATTATTATTATTATTATTATTATTATTATTATTGTTATTATTATTATTATTATCATCATCATCATTATTATCATTATTATTATCATTATCATTATTTTTTTTTAAATTTTTATTATTATTATTCCCAACAGTTTGGTCTGAGATCTATGTCCACTTCATCATTCTTCCGTTAACGAGAATAGCACAGTTCGTAATTGTTATTTGTAACCGGTAGCTTTGGATGTGGCCTATGCGAGGTAATTAAATTTTTTTCCTTTATCCTACTAACTGCTTATCTTCTCACGTTCCTCCTAAACCGATTATTCTGCGTCGTTAGATCGGAATTTTTACGCACCCTAAACTATTTACTTCCTAACCACTTCCTGGTCTCTACACTGCGATGCCTTTGCAAAGAATTTAACGAAATTGATGTCAAAATGGCTTAAAAAATTTTCGCGGCTCCTTGAATTCGGTAAAAATCCCACGTCTTTTATCAGCTAACGTTTCGAATAATAGAATACCCTATTCATCATCAGAGCGAAAAAACACACTGAGGCAGCAAAGAAAAACGTCCGTTCTTATCGATTACTACTTTTGAACTTTTTAATCAAATTTTTCGATTTTGTCGCGGTCCGAGATGTTTAACTAAGAGTCCGATTTGTGATAGTTTGACCACTTTTAAGCAGCCACTGGACGGCTACCGTAACGATTAATCTTCCTCTTCTTCTTCATCCGCCGTCTCCGTTACGAAGGTTGGCGATCAAGACAACAATTGGTCTTTTTTTGACATGGCAGATGTGAACAATTCAATGGACGAACAAACGATGAAAATCCTTTGTCCACGAATTTTGTGGGCGCCTTTTTAATCTTTTGCTCAAAAGCTTTCCTTCCATAATGAGACGTAAAATCTCATATTTTTGGCCTCTCATGATGTGGCCTAGATAACGTAGTTTACTTTCCTTAATCAAATGTAATAATTCCGGGTGTTTATTGATTCTTTTGAGGACTTCTTTATTTAAGAACCGCGGAATTTTCAGCATACGCCTATACGAATATAATTCAAAGGACTGTATACTTCTTTCTGATAAAGCATCTAACGTCCAACTCTCGTTGCCATACAGTAAGACCGAGAAAACGTAGCAGCGCAGAATTCTAATTCCCTTCTGCTGAGCAGGTTCTTCATTTTTATGAGCACTGCTATCGATTGCTCTATTCGCGATTGGATTTCTTTCCTACAGCTACAGCTGTCGTCAAGAAAGGTACCCAGGTATCTAATTGATTTTTTTTAACCTAAAGCTATTAAATAAAACGTGTTTGATAGTGCTCATGCGGTACGTATCAACGAAAATTATTGAATATTTGGGAAACAAATTTTTCAACGAATGCGATTATGATGTTATAATATACTTCTGTAATATACACATTTTGGCGGTGATCGGAGGGAATATATACGTTTTCTCTTTTAGAAAAAATAAAAATGAAACGTTTTTTTTTTTTTTTTTTTTTGGATACGTCAACAGTGGAACTTACCCAACACAAGGAATTGTACTTTATATATATAAGGAAAAGATTAGGAAATTGAGGAGATAAAGAAGGCCAACAAAGGAACTATATTGAGAGAGGGGAGTGCAAGAATGGAGTGGGCACTATAAGGAGTAGGAAGGCCAAGGCGCAGAAGACTAGAATACAGAGTAGAACGTTCGGAGGAAATAAAGGGGCATTCGAACAAAATGTGATTCGCATCACAGGTATAATTGAGCTCTGGAGGGTCATAAGGACACAAAGGAGATTGAACAATAGAAAAACGGAAAAGAGAAGCCGGAAGCAAACTATGATTGAACCGCAGGCGAACTATAGAGGAAATAATCGAACGGCTATGGTAGGGGAAAAGATTAAACCAAGGAAGAGTGGAAGGGAAGGGTTGAACAGAAAGGTAAAATGATCGAGGATTGGTAAAGAATGAAGGATAGAATCCGATCCAGAAATCGTAATGGGAACGATAAGAAATACAGTTGAGAGTTTGAGCAGGAAATCTACTAATGAATAGACGATTGGTCGCCGCCGAACGTGCCAACGAGTCAACTAACTCGTTGCAAAATGAAATGTTGTTGGATACTGGTAAAAAAATTATAAAAAAAAGAAAGATGATAATGATATAAATTATCTCGACCACACCGATATTCCACAGATGCCGCCAAAAAACAATAGTTCAAAATGAACTAAACTATCAAAATATCAAAAGAAAAAAAAACAAAAAAAAAAAAAACTATACTGAAATCGGTGTAAAATCGGACGAATTCGGAAATTAATCTGGTTTCGTCTGATACGCAGAGGGAAAAAAATCTGGGATATCCGAATCGGTGATGACACCGAGATATTGTATATGTGCTCCTCGAAATTCGGTCAATGCGAACGGCCGATTACTACTTTCAATTCGGTTAACTTCACTGTCCCACCAAGTGGCTCAATTTTATAAAGATTATGGTGGCCCTTACCGGGCGCGCAACTATTTCATATGTTACATCTATTTTGAGACTTTAAAATATTACAGATACCACCGACTTTTTGTGACTTTTTTTTTTTCCATACAAGGGGGTCTTTTTAATTTTGCATTCTCTTTAAAATCGTACGTGTATTGAAAATGAATTTATTTTTGCTGTAATAACGATTTTGTGCGCTACGCAATTATACTACTCTAGTGGTCATTCGAATTTTTATCGATAGCGATGAAGTGTATTTTTATTATGCGCCGCGGTGTGTTTGAGTTTCCAGAATGTAGAGGAGCAGATTCTTAATTAGTAAACAGGTTTCGGGTAGGGATGAGCAATACACGTTTGTTGCAATTTTAAAATAAACATATAAAAATTATCCTCATTCCTTTTTTTTTTTTTTTTTTTTTTTTGGGTTCGTCATAAAGACATTGGCCCAAGAAGAGGGGATCCTCTATTCCTTTAACGAGTAAAAATATAAAAATGTATTTTCTTCTCCGTCCCATTGTTCAATGTCCTCGCTCACAAACCCAATAAAAATAGTGTTAAAAAAAAAAAGAAATTTTTATAGGAATAATTTTCGGGTAATAAGTAATGTGAGAAAAAAGCGTGAAAGGGTGAAAAAAGTAAACCGGAGGACCATTGCATTTTATGTTTTTGTTGTTTTAGGATACACAAAAAAAAAATTAAGGAAACTCTATAAATGCTTTCTCAAAATTAACAAATATTGATGCAGTAACCCGAAACAAAATCTCAACAATTTATCGCATTCGTAAGTGCACATATTAACGCGGGGAATCATTATCATAAAGGGATCTGAGCTCATTTAGGTCAGTGGTGACACATTTGTGTCGTTTAATTTCTATTTTTTTTCTTTTGAATTCCACTAGTATTTCCTCCATGTCGGGATACATTTTTAACTTATTCTAACAAAGTGGAAGACTATACACCACTTCTTTTTTTTTAAATTTCTTTTCTTTTGTTTTTTTTTTTTTTTTTTTGTTTTTTTTTTTTTGATAAAGGACAATATCTAAAATCGATCAAGAATATTATCCCTTTGGAAATTTTAAATTTGTTTTTGAGCGTCAATACGAGCTCTAATAGAAATGATATGTGTATATAACATTAGTGCCGTTGGACTTAATCTCCATGATACCTTATCTCGGGAATATATGAGACTTATTTTACTTTGTGAAAAAATGTCCTAAACAACAAAATGTTAAAATAGGTTAAATATTTTACATTTACTAACGCGTTGATTTTGATTTTCGCGATTTCTTTTTCATATTTTTTATCGCTATTACGTCTTACAATTTTTAGCCTTCATTTTAATACATATGCAACTTCAAATGCAAGCACCTTCTTTACGCTATCTAATTCGTGTTTTAAACAATAGCGATGGGATGATCGATTACACTTATAAATTATCAAGGTGAAACCTTTTAAAGTTATTCTCTACCCTTTGATACGAAGTGAACGAAATAAAATAATCGATACTAAACCGTTAGCTCACCGGATATATCACGTTGTCAAGGAATCTAAACTTACGGAATAACATAAATTCGTATGACTGTTTGAATGCTTTTGTTATTTAACAATTGAACACGCGATTATTATTATTAAGCACTTAGAAATTAAAGTATATCTTACTTATTTGTAAAGGTACATTTTGACTATACACGCAACTTTCTATCACTCCATAAAGAACAATCATCCCAAACTTTGGTTGCATGTGTACTCTCGCTCCACTTCTATCTTGTATTAATTACTAATTCCTGTTTACGTTTCAACGGTGCTTTACTTCCTCGTCGACGGGGTTATCTCGAAGTTATTTATACTTATACAAAAAAAAAAGCAAACTAACCCAAACACGTCTCAGAAAATAAAACAAAAATTCTTGATATTCAAGTATTACCGTTCTTATTCTAATGGTCACGAACGGTAAAAACACGGTAAGACATAATAACCGGTACAAAATTCGTACATTACAGCGCATGGGTCATCTCCATGAAGTAACTCAAATATTAATATTCCTAAAGCAAAGTAGTACTTTAGCGCTCACAGATGAATTGAATGTAAACAGTGAATACTCATAATAAATAAATTCCGGAAACATAAAAGAAATTTAATTCGCTTAACGTTTCGACCAGCTTACACTGACCATCATCAGAAGCAAACTGTAGTAACGAAGATCCACAATAATCTTATTTTTTATCTTATTTTCAATAAAAATTAGCACTCCTACTAATTTTAAACATCCTGTGGCGTAATCGGGTTGTAATGATTATAATAGTATATTACAAATAACATAAAATACTTCCATGAAAAAAATCGAACTTAGCCTGTCAACGTTAAAAAAAGAGATAAATGTAATTAATTTTTATGTAACGGCATTCTTGAATTACGTTAATTGACGTTACAAGTGTATAATAAATTAAATTAATCGTTTCAGTTTACATCTATGTTAAAATCATTTTGAAAGTGATATTTTTTTCAAAATACTAATTAAATATAGCCTTTCTCAGAATTGACTGAAAAACTACTTAAAGTTTAATGCATTCAGGTACCCGAAAAAAAAAAAAAAAAAAAAAAATAATCTACCTTTTTCCGAAAGAATGCAATAATCAAGAAGATTGAAAATTGAGGTCGATGAAGAGAAGTAGTTATCCTCTACTACCGAAAGCAGCTTGCAAACTGGAATCAGAATTCTATAAATTAAAGTCTACTGAAGAGGGAAAAAATTTTTGAAAACATTAGCTGAAGAAAAAAAATTACAATGGTCGAATAATTTTGTGCAATTCGAAGAGATTTTGTGTTTTAGTAGAACCAGTATTCGTCTACGACATTTAAACAGTCGAAAATCAGTTTTGAAAGCTGGGAAATGTCCAAATTCACAAATTATAAAAAGTAGGTACATTAAAAGTTGGTTTTATCCGTGTTTTCAAATTGGTTATTTGATTGTTTAAATAAAATAAGTTAGTGTACTTTGAACTCTTAGGTGCTGTCAACTGAAAAATATAGCATTTAAGTATCTGTAAAATATCAAAAAATAAAACTGTTTCCCGAAACATGCGATACTGTAGAAATTATATAAACTGGATTTTATTCATGTATATAAAGTTGATAGATGGGTTAATAATTACTAATCTTACGAATCACTAATGTTAATATAATAAACTCGCGGAAATATATCAAATGCTTAAAAATAACATTAACATCAGTAGTTCACGTGTTAAATAATCTATTAAGTACAATTATATTTTAATTCTTCAAAAAATTGTTTATTTGAAATTTTCAAATGAAAAAAAGAAAACAAATTCACAATGCTCTAAAATCGTTAATAAAATTATCTTTTTAAAAAATAGTTTGCTTTCTTTTTAAAATCAATTTAATTTGTTTCGCGCGTGACTTGCGTATGTGAGACAGCTCCAGTAGTGTGTATCACTGCTATTGGATCATGTTCAGTACTCAACTCATCATTACAATATCATAATTTATAACAGTTTTTTTTTTACTTTTTTTCCTGGCATGGTAAAACGTACCACCCGATAAACTTTCAATTAAATTCTTTCGATAATTTTTGTTTTATACGCGTTATTATTATTAATTATTAATGTAGATTTATCTTATTTTGTCAATATGACGTATATATATTAATTACAACGTAATTCTTAGGCTTTCCTCATTAGAAAAAACGTCCCAATTTTATGTAACGTTTGTTATATTTTATAGAATTTTTAGTGATTATGTTATTATATTCATATGGACCGATTTAGAATTACGTTGTAAATTTTGATCATTTTATACAAAGTATAGAAGAGAAAGAGACAGAAATGTAAGCAAAAGGGGTCAAGGGGCATAGTCTCTTGTGAGGCCAAAATGGTCGAGTTATATATATATATATAGACAAGGGCGTCGCCAGCCGATGGGCCGGGGGGGGGCAAGATGATAGAAAAAGGATATGAGTTATAGAAAAAAATAAAATTTATAAGTTGTGAAGGCTTAATATTTTATTAAACAAGAATAAAATCTTAATTAAAACATAATTTTCGTGGGTTTCTGGCAAGTTATTCATGATTACGCGCCTATGAATACCCATTATGGCCAGTTGATTAAAAAGTTTCAAGGTTCCAGGGGTGGCAGCTGCCCCCCCCCCCGCCCCCCGCTGACGACGCCCATGTATATTAACGATTTTATGTCGAAAGCAGTATGAAAAATAGTTTTTATGAAGATTTATCGGTTAGCTAGCTGCCGTGATGTAATTAGTAAGGCTGTTGTGTTTCGTTCGGGTAGAACCGCTGCTGTACATTGTAATTTACAAAAATTTCATTTGCATTGGAGTAATGTCTATAGTTAACACGCCCCTCCACCAAAAAAAAAAAAAAAAAAAAAAAAAAAATAGTAATAAAAAATAAATAAAAATAAGTTTATTTTTAAAAGTTGCACAATGAACTAGGATCGACAATTCTATAAAAATCATAAAAGAATATAATGTAGGAGCCCAAGAAATGTTTCCATTGAGAGGCCCGCGGGATCGATTTATAAATTGACACATTAATTTCTACATGATTTTTTGTCAGGAAAGTATAAAAAATCATGTAACGATTTTGTATCGCATATTCTGTAACGTTTAATGAATTAAATATCTCGAAAGGACATCTGAAACATTTAATCTATTACCTTTTTTTTTCTTTTTTTTTTTATCATGCCGGTAAGACATTTATTTTATTTTCCGAAAAATTACCTAGTCAATTAAAATCAACTCTGTCATAAAAACTACAGAAAACTATTATCGAGAGGTCTAAGAAGGTATCCTTATGGACGAGGTTCGAATGATCGATTTTTATATATTAAATATGTTATTTCTTAGCCGGACATTGCATCTAGAAATAATAAATTAGAAAGAAAAAAGTAAAGTCAAAAGAAAAAGCATATGGTTTTTTAATATGATACACATACATCAATGCTTAAAATTATATCAATTATTGAAATTGTATCAATTATTAGAACGAGTGAAATAATTCATATTTCGTGCTCTTGAATTATTTACATGGTTTCGGTAGTCGCTACATATCTTTCATATATCATGATGAATTTTAGACACAATATACGTTCCACCGTTTAATTCGAAGCCGCCAGTTTCATCGATAATATACCGGTTGCATAGAACGGATTTTGCATAGAAGGGATTTTGCATAGAAGGGATTTTGCATAGAAGGGATTTTGCATAGAAGGGATTTTGCATAGAAGGGATTTTGCATAGAAGGGATTTTGCATAGAAGGGATTTTGCATAGAAGGGATTTTGCATTAAGTTCGATAGGTAGGTTCTATTTGGAAATACATTCTAAGAGTAGTTTTTTTTTTGTATTGCTTGGGAACAGTCCCCATCGGTAGAAAATCCGGTTATTTTTAAAATGTAAAATGTTTACTACTTTTTAAGTCCTTAATTGCTATGTCGCTGCCCTTGGTTAAGTTCCCTGAAGAAAAAAAAAATTAAATGACCAGGCTTTAGGGCAACCTTATGTTTAATCCAAATAACGTCCTGTTCCTGTAAATTCAAAAAATGATATCAGTGTTTTAATTTAATTCGAATTTTGCGTTTCATTTACATGCGTAAGTAGATTGCGTCTGCCGAAGCAATAAAATTTCGATATTTCCGACTATTACTCATTAATTCTATTAAAGCGGGTAACGAGCAATTAATAATATTATTATTGTCGGGCGATTTTATTATCATAAATGATATTATGTATGTGTGTGTATACGTGTATGTAAATTGTACATGTACAAAATGGAACGCATTTATTTTACGTAAATCATTTTCCCCTCGTCACTTGTTTCAAACTACACAGCATTAAAAACTCCCTAAAACGGTACACTCTGCTTAAAAGTATAGTATTTTTTTTAAATTGTACACTTCCCTGTTATTCCTTGAATTTTCTTAAAAATCGTACTGATATGATTTGAACTTAAAAATTTCTTCGTTCATCTTAAATTTTATAGTCTATTAACAATCGCAGGGGCACCGGTTTTTTGATGATTTTCTTTCGAATCCGGGTAGATTTATTTTACAGGTAGAATCACAGGCAGATTCTCAGGCATATTCACAGGCAGATTCACAGATAGATTTACAGTCAGACTAATTTTACGAGAGTGCAATGCATTCTTAACGTTTTTTTTGAAACGAAAGCTTCGAAGGCACACTAATTAATAGTAGTAAAGTATTTGGTTAGATTTTTTTTTTTTTTTTTGCTAAACTTAAAAAAAACAACGGCAAAATAATTACATCTAAAGCGTTGCAACGGTATGTAGTAAGACTATGCAGCTAAAATAATCTTCGTTAATCACCTTAGCGGGCACACACTTACGTACATCGGAAATGGCAGTGTACACATATAAATTAGTAGCCATTCGGTTCGTGTGTAGTTCTGGACTGATTTTTGAAATTTCTTGAAAAACAGTATATGGCCGGTGTACACCAAAAAGGGGGATTGCGGTCATTTTCGACCGTCGCACAATCGAGTTAAAGAGAATATTTTTCGAATACAACGGAGGAACATTCGGAAACACAATTATTCTCTGCAGATTCACGTCAACAGTTATTGTTATTAACAAGACAAAATCTATGGGAAACAGATGAGGACGAACCAAGGATGACACAGTAGCGGAAAAGTTAATGGCAAACTTATTTACATTGTAGGGGGGATATTGCGCGTGTTCGTAGGGGTGCAATAGAAAGAGTTTGAAAAGGGTTTGTTTTGTAACGCGAGAAGGTAAATAAGATTATGAGGAAACGAAAAAATATTTACAGGTGAATTGAAGAGTTGTCGAGGGTGGTATTATACCCGTTCGTTCTGTTCCCCTCTCTCTCTTCTGTTACGTGTTTTTTAGTTTTTCATACATTGGATGCAATCGCTCTACTTTTCTAGATATCTTTCAACGATAATTGTGTCACTTTTTTACGGATTTCCTCAAAAACGAGAACGGCAGTCGAAAGAGAATAATGCGCAAGAGATCCAGAATAAGTTTCGGATTCGTTTAGCAAATTCGCTTTGTTGAAGATAAAGATGCTTTTGTCCTCAGGTTGATTTTGAAGATTTGAAAATCTTACGGCTAATGGCAGAGCTATAGGCCCTTTCGGTTTTTGCAAAACAAAACGCCTTTAGTGCGAGATACAGCAGCGCACGTGCGTCTTTGGATAAGCTAAACGTCTTTCCCGACGCCGGACTCGAAGAAGTGTAGCTGTCCTCATCTGTGTACCGTTTCATACCGGAATTATCTACACTTGCGCACCATCAACCCACTGCGGTATGATCAACGGGCACTCTAGCCGATTCCAAAACAATAGTACATATTCCGTTCACTTCTAAATAGCGGCATCAAAATTCCTGAATGTTTCCGTTTTTTTTTTTGTTTTTTTCAAGCCGGGCACACTTCCAGAATAAAAGAGTCCGTATAAAGACCGATTAAATATGCGAGAAATAATACCGAGACTCTTCACGTCATTTTTCAGGCTGCTTTTTTTTTTCTTCAAAATTTTCCACTCCGGTCAACTCCGCGAAAATGAAAACACATGTCTGAAGTAATTTTGATGATAATGAACCGTAATCTATTACATTAGTTATAAATCTGTTTAAAGAGTTCAATGAATTCGTCGTGGGAAGAAATTATATATCGTAAGAAAAATTCAATTTTTTAATAATAAGAGATAATTAAGATTAAAATACTAGCGTATTTAAGTTAATGAAAATATTAATTTAATATGATTGTGTAAAATGGGATTACAGGAAACCAATTAATTGGGGATAGTGCCTGTAATGAACATTGTAGTAAAAATTGTAAATTAAATAAACAGCCCTACCCAAAGTTATTGGAAATGGGGGGGGGCACTAAATATACCGTGTATCAAAACTGCGTAGTGTTATATTTCGTTACGCGAGAATTAAAATTAACAATTCACAAAAAATGACATTTTGAAAATATTACAAAAATTAACTCTAACACTTTGGTTTGTTTTGTTTATTAGTAATTTTAATGATCGGTAGCGAAATAGTATTGACGTGTAATTTTTTCAGTGACTGCCGAGCGGTGCATTTAATTGAATTTTCGAAACTGTCACCCTTAGTTTCACCGCGACAGATTTGTTTATAAAGCTGAAAATGTTCAGCGAAAATTTACGAGAAAAAATGTTTTCCTCAACGTAAGAGTGAGGGCCCCGGGGGGGTAATTTGATAAAACCTTCGGTAGAAAGTTCGGAAAAAGGAAATGGGTTACAATAATCTCGATGGTTGCTTAAATGTCGGCGGAGCGCACTCAAGACACGTTAGAAAATTACAGGAGGGGATTTAAAGGAGGCGGTTGGTTGAAGGAAAGATTAGAAATGAGAAAGATACGTGTATAAAGCAAAAGCGGCGGTAATGGGAAAAGGGAGGTGGCTGAAGTTTCGAAATTGATATTACGAAATTTAGCAGGAATCTAATGATGGCATAGTTGAAGGGATTTTCGAAAAGAAGATTTCAAATGTACCGCATGCGTTTCGAAAGTGTATATACACCGCGTCCGACTTACCGAGAAGCTGAGAGATAAGTTCGTTCATGATCTTGCTAAGTCTTTCTGTCTACCCGCAACAAGCAGAATAGTATTAGAACAGACCACGCTAGATGAGGCCGTTCTATTAATTGAGAAGGCGGGGGTTATCTATTGAAATTCGGAATCTCTGTAGTGAGTTTACTGGTTAATAAAAATGAAACATCTCTACACACAGTCGTCAATGCCACAAGTACCATCTCGAAAGAATGATTCCTGATTATGATGTCAGCGGTACTGATGATAAAGCTTGTGAAAATTTTTCACCTCAATTATTACAAAAACAAAAAAAGTAAGTAAATTAAAAATACGTAACCCCTTTTCATCAGGTCAAAAAGAAAAAGATGTTACAGAGTTTGGTATACCTTTTTTTTTTTTTTTTTTTTTTTTTTTTTTTTTTTTTTTTTTTTGATAATTAATATCTGTCTGAGCAAATTGTGCCTTTGGATTTTCTATTCAGTTTAAGAAATAGTTCTGCACAATTTATTAGCGTCCCGAGTTATCGTGCAAATTAAATACGTTCGCGCGCTCTTTTGAAATCTCAGTCGTTATGCCCGAAACTGTACAGATTCATCTAGTTTTGGAGCATTAGACTTGATGTAAATTTACGCTACATCTTTGACACGGATACGCATTAGAGATGATGCCAAATTAGCGCGGATGTAAATAGAAAGCATTTTATCGATGAATTTCACATCTAAAAATTTTATTTAGTCAGGGGGGGGGGGCACTGGACAATATTCAGTTTTGTAATCGCGGTGTATGATTATGTAGATCGGATGTATTGAACTGAACCAAGATTACAGAGATTACGCGACTAATCTAAAGTTTAACGTAATGTTCCGTTCTTGTTGACATTTTTTTTTTCCTGCCAGCGAGTTACTCATATATTAAGGTGAGTTCGATAAGAGACCGATGACGGAATCAGCGATTAAATTGCGTAAACGTCAGAATCTTTTTACATTCGGTTCGCTAAATGTTATCTGGAATATTTTACACGGATGCGACAAAACTTTAAATCAGCGTTCTCATCCTAGGTAATGTTGATTCCTGTTGTGTTTTTTTTTTGTTTTTTTTTTTTTGAAACGCAACTGCTATTTTTAAATGTGTAGAATATCGATTATACTGGCGAAGTCAAAAAAAAAAAAAAAAAAAAGAAAGGATAAAAAAAGAATGTGCAGAATGCGCTGGAATGGAAACATATCCTCATCTGGAGATATTAATAGACTGCTCTTGCGGTCGAGAACAATTATCTGAATTGTAGTTAGTCAGTACTTTTAATCTGAATGTGCACCCTTTTTTTTAAGTGACAGACGAATTAACCGGGGGTCCGGGGTAGAATCAAAAAAGAACTGATGTGGGCTCGTGTAATTTTCAACGAGATTTCAGAGGAAGTAGCGCCGACGACAGAGTGCACCACTGGGTTGTTAGAGTGACGTTGAAAGAGATCGTTTTTTTTTTTTTTTGAGTGATTGAACACCGAATTGAAAAAATACGAAGCCGCTTTTTTTTTTGTATCTGCCAAGCCTCAGATAACTTTTCTGCCACCGTCTCAGGCTCGGTAAACTTCGGAGCAGCAACTGAAGTCCGGAACGAGACAAGTCTCGAATGTATGAAAACACTTCTGGTTCGGTAGTCAAGCGCATCAACAGGCTACTAAGAGGGGCACGCTAGTGTCCGTGTTTAATTATTAAAATGTATTTATCTCCTCTCTCAGTCTCTCTCGCATTCTCTTTTTTGTAATCTTCATTCATAATAGATATTACGTGCAAGGCAGTTCGCGTCGCACGGCATACAGCTGATTTCAAATTCTCACTGGCATCCTTATTATGATTTTTTTATTCAAAAAAAGTTACATTACAGTACATATATCTCCATTACAGCGACCTAATAACAGTATAATATATAAATAAATATAAACTTTAAAGATTAATGAATGAACTTATTGCCTGCATACATGGTTACTAAACACACACAGAAATTCGTCCCATCATATATCAGCGGTATCCTTATGCAGATAATTATATTATTAATATTATATAACGGTTAAAAATTAGTCTTTTTTATCGAGTATATAAAATTCTTCGTTATTAAATGATCAATTGCTTGTCATACGAGACGTGTGAAACATTCGAGATGACGCTCCATTTACTATTTCTCTTTTAAGTATAGGTAGTATATAAATGTATCGGAGGCTACTGCTATTTTCTTTGTGGCATCCGAGTGTAAAGTAAGTCCTATTGATAAGGTATCATGGATTGTGTGAAGTTTTTCATAATGGTATTAAGAGAGTGGATAGCTGAAGTTTATTCGGAAAAGTAGCTGGGATGTAATTGGTCCGGATGAAATTAACGGATCAGATAAAAAGAATAGACTCGCTGCGCCGAGCAGAATTTGAGTATGTTACTTGCAACACTGATACAATGCAGAGATGATTAATAAATTATACTATAATATAATCGGTAATTTCGATTCCCCTTTTTTTTTTCACAAAAAAAAAAAAAAAATGTAACCGATAGTACGAGTTGAAAAACGTGTAATGTTTAATGTTATTCCTAAATGTGTAATGTCCGATTCGGTGTTTTGTCATTTATTCTGTAGTCGTATAATACCCGGGGGGGGGGGGGGGGGGGTCGGAAAAGGCACACATTGAATTCCTTCAATTTTATCCCGAGTCTCTTATAATTATTGCATTCATTATTAATGTTCCGAGAAATCGGGCCTTTATCGGAGTAGTAAATTCGAAGTTTGCAATTTTTCATAATATTTAGGAAACAAAAAAAAAAAACAAAAACCATACACCTTGTGTAGTATACTTAAGCAAGAAAATATATACACGAGGAAAAATTATCTAAAAATTTAAATAATTTTATTAATCATCCCGACCGATTTAGCCTCTCGGCAATCTGGTAAATGGCGCATCTACTTGCCTCCGTTTATGATTTGTTAATGAAATGGACATTATATTAGGTTTGGCTGTAAGAAAAAAAAAAAAAATATTCAAAACTATCTAGAATTATCGAAATTCTAATAATAAGTTAATTTTAAATATGTACATATATAATGCTTTGCAAAGCGGTCTATATAATATTATATCCTAAAATTTCAGATATTTTTTGTTATCGAAAATCTGACAAGATCTACTCGGGAATTTTGTAATTTCAATAACACCCCTAAAAATTTCTCTATTTAATAGGTACAATTGCAAAAAATTCTGGTCGGATAGTGTTTTTTTGTAAAAAAGCACTGTTGAATTTAGCAGGTCTTTTTTTTTTTTCTTTCTTTTTATTAAAATAAACTCGGTGATTATTTCTTAAAAACTTATTGCGCAAGGAAACTAAAAAAAAAACCAAAAAAAAAAACGCGATGATACACAGCGTTTAAAAGTCTGGCCCCGAGAACAATTTTTTTTACGATATGATAATCAAAAGGAAATGCAAAGGTACACACACTCGGGGATTATCTAGTTGCAACATTTTGAAAATTACGCTGTTTCCGTCATTGTAAACGAGCATATTAACCAATTGTATACTGCATATATACTGCATATAGTGCATACCTATAAAAGTGTATATGTACACATAGGTAAGAAATGGACGTAATTACATCGACACAGAAAAGTACATAAAAACGCATAGTAAGTGTACCACCGCCGAACGTGCATAGAGTTTCGTCAATTACTGTCGTCTCATATTTGCGACATGTCTCATTTGCGTCGAGTCTCATATACGACAAGTCATTAATTATATTTTGATATATCGAAAAAAATGTTTAATTAACAAACACACCCGGCCGAAGTGCTTCGCCGTCACGCAGCCGAAATGCCGTTTGAACGCACGCAGCGCTTCGAACAAAAAATACCGCCAATGTTCACCGATAAAGACACACCCGTGTGTAAATCGACTAAATGCCGAAAATTAATTAACGAATATTTACGAACAAGTACGAATTTATTAACATCTCGAACAAATACGTAAAGAGACAGGCCGACATCGAATTTTATTAATTTTATGTACACAAAATTCGTCCCTCCATTATCATTATCGGTGGTAATGTCGAACTTTGATTTACACGCAGAGAGTTACCTCTAGTTTTAATCATCTTAACGTGATGATGGCTATTTCCAAACTAGTACTTAAATAATAATCGCGTGGTACGAATTTAGACATTATTTTCGGTTTACGTGACTTACTTTTGTATTCAAGCTTGTCTCGTACCTATATATGAAACTGGACGCAAGTCGGGCGGCCTTATGACAACAACACAGCGTTTAATAATATTATAAATAACGACCGTTTTTCATTAAAAAACGTACAGGTGGATAGAGTTTGCAATACGTGTTGGATACGTGAAGAACATGTAGCACCGCGTACTACGATTAAACAATACTCCGAGGAGTTGTGTGTTATCGGTCAGGTGGTATAAATAAACGATTCTTTTTCTCTTTTGTAATTTTTTACTTCTCCATTCAACGGCTCCAGCAGAGGATATAACTTTCTCCCTTGCAATTATTACTTTTTCGCAATAATGTTTTTATTTTTATTTTTATTTTTTTGGTTTGGGGGGGGGGGGGCTCAAAACACTGTGGAACCTATAGTAAGTGAAATTTTTGCAAGGGCAAATGTGGGGCATTAGAATATTCCAACTGAACGGGACACCACTATGTCTAACTACGCCCCACGGGGTACTTAATTGAAGCGCATACGTCCTTTTTTTTGGCGCGTACATCTTGTATACTATGCCGGTTCGTTGTTTTAAAGTTTGTTAATATTTACTAAGGGGTCCCAGGTATTCGCCTCTTCATTTTGGGGCAATTTGTTTGACAGCCACTGAACGTATTCAGATGGTTAAAAACTGTTTGGGATGCAAAATAATTCAGCTTTCTTAACTAAAAAAGCACGAAGAACCCTCTTTATTCCGGATTATTAATTTTCCCGGGAATATTTATTATTAAATTAATCATATAAGCGTTATTAAAGAAAACAAAAAAAAAAAAAAAGCTATTTTTTTGTCATATTTTTACTACCGCGTTATTTTCGAAAATTCGTAAGTAGAATGTAAAATTGTTCCCCAAAAGCTTAAGGTGTGTTTTTGAAACATTTAGCAATTTTCACCGGTCTTTTTTTTTTCTTTTTTGCTAACTTGTCATACGTCTCCGTCGCGAATTAAAGGCGAAAAAGAATGAATGAATTTATGAAAAAAAAAAAAAAGAAAAAAAGAAATCCCATGACACAGAGGCAACGTGACCTCGAAGGCCTTGCCCGCAGCCGTGTACCCCCGTCGCCCGGGCGAATAATTCCCCGACGATAACGCCCGCAATTTACAGTTATTTACAAGCGGCGCTGACGAACTACTGCTTTTTTGTACGATTTTCGATCTAGTTAAATCGCTTACTTACTCGCTTTCAGATCCGGACGCTGCGCCAGGAGATCCGATAAAAACTCCCGAATCGAATCCGGTGATTGTGATTCAAAAAAAGTAAAAAATAAAATAACAAAACAACGATAGCAAAAAAATCAAAAAAAAAAAAAAAAAGAAAAAAAAAGCGACGCAAATAATAAATAAGATACGAAACAAAGGAGAAAGGGAAAAATGAAAACGGCCCGATTCTTTAACAAACGATGGTCGATAAGATAGTGTGAGCCATCAAACCGGAAGGAAGCGGTAGTGCACTTTGAAATGATTGAACTTTTGGAAGTGACAATATTTGAGTTATAATGACAATACCCCACAGTCGCTGAGGGGTGGATACATAGTGTGAAACTGCGGTAAGGCCCGCGTTTTAAACCACGCCTCTTGACACTCCCCGCACCCGTTGCTTCGAGCGACGCGCCCGCGTCCTCTTTCGGTGTCTTCGTGTGCGTGGGGTAAATTCCAG
Organism: Icerya purchasi; assembly: GCA_039619475.1. Classification (NCBI taxonomy): domain Eukaryota; kingdom Metazoa; phylum Arthropoda; class Insecta; order Hemiptera; family Monophlebidae; genus Icerya; species Icerya purchasi. The sequence goes on from CM077115.1 coordinate 143,972,875, forward strand.
CACACAGCCGAAGTTGCTGTCGCCACTGCGACTTCGCCAGCTACCGGCTTTGCAGCAGTTCGCCTTTCTGCTGCTCTCGTTCTGGGATGTTCTTTATTCGCAAAACCGATTGCTGCTGGCAGCCGAACTCGCAACATCCTCGCCCTGTTCGCCTCCCGCCGACCGCTGTTCTTGTCGTTATCTTCTTTATCGATTTTTTCCCCCCCGAGCCAATCCGACGGCAAAAAATGATGATTCCGCTACAACTATCTCCCCGTAGCTGACCGCTGTGCTGTTTTTGCGCGCAGATGATTCGATTGTTTTCGGCAAACGTATTTATTTACCATAAATGGCTTTCGCGCCAGTGTGCATGCATGCGCGTCTGTCGCGGCAGTCCTGAGACATTTTAGTCGAAATTTAAAAGTGTTGCTGTACGCGACTTTATTTTTCATTGATGGGCGTTACAGCTGCGAACATTATAGCTTCGAACATTATAATTTCGAACATTAGAGCTGAGAACATTATAATTTCGAACATTAGAGCTGAGAACATTATAATTTCGAACATTAGAGCTGAAAACATTATAATTTCGAACATTAGAGCTGAGAACATAAGAGAATAGTAGAGCTGTTCACGCTTAAGGCCGAACTTTATGGAAGCTTTTCATGGTCAGATTTGTTTTCAGCTAGACAGATTATTCGCCTAGTTGTTTTTCGAGAAACCTGCTCAGTAATTATTATTGATCGTGTGTCGCTTATTATTTAAGGACAAAATTGAAATAATCAGCTTAGTAGTTCGCGTAAAGTACATAACGTAAAAATAAAAAAATGAAACATTTCCACGGCTTCGAACGCAAAACACGTTTTTAAGATAATAACAAAAATGTTAGAGTAGCTTTGCCGTCATCCAATGTGGTTCCTATTCTTGTCTCTTTCCTGTCATCGATCTCTGACCGGATCAAAATCTAATCTCTAATCTAGTCCAATTGTCCTGGGTAGCTGCCCTAAGTCGGCCAAGCCCAAAAAAAAAAAAAATGTTAGAGGGGCTGATTTGTTACATTCACGAAAAGTAGATGATGTAAAAACGCGTCCCGCATCAATAATAATGAAAAATAAACCCCAAAAACCGACATCGATTTAGAAAGTTTCGCTCATCCGTCACTATTTAATAATCTGCATCACACGTATATGCGCGATAGTCTTCATCAATAATTCTGACGTCATCGGGGATTTATGCAGCGCAGTAGAGCCCTTTAGTGTGCCTGACATTTCTACAGCGAATTTCTCATCCAATAGTAATCGTCGGAGAATTTCAAGACTTTTAAAACGGCCCTCGGCAACTAGCCATGTGGTGTCATTATGAACAATCGCGATTTTTAATGATTTCGGAGTCTGCAAAGAAAACGAATGCGCATTTATTACGCAAGTGGGTTCTTTCGTTTCCGGTTGTCGTTTTAAACTGACTCCTGAAATTCGCCCCTGATTATTGGTCGAGAAATCCGCTAGGGCATTTTAAAGCATACTAAACGCATAAGTCACCGATGACGTCAGAAGTGCACGCTGCGTGCGCCGTGGTAAGGACACCAGCGGACTATACTATTGTACATTTGTGTTTCGTATTTATTCATAAAGATATGGGAATACATAATGACAGATAAGCAAATAGAACTGAAGGAAAGAAGAAGAACAGAATGCTGAGGGAAAACTATTTGTACAAATTGCCCCGATAGCAAAAACGGCGGAGCAAACAGACATATAACTCGATTGTTAAATAAAATGTCTAAAAAAAGTAATAGAGGAGGAAGAAATAAAGGAAAAAAAATAAAATGCTTTTTTACAAAAAATAAATACCGACTTCAAGGTTTATTATAAAAATTTAAAAATGCACTAAAAAGTAAAAAATAATTACTCCCGATAAAATATATATATCAGAGTGATATAACTTAAGGTGATATCGTAATTCTTATACAACATTAATTTTTTGGAGTTGGAATTAAATTCATGTTAGGAACAATTTAATCAACATTTAATGCAGTTTTTAATTATTCTTTTAATATGAATTTGATGCCAACTCCAAAAAATTAATGTTGTATAAGAATTACGATATCACCTTAAGTTATATCACTCTGATATATATATTTTATCGGGAGTAATTATTTTTTACTTTTTAGTGCATTTTTAAATTTTTATAATAAACCTTGAAGTCGGTATTTATTTTTTGTAAAAAAGCATTTTATTTTTTACTTTTTAGTGCATTTTTATTCAATTAAATTAAAACATTTATTTCCACGGTAAAAACACCAAAAGCTACATTTCCATGGTAATTTGGCAAATTTATAGTATTTTAAGTCAAAAATCTAATCCGACGGTGAAAACAATCATGAATGAAAAGCATCCAAAAAGCTTCAATCTCCCGCATTATTAAGGATAACTCAAAAACTATCGGTCGGACCTTGATCAAATTTAAATGGGACCACATGACAAACGCCACCTTTCAAATAAAAGAAGAATCATCAAAATCGGTTCATCTAGAAGAAAGTTCTGTGGTAACACACATAAAAAAAAAAAAAAAAAAAAAAAAAATACAGTCGAATTGAATACCTCCTCCTTTTTTGAAGTCGGTTAATAAAGGAATAGTCGCAGAAAGAAGGAATTATAATAAATAAGTATTATATAAGAGAAAAGGATACGGAAATGGTGCCAAACAAACATGAAAAAAAGGGAAAGGAAAAGGGACGCAAATAAGAAAATAAAATAAATAATAGATATTAGTTACAGCAAAGTTGGAAATAAGGAAATTTACGTAATAAAATGATTTGCGCGGCGATAAGATTGTATAGTATATAAGTAGTATAGTGTAGACGTATTTAGATGTAAGAAAATTAGTCGACAGATTAGCTTGACCAGGAAATGTGTAAATAGTGATAAATATATATATATATATATATCTATATATAAACTCGGCCATTTTGGCCCCGCAAGGGGCTGTGCTCTTTGACCCCTCTTGCTTTCATTTCTGTCTCTTTCTCTTCTATACTTTGTATAAAATAATCGAAATTTACAACGTAATTTTTACTGGCATCAACACCAAAAAAATAACATAACCACAAAAATCCTATCCTAACATTTAACTTCCATTACATAAAATAAGGTCATTTTTTTTCGCTACGTTACATATTTCGTTACATACAATTGTGACATTTTTTTAATAACATAATCGCAAAAATCCTATAAAATATAACAAACATTACATAAAATTGGGACATTAAGAACTACGTTGTAATTAATTTAAAAAAAAAAAAAAGTGGTAATGTCCAAGTAAGCAAAAATATTTGTGACGAGGTCACCTTATGGGAGGCTGGAGAGTTATGTCAATATGGACTTTAAGCGTGAAAGTGGAGAGGCGTGAATATTCCAGTGACAGTCGTTGCTTTAACGGAAAATGAACTATTTTCCCTCAGTCTAAAAGCCCGTTTCACATTAAAAAGGAATTAGCGGAAATTTCAAAAGAAAGCGATATTTTGAAAATATCTTCCCCCAGTCCGTGTTTCATGTTAAAGTAAGTGAAAATTTTACCTATTCACGAGAAAGTGATATTTCGAAAATAAAGGAATAGAAAGAAAGACGTTTGTTTTGTTTTTTTGTTTTTTTGTTTTTTTTTTGTCATTAATGTGTATAGGAACCGGTCGCCGGTTATTGAAGTCTTGAACAAATCTTAATCGCGTATTTACCGCACTGAAACATTTACTGTAACCGGATGACGAGTGTTTTTTCCGTGCCCCTAGCGTAACGGTACACAAACTCCATTATTTGGCGTTGAGTTGAACTTGACGCAAGCTGCATGCGGATTCAGGTAGATTACCACCGGGTGGTTTAATTGTTTTCTTTTTTTGGACTTGTACCAACCGTTGCAAGTTTCTCGTTCTGTATTAAACTTTTCTAGGACACGTCTACCCCGACCGTTTTCTTCTGCGGGTCAACATGAACGTTTTTTTTTTGTTGTTTTTTTTTGTTTTTTTTCTATTTAAAACTACAGCACAAAGGTAAATTAATAATTATAAACATAACTAAGCACATTTTACGAATATAGAGCTACGCAATGTTTTCATCGCCTCTTTACGAAAAATTTCGTTGCATCCGAATCTAAAGGAGACTAAAATCGATCACATCCCAGCTAGGAAAACCCGCGCTTGCGAATCCGCATTTGCCTCATAGATTACACACTGCATACTTAGCCGGTATTACTTCAGATTAGTCACGTAACGTCACAAGCGTTGTATGCACTCTATGTATTACAAAACTCCCTCTCGGCAACGGGGGAATCCTTTGAAAATTTGCAAAGAATATTGAAATTTTCAGTTATAGCTGTTACGTATTTTGGAAAATTTTAAATGTGAAATCGTTTTCCCCCGAATTCCTACAAATTCCCACGAATTCCTATGAATTCCCACGAATTCCCATGAATTCCCTCGAATTCCACCGAATTCCTACGAATTCTAACTAATTCCCACGAATTCCCTCCAACACCGCTGCTGCAGTGCACGAAAATACTTGTATATATTATGTTCGTTGTTTTCTTGCTCGAACAGAAAATATATTTGTATTATGATGTTTTATAATTCTTCTCTCTTGCGTTTATAGAAATATCTATCATCTCTTCATCTTGGCTGCTGTACGAATATGAGTCGGGAGACATTAAAAATTCGCAATTTTTTTAACGCGATGTATATCAAATTTTTAACATATGAAAAAGTCAATAACGAACGAAAAAGGAGAAAATATGTGTATTTTAGCTTTCTTTCGCAGTCCCGCATAGATCAGAGACAGTTTTTAAAATTAAAAAGTGATACGAAATTTATTAATTTATATTTTTGTCCATTTCTACAACTTTTTTTTTTTTTTTTTTGTTTGCTTTAAAAAACTTTGTGACCATGCACAAGAATTTCGACCATTAGAACATTTTGTAATTATTTCTAATTGCGTATTCGAGCTGCTTTCGACAGATGAAATAATGAGCCTATTATTACCGTACTTCAAGTGATTGCGCCGAGGTCACTTCTGAATCACCGCGTATAACCACCATTCCAGAGTGTTCTCCTAAATCTGATATTTTCGAACTTCCTCTCCACTCCTTTCTTTTTGAGCGAATTCCAAAACTTTTAGCGTGCCATCTTCATCTTACCTTTTGGCTGCTCGCTATACAACCAAACGGCTACACTGCTGTCACAGATCGTTTACACGGTTAATTTAAAAGATGTCTATCAATATAGACAAGATAATAAATTGATGAACGGTTTTAACAAAAATTCCGCATCGTTAGTATTATTATAATTCAGTTACATTGTCCCATCTGAAAAAGTATATATACATATATATACATACATGCATATGTATATATATATATATATTCATAATTCGGTAATTTTGGACTCGCAAGGGGCTGTGCCCCTTGATTTCGCTTGTTTACATTTTTGTCTCTTTCTTTTCTATACTTTGTATAAAACGATTAAAATTTACAACGTAATTCTAAATCGGCCCATATGAATCACAAAAATCCTATAAAGTATAACAAACGTTACATAAAATTGAGACATTTTTTCTAATCCCCGTAGCCTAAGAATTACGTTGTAATTAATATATATATATATACATATATATAGAAGTATACGTGTATATTTTACCTTCGCTAGGAATAATTTTGCCGCTGCAATTCGTATTCGTGTTTGTAATAATGATTTCGTTCATTTCATTAGATTGAGGAAGATTTTATGAACCGCCCGTAGTATAAAAAACACTGACAAAGTTGAAACATACCAAACTAGGATGTATATTACATTTGTAGGCTTCCGGTTATCGTCACATACTATAACAGTATATTCGAACATTGGATAGGTACTATTCAAGAAAGCTTTGAAGCTAGTATGCGCAGGGGTGTTCGTGTAAAGGTTTTTCTGGAGTCTGCTATAAGGTCTTCAGTACTTTACTCGATACCGCTGATTTTGCAGCAGGTGATAATTCGGTAGGTGTGATAATTCAGTAAATGATAACGTTATTATCACAGCTGTGAGATGAATATAGTAGCTTTGAGAAATTTGGCTATGCAGCATTAGAATAAAGGAGAGTTGATTCCAAAGATGTTGCACTGAGAAACGTTCCCAGTGAAACCGTGTTCAAATAAATGTCAGGAAATGATTACCCGGGAAAAAGATGTCTTTAGGGGTACACTTGGAAAATTACCATGTGTCGCAGAAAAGCAAACATCCGGTATTGAAATTGCGAGTACTACAATATATTGCGTTTTCTTGATACAAGCGCTTTGACCTATCGTTAGAAAACGAGCTTTTCATTTATAAAATAATACCGAAGCCCATTTGGACATATTCAATTCCAAAATAAGGTCATCAAACTAATCATCTCACTGAATCTTTATCATCGAGACTATTCTAGACCCAAAAGATCCCCAAGATGAAATGTGCTGCTCTGCAATATGTAAAGCGTTTAAAGTTTACACACATTGCCAATAACAGCCTGTGCTAGAGAACAGTCTCCAAAGTTAATCCTAAATTAATTACCGCTAGATGTTGCTACCCCCAAAACTTTCATTATCAATTGCTATTATGTTCTCGCTTAGTCCCCCGATTGTAATTAAACGTTTTAAAAACAAAATAAAATCTTAATATACCGTGTGGGGCTGTACGTGAGTTTGTATTGACAGCTTTTTCCTTACTTTTTTAGGTATTCTCCTTTTTTTTCCAATTACATTGCCACATCTAGATTACATTTCGACGTTTCATTAGGTATTTTAAGAACTCTTTTTTTTTTTTTTTTTTTACTTGTTGCTAGTCCGACATCGTAAAGACTTACGAAACGGAATTAATTTCAGAGAGAGTAAAAGCGTAAACAGCTGCGAGGAAGGAAAATCGTTCTCCCTTTAGGAATTCTGTAAAGCAAGATTAAAAATAATAATGTAAAATGAACACCTTTCGTTGAAATATTAATAAAATTCCGGGGCGATTTGAAAACGTTCTTACCTTTCAGTCCCTCCCTGTTAAAGTGGTTTTCGCCGCATTTGAACGAAAAATATATTTCGTGGAATTTACGGAGGACTGTTATTACTATTTCCATTCGTTCATTTCCGCTTCAGCCGGTATTTCTTCTCAGTAATACGAGTTTTCATTAAAAAAAACAAAAAAACAACAAAAAAAACAAAAAAAACTTGCTAGTATCCACTAAAAAAATGTTCAATATGATGTTTCAAGTATTATCGCTTTTCGAAACTATTGATGATGGTTGCGGCATTTTTTAAAATTTACCTATAAATATTTAACGCTCCCGCGACCAAATGAAAATGGGGTGTGTACTTTTTGTTTTTTTAATTAAGCACGTCCCTGCGCTCATATATATGTATATCTTCGTATTAACCCTTCCAGCTTCGTTTTGCACAATACCTGTGTTATCCGTTACGCCGAATTAAATGTTTATCTCCAGTTTGGAGTCGCAAATAGCGTAATACTTTTTTACCTTATTTATTTTCCGTTCTCGTAGGGATTTTTCGTACGTCCCCGCTACGTAATAATAAGCGTGCAATTCCATTTTACCGATAGTGTTCATTAATGTAATTTTATACTGCATTCACATACGACATAACATCTCGGGGCGGCTCCTCATCGTTCTTACCGTGACTTCGTGACGTCAAACAATATCGAGCTTTCGATGAATTATGGAACGATTTAAAAGCTCACATTAACGCACTGAAAGGGTGCTTTATTAGAAATACTGCGGCCGTTCTTTAGGAAAAAATTGGTAACTGATACTATTCAACTTCTTATTAGGATGATATTTACGGAGAAATAAATTATATACCGGAACATTTGCGAAAATCTGAACTTTCAGCAATCACAATTCTTTGGTCTCTTTTTTAAAAGGAAAAATTCCTCTCACAAGCCTATCCGATTTAAATTTTTTTTTTTTTCTACACTGCGGCCGGGATGCTAGGCTTCAGAAGCTGGAAAATTTGAAGAAAAGAAAAAAGACTGACCAACATAGAGCATAATTGATGTTTAAAAAAAAGGAACGAATAGCAATCTGAAAAAATGTCCTTGCAGAAGGACAAACGAACTGTGAATCATAAAAAGCATCAACGAATTTCAAAATGTTCCAAAACGATAAGGTTATTCATTATAAGCGGAATTATAATAAAGCGCGGGGAAAACATTTGTGACTCTGCACTGTCTCGAAGAATCTGATTAAAGTCGCGGCATTAAATGACATTTTTTTTTTAGATTTTCGATGTTGCTTTGATTTTTCTAGTGTTTTACCGAAATGTCCGAACAAGTACCTGATGTGCCATACGATCCGGTTGGTAACCGGTGTTTCGACTCTCGGGATCGAAATACGAAATAAAAAGTTTCGTACATTGTGTTCGACTGGCCCCGCAACAGAGATCAGTGGCGGCATCTTATACATCACATGGACAGATCATAATCACGATATCTCCACGACGGATTCATGAGGCTCATTGATGATGACCGTCGCCTATCTTTTATTAGGGAAAATAGCAAAAAAAAAAGAAAAGAAAAGAAATTACCGTTTAATGCATTTTCGTAATTGTTATGTGTTTTGTTAGATGTGAGATTACTTTCGGACTACCATATTGGCGTAATAAGTATAAAGAGGCCTTTGAGCATTTGGAATTTATTTAACGGGTCTAGTCCGAGTGAGTTTTGATTAAGTTCCGATTAAGCTTCGATTGAATTTCGATTAAGCTTCGATTGAATTTCGATTAAGCTTCGATTGAATTTCGATTAAGCTTCGATTGAATTTCGATTAAGCTTCGATTGAATTTCGATTAAGCTTCGATTGAATTTCGATTAAGCTTCGATTGAATTTCGATTAAGCTTCGATTGAATTTCGATTAAGCTTCGATTAAGCTTCGATTGAATTTTGATTAAGCTTCGATTGAATTTCGATTAAGCTTCGACTGAATTTCGATTAAGGTTCGATTAAGTTTCGATTAAGCTTTGATTAAATGTTATTAATACATTACGGGGGAGCGTATTAAAATCGTTCGACTGGCACACGAATTCAAGTTTAGTTTAGTTTGCAATAATTACACGAAAGGATTTTTGCTTTCGTTTTCTTAAAGGATTTTCCATTTTCCTGAGAATATTCTTTAGCAGGTATTAAAGGGGGGGGGCGCTGCATTCAAGACACTGGATACACTCGAGGTTAATTATATCGGATATATACGAGGAAAGTCATAAAAAAGTCGAATTTTCCGAATAGGCGGGGAAACGAACTGGCTTCCAAAATTCTCTCCAGGTCAATTAGAGACGTCCTAGGGAATTATTTACACAATGTTTTTGGGTTAAAAAAAAAACGTTTTTCAAGGGTTCATATTGAAATCTTGAGATTACCGAGACACCGGTTGTTTACTTACTGTTAGCGGGCACAAAGACTGTCACAATTACGTGATCCCACTTTGTAATATACTATTTCGTTAACAACAGCTCAGCTGAAAGTATGTACTTTTCAGGAAGCTAACACGCACTAGTTGCACCTCTGGCTTTTTCTTTTTTCGGCTAATCGCCCGTTAAACGACTGTTTGCAATAAAAATAACCGGTTGATCAAATGATCTACTGGCTCTCATTAAGTAGTTTCTATTGTCAACATGTATCAAATCTCATCGGTTACTTCACCGGGCGCTAAAGTTTTAAGTTGAAGTAGTTGAAGGTTAAAATCTTCTTATTCATTCTTGTTTCTTTTACAAAGTTTATGTTGTAGTGTTATTTCTGTTTTGTTTTTTTTCACCCGAGATTTATTTCGGGTATTAAATACGCACGAAAAAAAAAACAAAAAAAAATAAATAATAAATTAAATAATTATTCAAATTTGAAAGAAAAAAAAAGGTACGTTCCGAAGTCATTCCATAATCGCGGTTATTACGAATCAAAGTTAAAACTTTTAATTTTGATGTTATTATTCGGATAAAAGCATAATATTTTCGACATTTAGCGGGACTTGGAACCGAGTTCTACTCGAATAGAACGACCTAACGAAGATAAGTTTTTATTCGCAGTACGACTCTTCAAATTTAAAACAAAAAATATTAATAATATTAATAATTAGGAAGAAAAGCTGACTAAAATGAAAGTCTAAAAGTAAAATAGTAGTCGCTTTTCCGTTAAAATCGGGCTAATTTTGTTTTCCGGTTTTCACCGATGGACAGGAATTCGTAAGAAGAAAGGTTTTTTTTGTTCGGAATTTTGTAAGTTTTTTTTTTTTTTTTTTTTTCATGAGAAACTTAGTTGGAGGGGGGATTTTTCTAAGCAACGGGGAAAGGAAAAATAGGGGGCGAAAATGCAAAAAATAATTACGAAATTTTAAAAAAAGGGGTTATTAATTGTCGACGGTGTAATTATGAAAATACATTAAATTGTAAAAAAATAAAAGTATAACAAACCAGTTTAAATGTATACGAGCGAGATTATACTGAAACGTTTTCGGGCATAATCGGCTGAATTTCTGTGTAGTAGTGTAATCGTCTACGCATTTAAATTTGTTATAGTTGAATTTGTTACAATTTAATATATTTTTACATTTTAACAATAGGTTAAAGAATTTAAACTGTGAATTTCATTATAATAATTTGAATTCATGTGTCTGACAAGATAGACGAAACCGGTCGGACGAGAAGATTAAAATGTGTTTTATATCATTTTCCTAATGTTTATACAGTTTTTAAAGGTTGTTAGTGAATTTATGTTTATGTTTATTTACGAATAATCATAATGTTATACATATTAGGTGAATATAATGAATGAAAATTCGTTTTTAATATAACTAATAACTGCAACGTTTAGGGACAATCGTTAATTTATTTAGTTTAACTAAAATGTGAAAAAACGACTGGGAAAAAAAGAAATTCGGAAGAAAATTTTTCATCTGTTTAAAATTTTTCTATTAGTAACGTCTTCTGCACGTGATTTCCTTTTTTTTTTTTTTTTTTTTGGTCTTGCCCCTGTCAGAAAAAAACTTTCAACGCTGTACAGACACATTTGTTTAAAAAGTGTTTCCTTTTAGAGGGAGTAATCGAAAATAAAAATTTCGATTTTCCAACTGACTAGCATCTCTCCAGAAGTTGATAAAACCTGGCAGGGGCAGAAGGGAAAACAACGAAATAATTGGAATATGCCACTGTGAAATGTAATCGAATTGTCCGAAATATTCTTGTAAAATGTGAAAAAGTAGAAATGATAATTGGCTACAACGAAAAAACGAAAAATCGAAAAATCGAAAAAACAAAAAAACGAAAAAACGAAAAAAACACAAAAACAAAACAGGTATGTCGAAATTACTGATGCTATTCGCGGGCTTCATTTAATCATTCGGAACGAGAAAAACATAGCGCTCTTTGATGAGGCGGACTCTTAGAAAATAGTAATAATCGTAATTCACGAATCCTCGACACACGGTAGATTTCAAATGGAACTGTTCTCGGTCGAATTTTCTTACGCGGAAACATTTTATGATTCTCAATTACATCGCTACTTGAGTGAAATCTTCCGAATTTGCCCCAAGTAAGTCTTTGACGTACTGCGGTGGTATCCGAAAGAGGAGGCCGAAACAGCAGCGAATAATAATAATTCGATTATTTCGGGGTGGTAACGCTTGCAGATGCAGCTTTCTCGCAGGATCCTAGCGATATCGCTCAGTGCCATTTCCGAGCAGCAGTATCGTGGAGGGCACCTGCGGTCCATTTTTCATCTCGGTACTACTATCAGTTTTGTAACGCAACACTGCTTTTATTATCTGCGCGTATTCGTTGTCCTCAGTGGCCCATCATCGTTGACTTATTTTTTTTTCGTTCAAATGTCCGATTCTGAAAACGGACGCGCACGTCAAAGAGTAAATTTTCTATTTATAATCGGCAGCTGAGCGGTACGAGGTCAGATGTGTGCGTGTGTGTGTGTGTGTGTTTGGTCTTGTTTAGGTATTTGTCGGTTTTATTGTTTTTCTGAAGAGTATAGTGGCCATCTTCCTATTGTTTCAGAACCATTAGAAAATTACATGTACACCTATATATATTTGTCATGAGCAGGGCCGATCGGGGTAAGCGGTCGGCAACTGTGAAGTGCTCTCCGGCCGGTCGCCTACTATAAAGAACTTGTCGTCTGCACGACTGACCAAGTATCTTATTTGCTACGCCATCTGACGATTCCATTGTGCGCAGCTCCATTTCCCATTCAACGATCTTCTTCTTGTTCGGAACGGTTCGGCTAGCACACAGATCGACGGGGTTCTCGGCGTGGCCAGAGTGCAGCGGCAACGTCGTTATCGTTGCATGGTAGCGCGGTCGCGCATTTTATTTATTACGAATCGTCTTGCCCGATGATGATGGAGACAACAATAAAGCTGCAAAGCGCGCACAACCCGTTGTCGTTTGCACACAAAGAGCAGATAGCGGCCAACTCCACCTCCGGCTGAACTGGTTCCCTTTTTGCGATTTTCTGTGCCGCCTATGACCGATTTTGTTCCCTTTCTTTCCGACCATGCCACGATGACCGCTTGTCGTCCTCGTTGTCGTCCTCGTCGTCGTCGTCGTCGTCGTTGTCCGCTTTACGCTGCCGGAAAGCGTTCGGCTTTCGCTTCTTCCGCATTCAGCTTCGGCTTTCGGCTCGCATTATTCAGCTATGATAGATTGTGCGCCGAAGTCGTTTACCATTGCAGCCCGGTATGTATTACGCGATCAATCGGACTGTCCTCCCGGCGGCGATGGCAGATCCCGGTTCGCGGCTAAACCGTGTCACTTTCTACTCGCAGGCCGTATCATCCGCGGTTCTGCAGTAGCACAGTGGTCTCTCTCCGGGCAAATGCAAGTCTCTGAAAAATTAGCCAAGGCTGACAGCTAGCTCGCAGCGGCAGATCGACCGAACACACATCTGTTGCTCGATATGCCGCCATCGCATATTTCGTTCGCTAAAACTACAAACATTACAGCGAACAAGCGTAATTATCGGACGCTTATCTTCGCTCGGTTTTTAAACCGATTTCCAGCGCGTAACTGCCGGCACCGTTCCACGATTAACACATCCGAGTGACAGGTGTTAATTAATTTATTAGTAATCACGCGCATGCGCCATTTACCTTTCTCGGCCGGACCGCTGCAGCTGGTAGTGATTGTTTTTTTTTTTTGTTTTTTTTTTTTTTTTTCGTTCAACCTATTATGAAGATGAAACCTTGCGAATAATCAGCCACTTCTTCTTGGCGTTCATTTCAGTTGCGTTTTTCCTTTATCCGATTTTTCTTTTTTTCCCCCAGAGACTCAAGGAATACTGACTATAGTTTAATAAATAAATAATCATTAGCGATTAAACCTGTTGAGGCTGCCAACAAATATTAAATGTGGAAAACTGCTGTTGCAAAATAATGAGTAATCGCCATTGCGTTACAATTAAATCCGCGCCGGGTCTGAAAGCTAATGTTGAAGTATGATGTGAAAAGCGTTTATATATGATATTTTTTATCTCGTTATCGCATTAGTTATCGGTTGTTCCAACTATTTCCTTCTTCTTCTCCTGGTGCCGTACTCTAACAAAGGGCGTTGCCGATCACATATGTCAAAACTACCTCTATTTCTGGCATCTTGCATGAGTCTCTCTCTCTCTCTCTCTCTCTCTCTCTCTCTTTGTAGTGATCATATGTGACCATTCCTTGATGTTAGCTAGTCAACTCGTTTTCCGCCTTCCCTTGCTTCTCTTTCCGTTTATTTTGTTTAGGTATTTGTTTTTCACGGGGACACTTGAAATAGCTTCTACTAAAAAAATTTAGTTAACATTGTTCGGTGTTAAAAACGGGTTAAATGAAAATCCACTGCGGTAAGTTCGCGAATTTACCGCAGGGAGCTCTATACGATGATGTTCTAGGTTTTTCAACGATTTTATAACGTTTGAACATTCAATTAAAAACTACTAGAATTAAGAATTTCACTTACGGCATGAAATTCGCATCTCACTGAATCTACTATTTGTTTACTGCAATGTTATACGCGTGTTTATGATAATATTTTAGAGTAAGAAGAAAAAAAAACAAAAAAAAAAAAAAATGCTGTACGAACGTGTGCCCCATTGCAAAGCTAAATAGTACGCCGGAAATAGTCTGACGTACATAGAGAGCCATCTAGCGGATTTTTTTCGAAGCTAAGTCGTTTTATTATTAATCGACATGTAATTTTCGCATTTCTAACAGTTTTTGTCGTCTTTATCACTTAGCTCCTCGCTGGTGGATTCTTGAATGAAATATTTATTATTCGGCCGACCCTAGAACACTACAAGCGCGAAACTAATTTTCCATTTAGACTGCTGGACATCAGTTAAAGCGATTCGCTGCTAAGTTTGTTAGGTAGGTTCCGGATGCTCTGCTGCCTTCCTCAAACAGATTAGGGACAAAGAATAAAATGCCTCCATGGAAGAGTCGGAAATGGGCGTCTTAAAGGAATTTCCCGAAAGGGCTGTTCATCTACCGATGTGATTAGGTTCAAAACATGTCAGAGCTTGCTTAAATCGCTTCAAAGTGGCTAAATTTTTACACGTTTTTAATAAACGCTATTTTTGATCCAGATATTTTTTCCAGAAGAAGTGTTCTATAAAAATTATGGTTAAAAAATTCGATAAAAAACGATGAATTTCAGAGGTCGTCACAGAAATCTCATAATTAAAAACTACGTTAAATGTATTCACATTAAATTATTTCCAAATATTGTAATTTCTTGTTTGGAGTGGCTAAACTATAATTAAAGTGCTTTATAAGAATTATTATAATATCACGTTAAAGTAATTTCGGAATATATTATTTTCTTATCTTTCGGGGAGTAATTGTTTTACATTTTAAACGTAACTTACATCTAGAGCGTTTTAACCGTTTAAACAATATTTTAGTTTCACGGTTAAATTAATCTATAAACATGGCCCGTATGTAATTGTAAATTAAGACACACACACTTTAAACCACAATCCCAGATGTATACCGTGTTCAGGTATTTCGTGTTAATAATTGCATTATTCGCATCGATCTGATTCCAAGTGACTAGTATACAAACACCAACAGAGAAATTCAAAACATCGCAATTTCTACATCTATCCCCCAGATCTGTCAAAAACCAATTATTTACATACCGCTAAATCAGAATATATCAACTAATTACAGTCCGGAACCGCTTATTCTATGCGGTGATTTCAACGCCCATTATCCACTTTGAAATAATAAATGCTCTAACACCAAAGGCAATATAGTTGAACGTGTACTGGTTAATTATTCGAACCTGATCCTCTTAAATAGTAACCAATTCCCAATTCACATAAACTCAGGCTATGGATACTTTTCCATCTATCGACCTAACAATATGTTCAAACTATCTAGCGCCCAAACTTCAGTGGGTTTCGCTGTCGTCGTCGAATAGGATTTATATCAAAATGGAACATTCCCAAAGCGAATTGGGCTTCATTTTATGATCTTATGGCCAACATAGACCAGCTCTCTTATTCCTCATTCGTCGCAGATTCCGTAGGTGCTTCCACGAATCTTTTGATGCATGCAACTGAGAATACCCAGATAACTCAATTAGCTCTCGAAGTACAATATTAAAAGCTTAGAGCAAAAGCCAGAATACTCATTCGCTACTTCAAAAAACAGAGCTGGATCAATTTCGTATCTGGTATTAATCAGCTTATGTCTTCAGCAGCTTTGTGGAATGGTGTAAAAAGATTAACAACAGGTAACAAACTAACTTTCGCCATTACCAATTCTCTAGTGCAACAACCAAGCATTTAACTAAAAAAAAAAAAAAAACGTAATTTGCAGAAACGAGCAGTTTTTTAGATAAACATATATTTTCTTTTATTTATTTCTTTTTGGTTTTTTTTTTTTTTTGGTCTGAACAATGTATAGTTCATTTGGCCAGCAGGCAACGTTCAAATCAGACTGAAGGCACGAAAACAAAACAAAGTAAAAAAAATAAAAAAACATTTTCTTGTTTTTTGTTCAACTGTTTAAACACTACTTATACTACTAGATAGTAAATGTATAAAGGAAGAAACTTCATCCTGCAATATGGTCGCAACTGCATCCACAATGCTCGATGAAACAAACTCGATAATCAATAATAACGTCATGTGAAAGGGAATAATTACTCCACTCGGAGTAGACAAATAAAAAAAAAAAAAATGTTTCATTAATCCGGACATTGATTGGATTTTTTTAAATTACAATTCCGTTTCTTTTGATAAATGAAACAAGGTTAAACAACGTATGATCACCAGAAACAAGTAGTTGAAAAATGCAGAATGGAGGATATAAACCACAGGACATCAGCTGATCAAAAAGCTGGACTCTATCCGTAGATAGGGTCTCACAACTGAATAACAAGTGGTTGATATCCTCGCGATACGCTGCGCTTACATGATGTCTATAATTTGAATGAAAATGGTTTCCATCGAAAAAATTAAGCCGCACTCTAGTAAGCCTGCAGATAGTGGTAACAAAATGCCGAATTAAGTTAGCCAGGATAGAAGTAATATTATTATACCAAGGCATACTTGGTAGAGACAATTGTACAATTTCGTATGTCTTGCCTAAACTAGGCGAACTATTAATTCTTCCAATCAGTACAGCTGTTCTTTTTAATCATGTCCAAAAGATCTGTCGATAGTATAAAGGGGTATACTACCTCAATCATTTTGCTTTTTTGGACGGGTATTGCGGGCAATGCTTTGCAGTTGCAGCCGTAGTGCGAAATGGCGATTTCTTGTCTCTCGTTCCATGACACTGTGGGCACTGCTTTGCAGGTGCGGCCATATTGTCTGATGAGGATCTTTTTGTGGGCGCTGCTCAGAAGTCGCAGTCATGGATAAAAATACTTTTCTTTTTATGCTGGTTACATCGCGTTTAGCTTTATATGGATAAGATCTGAAACAGGTAAAACGGCTAGCAAGATATGAGGCTTCCCTTTCCTCTAGGGCATTCCTCACACTTTTCTTCTATACATTTATTTCCCTTCGGACTGCTAGTTGTACAAGTATCGATCTCTTTTGACTCTTTTGTTGTTATTTTTTTGTTTTTTTTTTTAATTTAATTTTTTGGGCACGTCAACAGACTTACTCAACGCAGGGAATTGTACATTATATAAGGAAAAGATTATTAATGAGGTAAAAGAGGCTAACAAAGGAACTATATTGAGAGAATGCAAGAATGGCGAGGGCACTGTAAGGAGTGGGGAAGCTAAGGCGCAGAATATTAAAATACATGGTAGCACGTTCGGAGGAAATAAAGGGGCATTCAAACAAGATGTGTGATTCGCATCGCAGGTATAATTGAGCTCTGGAGGTTCAACACAAAGGTGGTTGAACAAGAGAAAAACGGAAAAGAGAAGCCGGAAGCAGACTATGATTGAACCGCGGGCGAACTATAGAAAAAATAATCGAACCGTTAAGGTAAAAAGATTAAATCAGGGAAGAGGGGAAGGAAAGAGCTGTATAGAGAGGTAAAAAAATCGAGTATCTTTTTTCTTAATGGGTAATCGTCCAACAAATTTAAAAAAAAATATAATACTTTATACAGAAGCCGATTTTCCGCTGAACAAGCTGAAAATTAAGAAACAACGAATATAAGAAAATAATTTTTTATTTGGCATTTTTTATTCTGCAATTTTTCTTGAAATGAAATAATGTAATATGATAACAGATTTATGAGAAAAATGGTTTTCTTTCGCCCTATCGCATATATTTTCCTTCTTCCAAATATTTTCCTTATGACCTTTGCATCTTTTCTTTTATTTCAGTGCTCGGTCCTTTCTGCTGAACAATCGTCCTTCTACTTTTCTCTAGTGCAACTTGGTATTATCCTTACTCCCCTTATCGGTACTTCTTACATTCTTTCGTTTCTTTCTACCTGCCCTCGAATTATTTTTATCCACTAAAACTCATAAGAATGTAAATTTATTTACTATTTCTTTCCATTTTTTGCATTAACGTCCTCGTTGTCAAACCCGCAAAAGAAAAAATAGTAAATAAAACACGGAATGCTTGCTGTTATTTTTCAACGTTGATTTTTTCATTTTTATTTTTATTAGGAAATGATTAATTAACGAATGCGTTAGAAGTACTAGGCATTGTTTTGGTTAAACATTTAATTAGTTAACAAATAAAATTCACATGTTCCGACGCATTAGCCGACAGCTTCATGATCACCGGAAAAAATTCCGCGATCTTGAAGCTGCCAGCATCGAAACACGTATCGAATATATAATAATTAAATAATGTTTTATAAAAAGTGCATTTTATTAAAGTCTCGTGAAGATGTGATCGGTCGAAGCACGTGTTTATTGGATTGTTTTTTTTTTTGATTCTGTAAAATCATATTTGTTTGTTTCGTTTATCTGATGTTTTGTCAGGTTTTTAAATTTTTCCTCTTCGAAATTGGTAACACCGTGCTTTGATAAAAATATTTGATTTTCTCTCGATTAATAAATAAGACCGCTTTGATTAAATTACAATATATATATATATATTTTTTTTTTGCTATTTTCATCCTTTTCCATTACATACACATTTGTATTGAGCGAAGAGTGATAAAATTTAAAAAAAATTAATTAGTTGAATAAAAAACGAAAATCAGTACAAATCATTAAATTAAAAAATTAAATATATTGTATAATTTTATTTCGCCGTTTCGAAATTTTAGAGGAAGATCTACCACCAGTGATGTTACGCTACTGCATATTACAATTCAGAACAGATTATCCAACGTCGTAGTTTTAGCTCAGTCAGTTTTATCGATAAAGTTTAAATAAAACACGGTTGTCTGGTTTTGTATCTGATTTTATAAATTAAGTATATATAAACCGAGGGGTAACATACAACAATAAAATGATAAAAAAGAATATCGGTTAGAAGTAATGATTCAATATTCAAAATTTTTCCTCGATATTTAATGTTCCCTAATAATTATTTATGGATTGTTTCTAAAATCAAACGTGTAATGCAATTTTATCGTAAAACAATCTATCTGCTGTTTTCTATTTTCCTCCGCTTAAATTTAAAATTAATTAAACGATAAATAATTTGGATGCCATGATGTTATTCGTTTCACATTCAACATGAGTTGCGTAACAGATGAATTACAACGAATATAGTTTTATTGCAGAAAATCTGAGATACCGAAAAATAGTGCGTACATATGTTGATGTTGACTGTAGTGGAACGAAAATCATGATTTTTCAATTTTTTTCCCCTGTTTTTTTTTTTTTTTTTTGATAAACCGAATTTCTAAAAAGAAAAAATAATAATAATAATAAAGTAATAATGTAATTAGTCAAAATTTATATTCTATTTTTTTCAAAAAACTACGATAAAAGCATTGGCATGTGATTGCAAAGAATATAGCGATGACTAAGAGATGTCGCAGCAGCTAGGTGAATTATTAAATTTTTACGCAGAATATTTATATATTCCATTTATTAATTAGTTAATAAAATAATATATTTAGTTCTCCTTTAGATTCAAACATCGTACACTATATATATATATATATATATATATATATATATATATATATATATATACATATACATGGGCGTCGCCGAGGGGGAGCAACGAGGCAGCTGCCTCCCCCCTGGAGCCTTGAAACTTTTTAATCAACTGACCATAATGAGTATTCACAGGCGCGTAATCATGGACAATTTGGAAGACTTTTATAACAAAGTAATAGAACAATTTGCCAGAAACCCAAGAAAATTATGTTTTAATTAAGATTTTATTCTTGTTTAATAAAATATTAAGCCTTTACAAATTATAAATTTTATTTTTCCTATAACTCGTATCCTCTTTCTATCCCCCCCCGTCTCATCGGCTGGCGACGCCCTTGTATATATATACATAAATACATACATACATACATATATATACATATATATATATAGGGTGCGGCAGCATAACTTCCTTTTTTAAAACGCGCCACTTTTTTTCTATTAAATTTTATTAAAGGGAAATAATAACAGAAAATCGAAATAAAACTGCAAGGGAAGAAGTATACGTATTGGCAATGGGATTTAGAGTATGTTATTTAATTTTCTGTTATTATTTCTTTAAACAATTTAGTAGAAAAAAAATGGCGCATTTTAAAAAAGGAAGTTAAGCTGCCGCACCCTGTATGTGAATATATGTATATATATATATATATATATATATATATATATATATATATATATTATATTAATTTTAAATATTAGTTACATTTTTTTATAATTAGTCATTACTTTAAGTTTTTACCTTATCCTTGATTTCTCGCGCTTGTATAATGTTATACTAACTTTAAAGTAGTTATCTCCTGCAGAACATCTATGACGCAGTGTACCTTAAATGTCTTTCACCTACTTCTAGCAGTGATTTTTAACGACCATAGAGGAAAACAAAGCCAACGTCTTCATCAGCGTATCTCAATAATTTTTCTTATTTTAATGCAGCACGTTGTTCTAGAAGACTTTGTCTGACTAGCGACGAACCGTATCTGTTGGACGAAGAAATAATTTCAGATTAGCTGTCTGTGGTAGAAGTAGAAATGATAGCGATGATTATGAAAAATGCGGCTTGCTTCTGAACACAGCGATAAAACGACGGTAGTGCTAATAGATAAGAATGGAGTTTATAAAAAGAAAAAAAAAAAACAGATTGCGAAGCGGTCACAAATGTTCTAATTATTGTTCGGGCTCGTTAAGTAATTCTGATGGTTCGCGCGAAAATGAAGTAAGAAGATTAACAAGAACTTTGCAATTTAATTAAAAATTTGAAGAGTCCTGACACTGAACAAATCAGGGCAGTCCGTATATTCAATTTTTTCATTATACGGAGCCGAAACGGGGATAAACGGTCAAATTACGGGCCGGTAGCTCGTATATTGAATTTTTAGCCGAGTTCTATAGATTGCGAAGAGAATAAACATTTCGATCCGCGAACGAATCGATGATCCAGCTACCTTTAACTGGACTATATATGGTGAGAAAATAAAGCAATAGAGCTTAATTATAATAAAAGGCCGATGATTCTGCTAAAAAAGATATGTCGGTCTATTGGTCCGATCTAATTACGAAGTTCGAAGATATGTAAGGGAAATGTAAAAAAATGAGGAGCGTGATTACAAATTGCAATTGAAACAATCTCTTCAAGACTGCGAACATAACCAGGCGCGGTGGAATTAGTAAAGATAGATAGATTGTCACTGGGAAAAATTCCGGTGATGACTGGCAACTGATTGAAAGTCTTGGCGAGACTTTAAATCAGTAAGATAGAAGGATTTCTCGTGAATGGGAGGGTAACTGTTCAACGAGGTTCTCTAAGCGGCTTTTATCGTGAACTTGCTTTTAGTATTATCAGGCTCGTGTGTGAGTAGGTTCTCTAGAGCAGAATGTGAGCGAAAAAAAGCTTACGAGGTGTGTTCGTAAGCTGGTTTACCCTTTCTGTTCCACCATAAGGATGAAGAGTTTGTGTATTTCTCATAATGCCACAAACGAAGTGGAAGATAAGACCGAGATAAAACCTTTAATAAAGGAGTTGAATTAAATTAGGGAGCTTCGATTCTTGCTCGCTTCGACCGGCAATTTCCAGAACCACGATTGGAAATTGTCTAAAAATAAAAACAGAAAAAAAAAAATATTCGCCGAATATTTTTATTAATTTTTGCTCGTTACGCTTGCCAACCGTCAAGGGGCCTTCTTCTCAATCTCTTCGCTTCGATAGCATACACGCGTTAAATTGTCACAAATACCGTTCGAGCGATTTTAATTATTTCCTGCTATTGAAATATTTTACATTTCTATTACATTTTTATATCACGAAATTAAAAAACGGAAAAGAAAGACATCAAATATTTGCCAAATTTCTTTTATGCACACATATTAGGGACTCCGTTCCTGAGGTCCTGGTTTTGTTCGAGACCCCGGCGTGTACAAATACGAAAATACTGTAAAAAGTTGATGACTAAAAAGAACAAATTAACAGATCTCTAATATATAATTTAATTAAAAAAATAAAATACGAATTTCATCAAAATCCATAGAGCCGTTTTCGAGATATGTGTAATAAGTAAAGTGAGTCCCAAAACTTGGACAGGACGTTGGGAATTGTGAAATCAAGGTTTACAATGCACTAAGATCAATGGCTCTCTCCGAACTTGCAGATCAACCAAGGTATATTTTTTTCATTAACTTTTTAAAAATATAACAACAATTGGCTATATAATACGGGGCAGTATCACTATTTTCCAATGTTGAAAATGTATTTTAGTTTGCGAAATATTTAATATGGCCATATAAATATCGTGAACAAATTTTATATATGCGCATTATTTGTACTGAAGTATTCTCGCGATAAAAAAAGCAAAAACAAATATTCGTAAGCCAGAAATATTATTAGAAATTATCAAATAACGTCCTGTATATGTGGACCGACATAATACTTCAATATCCATTATTTAAAGCGTAAATAAATATATTTCATCGTAATACAATGATGCCTTTTTTTTTTTTTTTTTTTTGGTTTTAAAAACAAATTCCACCCATTGTCTGTAATGATGCCTTTATCTATTTTCAGTTACTACTGTGTAAATAAGCATTTAGCTTAGTTTTTAATTTGCTCGTGTTATAAGATAAATATATATATATTTTATTTTTTTTGTTTTAACTTCTATGGACTACGCTAAAAACATCTAAGTCTTCATTTTACACCTTATACTTCTTTTTGAGTCCCTCTCAATTGGTGCATTTTTATAGCCATATATTTATTATGTACGTAAAAACCCCTCCCCCTCAAAAAAAAAAAAAAACTGTTCAAGGAAAAATTTTAAAATATTTTTTTTTCTTATTGTTTGTCGCAGAATATGCCTTATTATACAATATTCTATACAAAATGTAGTCATTGTTCATCTGTTTCATTAAAAAAAGAAATTATGGTTGCAGAAATAATGAAAAATCATTGGCTTTCACCAATTGGTTGTTTATGTTTGCTTTTTCGCATTGTCTGTTTATCCATTTTTAACCGCGTTTGATTTCTTCGATTACTACAGCCGATAAATTCGCGAGACCTTTTCATTTATATTCCTATTATTATCTACTTGCTATTTTTAATTGTATAATTTTATATGAATCTTGTTCTAATATTCATTTATTTTGTTCTTTATAGGTAGTTAAGCCTTTTCATTTTTTTTTTTTGTTTTTATAAACTTAATTCGCATTTACTTTTCGATTTATTAATCTTCTGGTTAGACGAGCTAATTTAAAAAGGAGCGCTCAGCGGTTTTCTCTAACGATATCAAACCCTCTGGCGTAGCTTATGGCAGTACTTGATGGAGATTGACACTTTTACATCACAAAAATCAAGTCCACTTCCCCGGTTACGTCGTTACTCTCCAAAGTACCACTGTCACAAACTGATCTTTCTATGAATGTCTCTGTAACGAACAATACTATTAATAATTTCGCAACTTTAACAATGAGTAATAACAATAATAATAATAATAATAATAATAATAATATCAATAACTCTGTATACAGCAGACTTGAAGTTTTTAACGTTCTGACCAGGATAGATCTTATTCTATAATGTAGAACGTAATACCTCTTACTTTTTTTGACACTACTGTCGTAAGTAGAAATTGCAATCTGTTTTTTCATTCGGATTCCCCTGCCTTTTCAAAATGCTAATTTCTTTGCTTCTAGCGACTTTAACGTTTCTATTCCTGTTAATATTGCAAATGTTTATCCTTTTTTCTCTGAGGATGATATCTTAGAGAAGAGCTTAGATCTTCCATTCTAGTTTTTTCTATAATAGCCAATCTAAAGAACTTCTGAGAGTAAAAAAATAAATTTTCTAAATGCCTTACTTCATCTATATTTTATAAATTTCCTAATTGTTCTCAGCATCACGCAATTCTCGAAATGGTTTTTATTCGGTCACGTTGCGATCTTATTGTTCCGCTAAGCCTTTCTTCTTTGATCGACACAATATACAAAATCCTCCTGTTTGTCGTAATTGCAAAAGGTCATCAATACTTCTGCAAACGTCATTGTTTCGAATGGATACGGATATCAAAAGAATTATAGCATATGAAAGTTTGTCCTTTCGTATGCCTTCCAAGTGTAGAATAATTTCAAGCTTCACAAGCGTTTCAGTTCTTCTCAAAAATTTCCTAATTTTCCTATTTTTTGATTCTATTCACCAGCACCGACCTTCGATATATTCAAATCACTTAATTGTTCTTCTAAACCTACTCCTTATTTTTCTCCGTTAATCGTTTTTTTTTTTTTTTTTTCTTCCTCTACAGTACTATAAATTTAACTCACCATTTAACAATGATCGCTCCAACAATCTACATCTAACTTCACAACTTCAGAATATTCTAATTTCTTATCTTCCGCTGAAATTCCATCTGCCATCAATAATTTCTTCACAGTCGTCTTGGACCTGCTTCTTTCTTCAAAACTGGTTTCCTTTTAAACCTTCGTGCAACCCGATTCGGGTATAGCTTAACCACTTTTCACGAATTTAACCTTTTGGCGAAACGCGTCTCGATTTCTTACGATCTGGAACGATTCTCCTACTTTTGTAACTCCAGTCTATTTCTTAATATTGCGAACTCTTTTAAAGTAAAGCAAGTCCCATACCCTTAGCAGGGCTTCGCGGATTGCGAAGTTAAACTTTTCATCTATGTACTATGCCTAATGGATCCGATGAGAATATTGGGACTAGTTCCTTTCTCTCAGCTTCCTTTACTTTCCCATATTTCTCTAATATAATTAATATTCAATTTCAGATTAGGTATAAACCTGAGAGCGATTAAGACAAGTCTCGAACCCGTGTCCTCTGATTTAGGAGCCAAGCACCTTAACCACTAGGCTACCTGCGAACTCTTTTACTGCCTTTATTTCTGGAAATATTTAACTTAATAAGTTCGTTTATCTCATTAACTCCGTATTACTCGCATATAAAATGATTCCGTTATTTTACATATTAATCCGAATTCTCTTCTTTTTTTCCTTCAATTTTATTTATTTCTTTCCCTATCTCTTTCCTTACTTTTACTTTAATACGTCTTTTAAACCCGATATTCTCCAACGAAATCGTCGAAGCCTTTAATAGCTCCTGAAGACGCGGCAAATCCGTATTGTCTTAATATCCCAATCGTGGCTCGAAAATTCAAAAACAAAAAATTTCTCCTTAGTTCATTGAGATAGAGTATAGACGGTTATGGCGCTGCGAAATCATCTTTATTCGAAGTGGTATTCATTTTTAATTTTATAATGTTTTCCATATTCCTTCGTCACCCTATTGCCATATTACTCTATTATTCCTTGCAACCTTTTTCGTCTAATCAGTATTTTCTCCGAAATTGAATCCGTGCAATTTTCCCTCTTTCTCATCCTTTAATTGTTTCTTTCCTTCTTTCATTACTGGAGATGATTGAAACATTCACTCTCTTCCCTGGAACTGTTCCAGTCATAACGGTAACGAAACTATTCTCGAAAACATTCTTTTCAGTCACAATATAATCTTTCTCTCATATCCGATACAGAAGTTCTACCATTTCCGTTTCTGATCTTCGATTTAATTGAAAACCCTCGGCGGTACTTTCCAAACCGATCATGTCCCTATCATTATAAACTCTAAAAGTGCTCTTCGAGCATTCTATTTTACTGCGAGTCTCTCTACTATTTCCAATATGCCTCTTTAATTCAATGAAATTAATATGTTTTGTTGATTCTTTTCTCATTTCCATCTCAACTTAGATTCCAAAATAACTTCACCGACTTCATCTCTATTGCTATTTCGACTGTTTCTCCTCCTACTCGAACTTCTTTAAAACATAAGCGCTATTTATCTTCTCGTGGTACAGTGATGAAAGCTTTCGAAGCCCTCTTTTAGAATCTTCTATTACTAATCTATCTCTCCAAATCGTCACAAATCTTGACATATCATAGAAATTTCAAAATAACGAATTACGACGCGTTCACTTCCAATTTTGTTAACGAATAGTATAAAGATCGAGCAAAGCGCTGAAGCTGTAAACACTAATGACTGCACCGAGGTTTTTTAGTTAACTTCTTCCCGAGAGGTGCTTAGGGAAGTTTCGACTTCGAACGAACTGGAGAAGCGTGCGCGGTCGATCATTCTGAAGTTATTGCAATTGTGTAAGATTTCGCCAATGTTCGGCACCCATCTCTCAAAGTGGAACGGTTTCGAACTCTAGAACAACACAGACACGAATGGTGCACCACATGTGGTCGAGGAGAGAACATCGCGATATATCTTTGTGCGTGTCCGTCACCGACGGCGACACATATGCTTGTCGACGGTCACTGGCAATGCGGAGCTGCTCACGGGAGGTAAAAGAATTACCACGTGCCTTTGACAAGTGTTTTTACATGCAAAAGAGCCGAGATCACTTCCGCTTCGGACGCTGCAGAGACACCGCTGATCAGTTCGGTAGCGCCACTTAGGCGTCTCGATGCTTTATCGGTAATGCCGATGTAATGTGCGGTTTGCTTTCAAGATACCGTCAACGGGACCGACGCTTGTACGCTTTATGTCGATCGCTGCTCCACCGAACCCGATGGTCCGTCATAAATCATTCGCATAGTCGTTAAAGTCAACCATAATGACCACTGCGGACCATATGCAGATGAACAGACAGCTTCGTCAAAATTCGATATTTCCCTTTGTAATTGTACACTAACCGCGAAAACTCTTGCCCATCTGTACCAGGTCGGATCATCGAGGAAATTCATTAAGCGCGTCTTTTGCTCGATCTCCCTAACCGACTGCAGACGCATTCTTTGCCTCAACATCTCTGGTTTCAGAGGATATTTTCTAATTCATTACCGAGCAATAACAAGCCACTTTTCTTTTCCTTCTTTTTTTCCTTTTTTTTTTTTGTATTTAAAAATTTTTTGGCGCGAATGTACAAGGTCAGAGGACACGTACTGCAAGTTGAAGAGTGGTTACACTAACCCATATTGGAATATGTAAAATCAAAATCAAAATCAAAATTTATTTTGTAATTTTTACAATGTAACGTACAATATAAATTATCTTAATCCGCAAATGTGCTCAGTTAGAGCGAGTAGCGGGATTATTATTGTTAATTGTACAAGGGCTTCCTACATGTGCATTTAATATAGTAAAAGAACAACATAGGGTTTTATAGCCCAAGTTTAGGTTTCTATACTATAATTGATAACTAATATATCTATTAATAATAATACACGGGCTACATATTCTTGTTGATAATTAATAAATCATAGATTACATAGCCCATGTTTACAATCTGTTTGTTTTTTTTAAATAATTTGCGGGTCCCACAAGGCAATTGCCCGTCTCTGTGGGTTCCCAATATAATTATATCGTTTATTCATCATCCACATCTTAAATCTAATACATCACATTCGCCTTATATCTATATATTACTTAATTCAACTTAACTTCTATTTTTACTGTTCTACGTCTAATTTTAATTCACAACATTTATACCCATCGCACATGGTACCACAATATTTTCACATAAGCCATATGTAATGCAGCTAGAACTGAGCACCAAACATTAGTTGTTTTTTTTTTATTACATCATTTATAATTCTTTACTCTTTCAATCAATTACCCGTCTTAGTTCCTTTCCTACGACTAGCCATTTCTCATTCTTTGCACCACGCAATCAACCATATTTTTATTTTGTCTTTCCATATATTCAAATTGCATTCGTCTCTCAGTTCCTTTGGTAAGTTACCTAGTAAATGACTCATAACTTCCTCTTCAACATTATCAATTTTATTATTAATCCCTTTAGGTCTTATAAAACATAAATTGTCATAGTTCCTAGTCCCATATTTCCCTTGTCGGTAATCTTATTTTTTCTGTTTTATACCTTAAAAGTTTACTGTAATAAAAAAACATTTTTGGCCATATTTCTTTATTATTGTCCCGCCAAGTAGAATTCGTTACAAGATTCGCACTTCTCAAATTCGGTAACAAAATTTTTGAACATCTTTTCTGTAGAGTAAATTTTCCTTAATTCCGTTTTTTTTTTTGCCTCAACCCAAATTTCGAATCCGTATCTAATCCTAATCATTATTAGTGAGTGTCAAAATACAGTCTCGTAGTTTTGTAATTCATAACTTGTTTTAATTTGTATAACGCCGGCATAGTCTGCCTAATTTTCCTAGCAATGTTATCTATGTGAACTCTCCAAGTTAACGCCTTATCGCGAATGTTATTCCCAGGTACGGCATACTTGCGATCCATGAAGGCAATCTACTTTGTGCAACACTATTTTAGGCACGAACTTTCTAAATCTACTCGGTGTTCTTACATACATCACTTCTGATTTTTTGGCATTTTTTGTTGTTTTCTTAGACAGTAGAATAATTATATAAAATACCTTATTAAGTCTAATACTAATCGCACATATTTCCCCAATTCCTTGTGGTTAACATGGAAACTTCAACAATAATAGAAAAGATTAAAGTAATGTATTTACTTATACTAATCATTATGGAAGTAACTAGTACATGAGATAGGAAAAACAATAATTAAATGCTAAAGAAAATGATATATATATATATATATATATATATATATATATATATATATATATATATATACTAGCTATGTCCCACGGCTTTGCCCGTGTATTAATGTCCGTTTAAATCTGTACCTGGAAATTCATAAAAAAATTTTTGCTTTATCTGGAATTGTATTTATGTTAAGATTTTTTCTCTCTTTGGGAAACATATTTATTACCGTCCAACAGAAAATAGTCTTCACGTTCCACGTTTAACTGAAGATTATCGATCTTTCTTTAACCTATCGGTCTTGATCTAACAAAAAGTTTTTCTCAACTAAAAAGCACACACAGCCATCGGTTTGGAGTTACTCACTCGGTGATCTCCCATAATTAATTACACATTTAAGAAAACATCCTCTTCACTCATATCTTCCGAATTCTCCGTATCGAGCATTTTATTAAAATTAATTTATTACCGCAACAACAAACTGCAATAGTTGAGTAAGAATTTTAATACTCCTGGTAGAAAATTATTAAAAAGAAAGTTAAACAGTTAATTTAAAACATTTATACAGCGGTTTTGACCCAAAAGTTCGAATATTTGACATATCAGTTAAATACTCTATTTATTTTTATATGTTATCCATTAAGTCCAATAGTGTATATGGCTTAAACCTCTTCCAGTTTTTATAAACATATTGTACAATATATTTTCATATTTCGACTCCTAATCATTCATTATTATACAATAAATAAGATAGAGATGAAAACAAACATGTACCATCCCTATCTATGTATTTAACATAATGGGCAACTATTGTATCCTTAACACATATTAATTCTACATTCGTAATTACAGTGAGTATTTATATATCCAAAATACTCACTTCAATACCGCACAGCATTTGCACAAACCGAAAGTAAAATGTAATATTTTTGAATATTAGACACCGCGATCCTCTCTGCCATTCCAACATCAACAACAACTTTTCTTCCGACCTCCCTGTCTTCAGCATTTTATTAAAATTAATTGATTACCACAACAGCAAACCAATATACGTAGTTGAGTAAAGATTTCAAATTTGAATATAAATAACGTTCCCGGTAGTAAATTCCGTTGCAGGATATTTTAGAAAACACCATTTTTTTTTTAACTCTCCGTAATGAGTACAGCAGCTAGCTAGGAGCGCGCGACTTGGAAGTTTAATTATTTCAATAACGCAAAAAGTGAAATAGCAGAAGCGGCGTATTTACTTACACCAGAAACTAATAAAATAGCCATAGTAATCATTTTATTTAAATTTTTAGGTTTAGTTTATTTTTACCGTGGTAATCATTTTATTTAAAAATTAATTTTTTGTTCATTTCTTTTTATTCGTCCCAAATACATTTCTGTGCCCCTGGTCTCATCTCAACTATTTAAAACCTTCATATTTCGTGTAGTGGACCGAATTGTGAATCTAAACCATTCTTGAATACACTTGAACATACACAAAAAATTTCATCAAAATCGGTCTAGCCGTTTAGGAGGAGTTCAGTCACAAACACACGCACAGAAGAATTATATATATAAGATATACATACATATATATATCATTTCCAAAATAATCCACATTGCATAATATTTTTATTATTACGGCTTCAGCGTTAGTTAAATGGTACGCTTAAATTTAATGCAAATTTAAATTATGCTTAAACAGGTAAAATCATAAATTTATTATTACATAAGCAAAATGTGTCGCAATATTCGAAATAGTTGTGATGAAACATAGAAACAATTTATAATTATATAAATATAAATTTGAAAGGGAAAAATAAGTTTAATGCTAACGACGAAGACATTTTTTTTTGTTCACAACTGAAACTGTAAATGAGTGCTCACTCTACTAATGCAGTAGTCATCATTGCGACAATAATAGATATTAAATTTATACAATAGATAAAAAAAAAATATATTAATCGGTAGTTAGAGGAACCGTGATTATCCAGTGTGCGACTCTGAAACATGTCTGTTGGTTTTCTGTTTTTGCGAATTTAGAGTATATTTCTAAAAACGTTATACAAACATAATTAATAATAAAATGTTAAAAAGAAAAAAAACACGCCGATTTCAAAGATTTATTATAAAAATTTAATAAAAACGCAGTAAAAATAATTATTAAATGAAAAATATATTTCAGAGTGGTGTGATGTTATCATAATTTTTATATGCACAACATTAATACCCTAATTAGAATCTTAACATTTTAGAGGTTCTCGTATTCTTTCTACATTCTAACATCCTTTCTAATTCAGGTTCCGATGGTAAGTGTAATAATATTTTAAACAAATTAAACCTGAATGCGCCGTTTTCATCACATTGTTCGATGACTGCTCAGTAAATAATACACTTATCACTCTATTTTTGTATAGAAGCACTGCTTATACACCTTTAAATATCAGTATGAATAATTGAAAGTTATGTATGACCCAAAAGCATTACCTTCCTTTTCGAAGTCGGTAAAGGTAAGTTGTTTACAAATACAAGTCGATAAAAAAATGTCGGTAAATTCATAACTTGATTGTTAGCGTTTTTAGTTTTAATTAAGTGTCTGTGCAGGGATACTTTGTGTTATTGGCGGACGATGGGCTATAAAACTTTTCCTTAAATTGTATTTATTTCATTTTGTTAAAGTAAATTAATTTATATTTTTATTTTTGTTCGTTATTAAGAAATCTATTTATTTTATATTAATAAAAATGCTGTTTACATTATTACCGTATTTATTGAATATAATTTTTTGGAACAGTTATAAAACGGCTACGAGCAAACATGTTAATTTTTTTATTATTACATGGTTAACACAGTTAATAAATAACTTTTTATCTGCACTAATTACTTAAACTAGCACATAATAGGCGTAACTAATACGTTAACAAATAATTCATACACAAAAGTGAGCGTTTATTCGAAGTAGTAAATTATTCTAATCGGTGATCCAATACGGCGAATCAGTTCCACGGGTCTAAATGCTTTTGCTGCTATAACGTGTACACATATGGGCGTATATAACCGCATAATTTTAGCGTACCTCTCCGAAAGGAAATGTTTAACAGTTTAAAAAGCTGGAAAATGGCTCTTTGTGGAAGAAAATGATAAGCGAAGTTATATCGACGGAAAATCGGCAGAAATCCTAAAAAATTAGAACGATGTTTCTTGTTTACTCGTAAATGTTTTCACGACTGGTTTTTTGTTTTTGATGATATTATTTGTAAAGAACAATTTTTTACTTTGTTGTAAAATGAACATTTACAGTTCGCAAAAGCTGTTTGAGAACAATGCGTTTTTTTTTTTTTGGAGAGGATTTTATATTTAAGATTAAAGGGCTTTCGCCTGAGTCTTCTGTGTTTACTGCTGAGTTGCTCGCCACTGACAAGGCCTGTGATTTTATTCTAAGTATACGGTAGAGGAAAATCAGTAATATGCTCAGAAGTATCAGAGCCATCCGATGATGTTCGAAATCAAATTAAAACTCTTCAACATTCGGAACAATAGGAGTGCAGTAAAATTTAGTTGGATCCCTTGTCACTGTGGGATCATTTTTAACGAAGTGGCGGATCAGGCAGCTAGGGACGCTGCCCTGGACGGGATGATATATCCCTACATTCCATCAACGGAGGATCTTGTGGAGAAGGTTTAAAGAGATAACTTAATTTAATGGGAAAAAGCTATCAAGAATGAGCCTAGTTTAGGCGGGTCTTACGAATTAGTCCAGTCGACTCTTCCAGTTAGACGCTGCTATTACAATATCTCTACTATTTCGGATAGTTTAGTGCGAAGGTCTGTGACTAACCATCTGTAGACTTCATACAGGGCATAACAGGGTGCGACTAAATTTTGGGGTTGGAACCCCGCTACATTCCAACTATGTAATGAACACGTTATCACAGTTTATCGTGTGGAAATTAATCACCCGTTGTTTAATTATGAGGCGCTAGCTGGAGACAGAGTCTACTTTTTGAAGGATTTAAAAGCCTGCGGCTGGTTTCTTCTTTCCTGTATTTTTCTCTTACTCGCTTCGGGTAATCGTGCGTTGATAATAATATTTACATTTATTAGAAAGAACAGGATCAGGCCCGTGCCCAGAATTTTGGAAAGGAGGGGGTTTTGAAAATTTTCTTCGCATATTTATTTTATAAATAAAAATACATTTTTCACCAATATTCATGCTATTAATAATTTCCATCATCTTGATTTATATATTAATAATTTAAAAATACGAATTACTGTATAAACATTAATAAAAATTATATATGTTATTGATTATACTCGTAACAAAAAATTTTGCATGAAATTTTAATGAAGTACCTAAGCTATTTCAGTTCTCATGGGGGGGGGTTAACCTCCAAAACCCACCCCGTGGACACGGCCTTG
The DNA here is from genome assembly GCA_039619475.1 of Icerya purchasi. Classification (NCBI taxonomy): domain Eukaryota; kingdom Metazoa; phylum Arthropoda; class Insecta; order Hemiptera; family Monophlebidae; genus Icerya; species Icerya purchasi. The sequence goes on from CM077115.1 coordinate 144,005,867, forward strand.
AACAGGATCATTATTTAAAAAGTTCATGGATAGTGCCGGTGCAGTTAGATTAGTGCAAAGAATTTTGAGATTGTAAAATAAATATAATTGATAATAATAATAATTATAACAAAGTAAAACTCGGGCTTGTAAAAATTCCGCATTGACTCACGGGCACAGTATTTACCAGGGGATTTTAAAACTATATTGAACTCGCGGTTTTTGCTGATAATTCCAAATTACAATATGTTTTGGTTCATTGCTTAAATTCGTTTTGATAAAAAAACATAAAATTAATAATTACATAAATGTTTCTAGTTTCCTATGCTGTAATCCAGTATTCGTTTGTAGTCTTCACAATTTGGCCGCATTATGTCGGCGCATTTGCGGGCAATACTCAATATATTATCCGAATTAGACTAATGGAAAATTATTGTGATTTTAGTAGTTTTATCGGTAATAGCACACTTATATATGGGGTAGTAGAAAAAAAAAGATGAAACGGGGCAGAAGGGGCATTAGAAATCGGATTTTTTTTTGGCGCGTTTGATTATTTACTACTTCGACTGCCATTACTCACCGACCAGTGTGACATAGAGAACAAGCGTTTCCAGTAATTCGGCGCGTAAGAAAACCAGTTATTAATCATAAAAATAAATTACTCCGAAAATGAACAGTTCGCCTTATCAGCGGATACAGATCTGTCAGGGGCCACTCTGCTCATTCGGACGCACCTACCGCCCCCTCCTGCGTTTTCCAACGCTGCATTTCGTTATTCGTTTCTCGGGGGACATCATTGCCGGTAACTGCGTCCGCGAAGCGGTTTTCTATGAAGCAAGGAGGAAGTAAAGCCGGGCATGCGTGCATATCTGGTCCGATTCTGAGTCGCATAATTTGTCAACCGTTATGACAGGTAACAACTCTATTCATGGAGCTGGGCCGTTTAGCTTCTTCGTGTCCAGCTAGGCCGAGAGAGGAAATTACCTCGCAAGGTGTTTTGTTTTTTATCGGTTCTGTCGGCCGCGCCGACTTCATACGAAAACTCGACCCTACCCGCTGGGGGGCACCTGGGCAGTCCGAATCGGAACACCTACCTGTGCATATCACGTTCTCGCGCTCGGCCGATGCCACGGATAGCGCTTATGTTATTATACCGGTATCGCGCGCGATGTATATGTGCATCACGGAGCGCCCATTCGGTTGGGTGCTTTGTTTATTGTTATCACAGCGTTCGAGCCGGTTGACGTGCAATACAGCGAATACGATATCATCTCGGCGTCGTCGTACATTGCACACCCTACGACAAATATATATGACCGGCGCGGTGTAATATGCGCGACACGAGATGTATGAGGTGATGTTTATCTGCGCGCTGATGTCTTCTCTATTGCGGTTCGGCTCTTCGGAGCTGGAGGAGCCCCGGAGACACGCAGGTTCCTTCGGTGGTTCGTAGGTTCCGTTTGCGCTTGTCAACGACGAAATTTCCACAGCAATCAGCAGCACTTATCGTGCAATCGATTCCGCTTTTATTCCTTTAACCGGCTAATTAAACGCTACTTTCCGGTTTTATTCGATGTTCCCGGTGACAGGACATCACCGAAACAACCCCTCCGCCACCGACGAAAACCGATAATTTGAAATACCGTGCGTGCCCGGCGTTTGCAGTGATTCGATTGCAGACGCGCTGAATAGTTCGCCCCACAACATTTTTCACTTACATATTTTACAGCCAGCTTGTCGCCGAAACCAGTCGTGATTATAAACATTAAGTAAACGCTAGTGTTAGGTGTAGAAATAATTCCCCGCCTTGCACTGTTACTGTTTACATTACTTATTACGCTGCAAGTACCTCATCGGTTTGTCATTATGAAGTCACGATTGGCGCGAAGCTTAAACGTGTTTACATTTTAATGAGCTGCCTCTACCGAAGCGTGTTTCATTCGAACAAAACTGTTACCGACTGCACATTGAAAGGCGCGGAAAATCCATCTCACTGGTAAGGCTCTGATGATTTCGATGAAATTCGCGAAGAATTAGGGGGGGTTTTTAGGGGTTTAGGTGAATCGGATTGGGTGTTAAACACAATTATACGGAAAAAAAAGGGAAGCAGTGACCAATATTTAAGTGATCACCGTAATTTTTAAATAATTCGCTTACTTACCCACCACGGTGTTAGCAATAAAACATCCTTGTTAATTAAAAATGCATTCACGATATCTTTGTTCATATATTTATTTATGCTTTACGTAACGATTTTTTTTAGGTGTTGTACTATATGTTGATTGCTAAACATAAGGAACGCCGTTATGTGAATATTTAGAATATTTCAACATAAAAGCGAATAATAATGTAATGTATACAAGAAGAGATATTACTGCTAATCGTTTGACCGCTTGTATTAATATTAATATGCAAATTCAAGTAAAGTTTGGTTAATTGTAGTATTTTTTTTTTTTTTTTTTTTAGAAGCCATTTTTAGTTTTTTGGCTGACTGGTCTCTGTATTAGTAACTCTTTTTTTTTTTTTTTTTTTGGGGGGGGGAATATTAGTAACTTATGTTTGAATGGTTCTCACAAAGGAGTTTTTTTTCCTCCCCTAAGCCAAGTCAATGGTTTTGTTATTCTTAGTCTGCTCACTTGCATTTGTGGCGAATTGTCCAGTAGGCCAATTGCAGTCCAGTTTGTGCGATTATATAACCGCTCCTGATATTTTATTTCCATCCCTTTGATAACATTAGCTACATGCTCCATGTAAAGGTCATCGTGTAAGGTTTTGTTCCTTACGTACCATGGGGTAGAGTAATATTTTGGGTCTGGTACCATTTCGCCTAATTCCCATTTCGCCTAATTCCCATTTCGCCTAAATTTAGGGTCGGGTTACTCAGGTAATAAAAAAAAAATCAGACAAACATACGAATGATTTCGTGTTGGCAACAGCGCGTCATCATTATCGAATTTTAAGCAGACTAAACGCATCATTTTTTTTTCTATTTGATTCCACTGTGTGAAGGTTTTTTTTTCTTTTCGAAATACAATAAAAAGGTTTATATGAAAATCAGGAAGTGAAAAAATACCGCTAAAAATGTTTGATGTAAATATACGCGAAACGACCACTCCGATTAATTTTTGCGAGTTATTTTATTGGATGTCCAGTGCTGTATAAATCCCACCCGCCTTATCAGTCAGTATATAAAAGCCTTATTGATATTTAGTGTGACATGAACATTAAGGTTCGTAGTTGCAGAAAAAATAATAAAAAAGCTAAATTATAATTAGGTGTAGTTTCGAAGTGATCGCGTTTATGTAAGAAAAAAGGAATAAAAATCGAATAGAATTAACAATAATGACATGACATCGAATGATTATTACAGCGGTAATTTTATTATTGATTATTAAAATTACAATTATAAGTACATACAAAAAGTAAATGTTAAAATTAGGAAAACAGTTGTTTCTTTTTTTTTAACAAAAGTCCCTGAACCTAATTTCATTTTTCTTTAATTCAAAAAAAGTGAATTTGCAAATCGAAAGAATTTAAAAATTAAATACTGCTTCGGATTTGAATAAATAATCAACAGTAACGTATACGATTACAAGAGATTTTTCAAAATTTGGATATTAGGACGAGAAAAATTACTATATTTACTATTAAACTCTGTGTACAGCAGAAAAAGAGGAGTAAGCAAGGAATAAACAAGGTGAAGACCCTGTTATATAGGGTCAGTTCATGGCTTTTATGGGATTAATAAATGAGCATAGATTTAAAAGCACCATATCAAAAAAATGTATATTTTTAATATTATTATATCTATCGAGTATATTTGTTATATTTGATAATCTTTAACAATAGATTTTTAGTTGTAGAAACAATTGATTAAAAAATGGCGAAAAATTGGTAGTAATAAGGGGTTATTACATTTTTAGATGTGTCGCACAAGATACAGTCATGATTTTTTTCCCCATTCTACAAGATGAAACGGTAAAACTTGGCGTATGTTGTTAAAAATACTTCTAAAATCGAATTTTAAGGTATAAATAACTTCTCCAGAAGCCTAAATGGTTGCTGTTGGACTTTGAAAAATTCCTCTTCAAATTAGTCACGTTTATTATAATGACGATGTTTTTCAAGTAATTTCAATAATTGGAATGAAAAAAATAAATAAAACGCAAAAAATGTTGTTTTTAGAGTTTCTGACAAAGTAAAAAAAAATTTTTTTTTTCAATATTTTGGGCACGTCAACAGTAGAACTTACCCAACGCAGAGAACTGTACATTATATAAGGAAAAGATTAAAAATTGAGGAGATAAAGAAAGCTAACAAAGGAACTATGTTGATAGGAGAAAGCAAGAATGGCTTTGGCACTGTAAGGCGTGGGGAGGCCAAAGCGCAGAAGATTGGAATAAAGGGGCACTGTCCTCCTTACTCTTGTTTCTTCTATTTCCCCAGTGTCCAATCGAATTAGATTGTAATATTTTTCTTCTTTCTTTTATAATCTGTTAAGTCTGCCAGATTTTTTGGCAAATCCAAAAAAAGGCAAAGAAAAAAAACCTTCTATCTTACTATTTAAAATGCTTCATTCAATAAATTGCCAAAAGATTACGATTTAACATTACAAAAAGGAAAAAGAAAGAGAATATAAAAAGACGCTATTCAATTAACCAAATATTTTATCATACACTTTTGACGCACAAAATAAAAATTTATAGCAATTAAGCGAAAATAATTTTTTAATGGATGATAATTTTTTTTATTCTCTGTTGTCAAAATCTAATTCAATACCATTTCAATTAAAATGTAAATTGCAATAAATATTTCAATATACAAATATTAGATATATATATATATTAATTACCTGCTCGATTTGTTTTTATAAATGACATATCCATTGCTATATTAGCCTGACTCTAAATTTTTGGTTTATTCACAAGCGAAAATTTAAATATTCAAGATAGAAGGATAGTTTCCTTCAGAACGTTGATACACATAACACTCAACCCAGAACAAATTGTGACCTCATAGCGTAAAACATCAGTATGCGGTGACTTTCCGCATATTGAGATGGATTTGGCATTTCTTACGATCTTTGAAAATATTAAAATTTTGGTAATAATCATTCAATTTCTCGGAATTGTCAAAGACGCATTCTCGGTTAAAAAATCGAAGGATCTGACCGCTACAACTAGTTTCGTTGCGCGTGGCCGAGAAGCGGAAATAGAGCACTTGCTGACAGTATAGGCGTTTGAAATGCGTACCGAGCTACGTTGAGCCGGAGGAAGTTATTTTGATAAAAAGCCTAGAAAAGGCAAAAAAGCAGGGTGAACTAAATGGAGCTTTATTTATGTTTTCCTAATTTTAACATTTACTTTTTGAATGTACTTATAATTGTAATTTTAATAATCAATAATTAAATTACCGCTGTAATAATCATTCGATGTCATGTCATTATTGTTAATTCTATTCGATTTTTATTCCTTTTTTCTTACATAAACGCGACCACTTCGAAACTACACCTAATTATAATTTAGCTTTTTTATTATTTTTTCTGCAACTACGAACCTTAATGTTCATGTCACACTAAATATCAATAAGGCTTTTATATACTGACTGATAAGGCGGGTGGGATTTATACAGCACTGGACATCCAATAAAATAACTCGCAAAAATTAATCGGAGTGGTCGTTTCGCGTATATTTACATCAAACATTTTTAGCGGTATTTTTTCACTTCCTGATTTTCATATAAACCTTTTTATTGTATTTCGAAAAGAAAAAAAAAACCTTCACACAGTGGAATCAAATAGAAAAAAAAAATGATGCGTTTAGTCTGCTTAAAATTCGATAATGATGACGCGCTGTTGCCAACACGAAATCGTTCGTATGTTTGTCTGACCTTTTTTTTATTACCTGAGTAACCCGACCCTAAATTTAGGCGAAATGGGAATTAGGCGAATTGGGAATTAGGCGAAATGGGAATTCACCATATTTTGGTACCCTTGAATTTTCATAATATTACTCATTGCAATACAGCCCCACAATTCGCATCCATACTTCCATATCGGAGCGAGTAGTTGGTTGTATAATAGCAGTTTATTTTTCGAGGACAAACCGTTTTGGCTATTAGCCGGTGTAGTTCGTTGGTTTTGATTCTGAGTTTAGCCTGTTTTGTGTCAATGTGCTTACACTGTGTTCTGGTCTATAAGCCGATATATTCGACGTCTTTTTTGATTGGCACTATAATCGATTTTTATATTTTTAGACTCTATATAACGATATTTGTAAATACTATATTGATTTATTTTCGTTTATTTTAATTCGCCATTTCTTGCACCGTGACGTAATTTTATTACCTGCTCTTTGCAATTTACTATTTGCTTTTGTTTGACTTAAATCAGAGCACGATAGTACGCGGCGTCATCTGCAAATAAGGAATTGTCTTCAACTGGCATGTCTGCAGTAAAAATAAGACAAAATAACGACCCTAAAACAAAACACTTCCTTGTGGAACTCCTGACTTAATTGGATAGATACTTCATCTTCATATTTGATTTGATACTACCCTTTCATCCGGATACGATAAAAACAACTCGTAATAGCGATTTGGAATATTTTTTTGTTTTTTTATTTTACACAATAAGCCGTCGTGCCATGCTTTGTCAAAAGCCTAGCTTACATCCAGAAATACATCATCGCAAATTCTTTTCTCTTCTAAGTCAGATTCATTTTTTTTTGTTTACATATGTAACAGGGTTCTCCGACGATTTTGATTAAATTCACGAATTAGTAGTAGCGCGTTTCTAGAAATGTCAATGACTATGATGAAAGCGAGAATGTTAGTGATGAAACTTGTCGTGTTATTTCGGGGTTCAATGAAAAATTAGACAATGCTGCCCTTATTTGCCATGTATAATTGAAAATTCTCGATATATAGAATAAAATTGTTCGTGATATTTTCGTAGCTCGATTTCGAAATATTACACTAAATAAAATGCACTTTTAGTATTGACAACACAATAGAGTGTCATGCAATTGCAACCTTCGAATTACGTGCGTAGCCTTGTTGTATATTTAAATTTTGATAATTTAAGGTGATTTTTTAAGAGTTAAGTTTTTCAGGTTGGCAGCCCTGGGTTGGTATTGGCGTCCAAACGTCATCTGTCAAAGTGAAAAGTTTTCAGTATACTCTGCCACTTCATCATGGAAAGACTTATAAATAAGCAACGATTGCAAATTGTTGAAATTTATTATCAAAAACCAGTGCTCTGTGAAAAATGTGCATCGTTTGTATCGACCTGGTGAATCAACAATTCGTGCTGTTATCACCAAATTTGGTGATAACAGCACGAATTGTTGATAATATGGTCGTAACAAACGATGCACATTTTTCACAGAGCACTGGTTTTTGATAATAAATTTCAACAATTTGCAATCGTTGCTTATTTATAAGTCTTTCCATGATGAAGTGGCAGAGTATACTGAAAACTTTTCACTTTGACAGATGACGTTTGGACGCCAATACCAACCAGTGCTGCCAACCTAAAAAACTTAACTCTTAAAAAATCACCCTATACTTTGATTAATCTGCAAGTTCAGAATATGAATACGAACAGAGCTCAGTCAGCGGGTATTAAATAAATAACTAGAAAAAAAAAACAAAAAAAGAAGGCAAAGAAACAATTGAACAAATACATTTTAATTGGGGAAAAAATAGGAATTCTAGTCGGTTTTAGTTGTTGCTTTCATTGCGATAAAATTGGAAACACGTATGTTAAAAACTGTTTTATAAAAACCAACAAAGCTATTGACTAAATATCTGGGTCAAAAACCGGGAGATTAAATTAAACAAAAATAAATTTATTAGACTTTTCCCTACGTTCTACTAGAGCTACGTTACGTTCGTCAACTATAATAACTTAACCGAATATCTTCTCGATCATCGCTTGAGCTGGAAGAATCATATTAGAAATAATCGACAGCAACTTGTTAGATTAAACTGTACCGGTTACTTGGATATCGTTCGCCTGTTAGCTTAGCTGATAAATATCTATCTATCTTAAAGCCTACAAGGTGCTAATTCAACTGTGGAGTACGATGAAGAGATCTGATAGACTCAATGATACAAAGATTTTAAAATGAAATTCTTCGCTCGATTACTGAAGTCCCTTGGTATGTTCCGAACATTGTATTACAACGTGATCGAAAACTTCTGACGAAGTTGTTAGAGCGCTATGCCAGGAAGTACATGAGTGTCTATTACAGTCATCCGAATCCAATCGCAATTCAGCTTCTCATTGTAGAAGAAAACACACAGAGGCTAAGACGAATCATCCAGCCGCCGCAGCTTTTTATTTCCACTACTCGTGCTGCGTAGGGCATTTGTGGAATTTTTGTAATAGTAATTGTAATTATTAATTATCAAGTTAAATAATTAATAAATAAATAAAAAAAAAAAATCGATTAAAGGAAATCTCACCTGGGCTACGAATTAGATGGATCAAGATCATCAACACAGGGGGCAGGCTGCTCAGTTTTTATCAATCCTCCAAAATGCACTAGCAGCTATGTTCTCAGCGTTGTTATCAGATCCGCAGTGAAATACACAGATGCCAGCAGGAATAAAAATTTCACGCTATGTACTGACTCACTCTTAAAGACGATATTAAATAGCCAAAATTTACATCCAATTGCCAACGAAATACTCTATTCATGTTACTAATCACGTCGAAGAACATACAATTTTTGTGGATACCGGCCCACAGTAATATCACATACGATTAATATAGAATCCGATGAATCAGCAAAAACAATCGTGTTTGCACATTCGCTTCTGAATACGCTTGTAATCTCAAGCAGCACTTCGAATTTATATAGTAATTGGCAGAGAATATCTATCGAGAATAAGATGCGATCGCTAAAATCACCTACAAAGCGTTGGCTCTCGGTACATTGAGGTAACAGAACAGAAGAAACCTTATGCCGATTACGAATAGAGCGCACACGATTAACGCACGCTTATTTATTGGATAGAAAGGCATCCCCAATGATATGGTAACAATGTTGCTGTCAGTTAACTGTCAAGCATATACTGTTTCCTATTTATGAACAATACCGGAAACAATACGGGAGTCCAACCTTCAAGATTGATCGAAATAATATGGATACCATAAATCAAGTTTTCAAATTTTTAAAAGAAACTAAATTATTATCTATGCTGTGTCTATAGTTCGACGTCTCTAGCTCTTATTGCTGTACATGGTATGTAAAAAAAAAAAAAGAAATTCTAGTCAGTTCTGTCAAATGCATCGGAGGTTAATGATTATATTTGAAGTTAAATTAATGGTCGGCTTTAGAGTCTGAAATTCTCGTATGATAATAGGCGCTAATTGTTTTTTACGTTTCGTGAAATATTAAAGACCGACAGCTAAAGAATGTCTCTTAAAAGAAGAACGACTTTTAAAGCTTTCACAATAAGGGGGGTTGTAAACTTATCAGAATTCAATAAAATCATCTCAACATTGATTCAATTAATTGTAACATCTCAATGTAAATAAACATAATTTATTATTGTCTGAGTGTTACCAATTAGTGCAATGTAAAGATACCTTACAAACCTTTAACTTGCAATTATTATTATTTTAACTTTAACATTAAATTTCATACTATTACTATCATTAATTCACTTGTAATAAATGTTTAGTTGAAGTTATTAAAATAAAGATTAGTTTGACTGCCCTTACCGTCGTTACTCTCATTGGCGTCAAATGTTATCATTCGTATATATGTATTTTATTTTGTCTTATTTTAATCTTATACTGCATTTCTTACTTAATATTAGTATACTTATCTTTACTATCATTTCTGTAGTTTCTTATATTATTAATATAGCAATTTATATCATGATATTATTTATGATTTGCAGTTGAAGTTTATTACTAAGGGACTGAGGGAAAATAAGTGACTAGTTCTTATGATTAGTTTTATGACTAGTTTTATAATTAATTGATATATTATTCTGTGAACATAGGGCAATATAGCTATCTAACTTATAATTTTGGAATGAAACAGTGCTTAAATCTGATTCCTGTAACATTGCCCTATGTATACAACAAACCTGTACTTTATATATTTAGCAGAGAAATATTATTATAAAGGCTGTTAACATTATTGTTCGTTGGTATTTGTAGTATTAATAAGGGGGTAGGAGTGCAAGTGCAAATGAAGCGCAGGCTAAACTAGACTTTACTTAAGTATTAATAAATGTCACATGTGGAGATTTGAGAGGTGCATAGGTGTGAAAAGCTTGTCTGTACGACTGTTTATGGAATGTATGGATTCTAAGCGTATATAACTGGGAGTATATTTGGGTCTATATTCGGGTGTGTAGATGTGGTACATACGTGAAAAATACTTTACTATAATGTATTGGTAATTGTGCTTTACATATTTTATACTGTTATTTAAATCTGTATACAATATTTAATAGTTAATAAGATGGAATTTTGTAAACAACAGCCAACAATCAATAACCAGGTTGGTTTTTGTAATAAATAGTTATATAATAATATTCACCACTGCTCGCGCAACAATGCGCATTTGTGGTAAACATATTTTAGTTACTCTAATATTTAAGATTGTACATAATTGAATTGAATTGAATTGAATTTAAAAAGTACCGGATATTTCGCCAGGTGTGATTTCTTTGAAAAAAACAATTATATCATCTAGGTTCACACCTGTAATATCCCGATGAAAATAATGGCGCTAAATCGTACGATCGGGGAAAATCGTGAACAAAAGAAAATACGGAAGTATAATACGAACGAAAATTGCATGTACCGTACGGATAAGATGAATTGCGATGTTTCAGTTTTCGAAAAACAACATTATCGGAGCAAAATTTAGATTTCTTCAATTGTGTAAATCTTACGATAACAAGGCGAAGTCATTTTACACGTTCATTATCGTTGACAGAATTAAACCTTCGTTATTTGTTGTCTCCTTTTGAAGTTTATTTTCTGAAATATTAGTGAACATATTAAAATTTTAACAAGCATTGTTGCTGCGTCAAGTGATTCGATGGAATAATATTAGTGAATATGCCGGAGAAGTGACAAGTGATTGGGGAAAGTTCGCAAATAAAAACGGTATCGATGCAATTTATCTGTAAATGTTAATCGCGTATTTCAACTGTGTAAGTCATCGTCAGTTGTCAGTTACAATGTAAATGCAAATTACTCCGATAACTCTTGTTGTCGTTATTCTTTAAATAATGCAGCGTATACAGATATTCTACACATCTACGGCCGAACAACATTCTGGCGCCGTGTTGATGTTACACCGAGAGAGAGAGAGAGAGAGAGTAGAACGAGAGAATTGAAAGGGTTTGATTTACCCTTATCAAAACATTTAAGAATCGGTAATTACCGATGACATTTTTGTTCGTGTGTCCGAATTTCGCTCGAAGTTGACAATCAATTTAAAATCGAGTCATAGCGAACATAATACAAATTAACAATTATTATGCAGGCGCGATATATAAAACGTTCCTGAAGGTACTAAATTTCATCTTTAATTAGTATACAATGTGTAAACTTTTTTTAAACATTTTTTTTCATTTGCGGCGATTTTATTTCTAGCGTTACGGAAAACTAAAAAAAATGTTTGTATATTTATTACCGACGAATATTTTGCTATGCCGAAAAAGACGAGAAATGAATAGAATGAAATAGTTAAAAAAAGAAAAAAAAGGGAATACCGACCTCAAAATTTATAGTAAAAATTCAATAAAAGTGTACTAAAAAAAAAGAAAAAAAAAATTACATTCAGTGAATATATTTTACGGTAAAATATACCACTTAAAAGGAGGGGTATTCAGATTATTCTTAAACACATTCGCAAATGGCCTTAGCTACCGAGCGACTTTAAATAAATAAATTATATATATACATTAATATTCATTAGAATCTCGGCACATTTTTTCATTTCCTGTAGGATACTAAAAAAGGTTAAAAATATTTAATGTAAATGTAAACAATTTTAAAAAATGGCCATTAACATTCGGTTACTGATGTTATATTTTTTGTTATACGAAGGGCAATTATAAAAATATTTAGATTGTATCAGTCTGGGAATTTGATGTATTGAGACTTTAATTAAGGCACGAATGTTGTTTAAGAATAATCATAGTATCTTTAAGTGGTATATTTTATTCTATCAGATCTTTTTATCGAATTTATTATTACTTTTACGTGCAGTTTTATTAGAGTAAATCTTCAAGTATTGGTGTTTTTTTTTTGTTTTTAATATTTCTCAGTTATATAGTAGAAATATTTTTGAGTGGCGGTAATAAAGATATAGACCAACTTAAAATATTTTCTATATACTTTATTGTATTAAAACACGTTTGGAATTCTGTCAGGCTTGTAAATCGCACTTGGGAGGTTTTCAATTTATTAACTTTATTCAAATCTACACTTGCATATATATGTAGTAAAATAATACTTTAAATTAATCGTGTTCGTTTGATTTTAAAATCTTCAGGGAGTAGTTCATATTTTAGTACCCTTTATCATCAAAAGGTACAATATTAATACGGTATTGGTAACGAATAGGAATTTTTTATAGGGAATGAGGGGGGTCTAGAGTTAAAAAATCTCCGTCTAGAAGAACAATGACAGGTAAACAAAATGATAAATAAATTTAAGGATATATTTTCGGATAGACCTGGTCTATGTAAAACATTTATGTATCAGTTACCCATAAAAGGGGAAAAATGTTTTGTAAAAAAAAATTACCCCATTCCATATAGTAAACGGGCTATAGTGAAAGAAAAGCTAAAAACCATGCTGGAACATCAGGTTATTAGTAGAGCCTACAGCGAATATTTATCTCCGCTGGCAGTCGTCGGAAAAAAGGATGGGGATATTAGAATTTGCTTAGACGCCCGGGAGCTAAATAAATTGTTAAAACCTGACCATGAAATGTCTCCACCCATCGAAGAATTGTTAGTAAAATTTAATAATGCCAAGTATGTGTCTAAGCTAGATTTTGTGTCATCGTTTAATCAAGTACCGCTACATCCGAATTCTAGAAAATATACGGCATTTTCATTTGAGGGTCATGTGTATATGTATCGAGTAATGCCGTTTGGAACATCTGTGTCTTCGTCTGCGTTAGTGAGGTGTTTGACACATGTGTTAGGGCCAGAGACTGATGATTTTACGCTAGTATACGTAGATGACGTGTTAGTCGTGTCGACTAGTTTCGAAGAACATCTTAAACATTTGGGTGTTTGACAAGATATCCCAGGCGGGAATGACATTGAAGTTAGAAAAATTAAAATTATTTCAAACAGAGATCGAGTTTTTAGGGTATCAGTTTGACAGTAAAGGAATATCAGTGTCATTGGATAAGATAGAATGCATTAAAAAGTATCCTACCCCAAAAAATAAAAAGGAGGTGCAAAGTTTGTTAGGATTTTTAAATTTCTATCGGAAATTTATTCCAAAGTACTCAGATCTAACTTACCCAATAGTGACGCTATTAAGAAAGGATCCGACTTTTAATTGGGGAACGGAACAAGAGATAGCGTTAGAAAACATAAAAAAGTCGTTTTCAGAAAAGTTGATGTTGACTCGGCCGAATTTTGGTTTACCGTTTTATCTAGAAACGGACGCCTCACAAGTGGCTGTTTCCGGACATTTATACCAGATGGTAGATGATAACCCAGTCCCAATTTATTTTGTGAGTAGTGTTAAATGCGGTCGAGAGGCGATATACAACCACGGAATTGGAGTTATTAGCCATCGTGATGGCAGCGAAAAAATTTAGAACAATTATATTGGGTTATCGGATTATATTGAGAACAGACCGTCAGGCTTTAACGTTTTTAAATAGGGGTTTGTTTCTAAATTCCAGATTAACTCGATGGGCCTTATTTTTACAAGAATATCAGGTAGAGGTAGAATATATAAAGGGGGTAGATAATAGGGTAGCCGACGCCCTATCAAGGTATGTCTCAGAGGAGATTGAAAATAAGGACGCGTGCCCTAGGATACTATATTTTAATAACCACGTGTCCAAAGACGTGTATAGCGAGATCAAAAAGAACTTAGCAAAGTTACAGGACACAGATAGCCGGTTATGTAAAATTAAAATGGAAGAGATCGAAGGAAGTTTAGAGTCAGACGGGTATATAACTCATAATAAAATCTTATTTAAAAAATGTAAACTGGAAATCGGGACGTATAGAGTAATGATTCCCGAATGTTTACATGAAAAAATTGTTAGAGAATATCACAACCAATTTGGTCATCCGGGGATCCATAAAACAAGAATGTTGGTAAATCAGTCGTGTTGTATTCTGGGGGTGAATAAGATCGTAAAAAAAATAGTTGGGGGTTGTTTAATTTGTAAGATGACAAAAATAAGTAATGAAGTACAGAGGGGTCCCTTAAATAGTATTAGGGTTACACAAAGAAATTGGTTAATATCGGTTGATTTGTTTGGACCACTGCCCACCAGTATCGGGGGGGTAACCCAGATTTTCGTTATGATGGATAATTACACCAAGCATGTGGAGTTATTTCCGGGGAAACATGCGACAACAAAAATTTTAGTTAGTAAAATGTGGTCATACATAGAAAAACATGGGGAGATCAAACAAGTATTAAGTGATAACGCGCCTCAGTTTTGGGCCAAAGGCTGGACGTCGTTTTTAACCAGCAATAATATAAAAGTTGTGCATACATCCCCTTACACCCCTAATGCCAACCCAGTTGAACGGGTGATGCGTGAATTGGGGCGGTATTTTAGATTACTGTGCCAAGGGAAGCACACGAAGTGGGCGAAATTTGTTGGAGATATACAAGAGTGTATCAACAATATTCCCCATGACACCACAGGAGTTTCTCCCTGGTTATTACAGTGGAAAACTCGTACCAAAGATTGGTTAGGGAAAATTGTAAAGTTCCCACCCGAGGCGGAATTAGATTTTGATAATGTTGAGGCTAAGGTCGCTCAAACTGTTCAGAAGAACCTTGAAAGGAGAAAAAACAAGTGGGCGAAGCAAATAACAGTAAAAAGGTTTAATGAGGGCGATGAAGTATTAATAAAAAACCATACCTTATTAAAAAAATTAGAGAGAAAAATAAGCAAATTCGATTTACTATATATTGGCCCTTATGTCGTTCGGAAATCTTTCGGAAATAATGCATACTTACTAAGCGACCAATCTTCCGGTAAGGAAATTGGTGTACATAACATCAAAAATATGATATTATATAAAAGAAAACAGTAAGCTGTAATTTATGTACGATACTAGTTAATTAATACCTAGATAAAGGGTGCTTAGGATTGTGCCAGCTTTACTAGTACTGGGATACATTTAGGAACAAACCTTAACGAAATGTATCCCAGGCAAGGGGGAATGTAACGGAAATTATGTTTCCGGTATATATTTGTACTTTCCGTAATAATAATAATTTAATATATAACAATAAAAATTAATATAAGATCAATAGAAATAAATCATGCTCACCGGCACTTTATCGCACCGATGAAGAGATTAAAGCGATAAGAGGCGAGAGTTAAGAGAGCGTGGCCGATCAGCGATCACACGTGGTGGAACTATCTCTGTTAAAAGTAATGATAATATTTTTGTGTTTTATTAATGAGAAAATGAAAATGAGAAGATAAGAGAAATTACTGGTGCGCCGGGGGGCATGATTGTGATCAACGGAAAGACAAGCTACCGGGTTAAGGATGGCACAATCCAAATTTTTTGTAAGTAATATTTCGCCGTAGATATAATTTAATAATGTAGATTTGATATAAATTTCCAGAACTTGAATCACGTTAAATTTGAACAACTTACGAGCACCTGGTAGCCAATAAGAACTGAAATGGTATACCCGTCAGCAGGTACGTAGACTTGCTGATGTTAAGGTGTGGGATGAATATATGTAATTATATATTCATCTCGAATGGACCACTGTTTGAAAGTACATGGGATTTTGAAGGGGTTCCTCGTGGGCCCAGCAGCCTTTTCAAAATCACATGCAATTCAGATACAGTTATAATAACGTAAATAATTAACGGTGGTCTATTCCCGTAACAGCAGAGCTGCATATTATGCTGTTCAATATACACGCGGAAAATTAACGTGAAAAAACGAAGGTAATGGCCATCTCAAAAGACCCACACCCTACCGATATAGTGATAAACAGACTGGAACGAGCCGATAAATTAAAATACCTCGATGCCTGGATTAATAAGGATGGAGACCTGGACGGAGAAATTAGATGTCTCGCATTGAACAAGCGTGTTCTGCCTTCATGAAAATGAGGAAGACATTCACAGCTCATGGCACTTGAATCTTGATTTAAGGGTCAGAGAACTCTGAAATGCTACGTCTGGTCAGTGCTGTTACATTGTATGGAAAAACGTGAATATTGCCATTCAGAACACTTAACAGATTAGAGGCCTTCGAGTTTTCGTGTTATCGGCGTTTACTTAAGATTCCGTGGAGGAGAAGACTCTAGGTTGAACAGGCAGATGACAAAAAAAAAAAAAATCGTTAGGGAAAGAGGAATACATCCGATACCAAAGTCTGAGATGAAAATCTTTCACAGTGAAAGGAGATTATTTTTTTTTTTTTAAACCCCAATTCCACAATTATGGATGGAGAAATATATGTATTATAATATGTGTGTTCAAAGTACCGGAAACTAGTGTACCTAAAAAGGAATGATGGGTGCAAATGAATGTGTAGAGCTTAAACAAAACGAAATAAAGGTGATGTATTATAGATAGTTCCCTGCAAGATGTACTTAGATTATTGGAAGGGGACAAGATGGAAAACATAGCCCCGTCACCGACCAAGTTGTATGTAAACTAGTCTGTAGCAACAATGAAGAAAGGATAAAAGGACGAGTTTATAGAAACATGTAAATACACCGTGTTATACAAATATATGTTCTTAAATATAACTCTTAAAATAATACATAGTGTAAATTAAGCATGCCGAAGAAGAGGCCACGCTGCTCAAGCAGATCGACATCATCGGGTTAACGGTTGAATTAGTGTGTATGGTGAATGCTACTTATTAGATAAAGTAAACTCAAGGCGCACTGCTCCTTTAAGATTACTCCAGGAAGACCGCATGGTTACTCTTATCAAGAGTAAGGGATATATGGAATGAAGCCAGATTATAAGCTTTAGGGAATGCCGGAGAAAGCGGGACATTCAAACAAAAAATGTTTAACATCATCAGTGACACCCGATGAACACAGAGTACAAGATGGATCATCAGCAAGCTTAAACCTAACGAAATAGGATTGGAACTTACCATGCCCAGATAATACCTGTGAATTGAAAAAAATTGATCTTCATATCTTTAATTTTTAGATGTAATAATGAAACATCTGACAGGAACTCATAAGTTTTTCTGCCAGTGGGGTCGGTGTCCCACCGTCTTTGCCACTCTCGGAAATAATTAGCTCAACAACGAGTTTCTTAAATAATTGATTAAAAATGGGCTGCTGAATTCTAATAAAAATTATATTCTAGAAGCTTCAATTGTTTCATAGAGTTTAGGTCACCAACCAACCTGTGTTCACTAATTATCGCCCTACCAATGAGATACAAATCCACTGACGGGACACCGCAAATCACACAGGCTGCAGATGTTGGAGAAGTTTTATAAAGAGAGGCAAGGCGTAAAAGGAATTTCCTTTGTTGATAGTTAACTCTTGAAAGGATTCTTTTATTAACATAGACAGCGGCACCATGGGACAAGGCTTGAATTAAACCTTTTTAGAGTATGTGCCGCTCCCTATAAGAAGACAATCCTTAGGCATTTGGTTGAATTCTGGCTAACTTATTAAAAAGAGCCATTTTGCAGTAATCATGTAACGGAAGGAGATTAGACGATGGGATTTTTCTTAAGAAAAGAAATGTAAACGTTTTTCTACAATCGGTTGATAGTTTTTCAATTTGCATCTGCGCAATTACTTGGTTATTATAATCGAAAAAAGAAATCTCTACTCTGCTTCATTTCGCTTATTATTCAAATATTCATCATAATCCGCTTCTGAAAATAAGAAAAAATTAAAAATTAAAAATGAAAAATGAAAAATGAAAAAAAAAAGCGCATCTTTTAGATAAATTGTACTTCTCTCCATTAATCCGCGTTCGAGAACAGAAAATAAACTTGGCAGTTTCCCGTTGATGATGTTGCTACAATATTTTTTTCGTTTGATTCTTTTCGTTTGATTTTTTTCGTTTGATTTTTTTCGTTGGATTTTTTTCGTTTCTTTCGGGTTTTCAACTTACGTATACGGTTATAATTGAAAGTAATAATAGATATTCGAATTTTTGCATTCGAAAAAGGAAAGAGAAGAAAAAAATTAAAAAATTTCTTATGAATGAAAAGAAGAGGCAGCCAGTTAGTTTGTAGGCTGCTGCAGAGTATCGATAGAAGCGGGGCGCGCGGCTGGTTGTGTGGCGCTGCCTTTAATTACATTCTAACCTGCGAGAGCGCGCGTAATTTATGAGCGCCGCGAAGAAGCGGTAAATATGAAAGAGACAGGATCAATAATGCTGCAAAATGATGATGACGATGATGATGATGATGACGATCGCGATGATTGTTCCCGCTCGTAATATCATTGTTAAATTAAAAGGAAATAAATCCCGATACCTGCGCGTACACGAGTGCCTATTGCATATTAACGACACTGAAATAGAACCGGATCTAGAAGTGTGCAGGCGCGCTAGGAGAGAAGCGGATCTGGCATGAAATATTTCGTTATTAAAATTACCTTTTCAAATTATCTTCCTGTTCAAATATTGACTCTATCTGAGGAAATTAAAAAATATAAATCAGCCGGCCAACACAGCTCACCAGTCGAAACTGCGGCCGAGTCTGCCTTTGAAATTAGTCTGTTATCTCGTCTGCCTTAGGCCAATCATTTCTTCTTGCACACTCTAGTACACATTCCGGCCTCCATACGCGCCCACATCCAACAAGGCCCCATATAGTAAAACGCCGCCGCCGCCGCCGCCGCGCTGACTACGCAACTACTACACTATATCACCTATGTCTCAATAGGACGAATACGAAAAAAGCCGTAAACGTGGACTTTTCTCCGTCTCCGCATAAATCAGAATGTGTTTGTTTTCCTAATCCGGTAACTGGAAGATTTAATTATTTTTCTTAAATTAGACAAAAATCGCTCGAAGCTGATTCGGTAGAAATGAACGAAATAATCGAATTTCTGAACAATAGCCACTGGCCAACTATTATCCCGATGACAGCCTTAACTAATATATCTCTACGCAGTCCGCCGGTGATAATGTATTTACTTTTCCGAGGGAATAAACCGAATTATTGCCTCGTTATGCCCTTCATCCCCTATTACAACACCGCCGT